>JASUUC010000016.1:0-398587 GCA_031216235.1 Syzygium jambos | reverse complement strand
GATTGAGAACTTTCAAACTCTCCATCTATAAGAAAGAAACATGTTCCAAGGTTAGCTGCACGGAAATAGAATGACTTATCATTGAATGTAACAAAAGAGAAAGCGTTTCTCATCTTTACCTTGATTGAACTCCATCCTCCCCAATCATCACGAATATTACAACCTGATAAATCAAGTATGAGTAATTTATCCAAATGAACATTGGTCGCCTCAAAAGAGTTAGGACATCTCTCCCACTTTAGCCATCTTAATTGAGTAAGTGATTCCTTAAAATCTCCAGCAAATTCCATTGCACTCACATGAAGGAACTTCAGATTAGGCATTCTTTTAAAGCTCTCTTGCTCCATGAACTTGCTTGAGCCATTTTTGTCTAGACGTAGTGCCTCGATTTTTTCATTAACCACCTACAAAAAATTGCGGATTGTAATATCATCACAAGGCATCCCCCATTCTTGAATACTGTCATCAAACTAGGAATAACATTAACAGGTAAACATTTATTGCGGTGGGCTTTGGCGACCCAATCTATAGTATATAACTATCTGTATCAAAATGATCTATATAATTAACGTGTGACCTAATGTAACATAGACTATATGTTAATTGAATATCCCCTCCAGAAAACTATTTATGGTGTCCCTTTGCATGGAAACGAGAATTTTCGGTTGTTGTTTCTTTCATAAAGAAGGAAGTGGGATCTATTGATCTTCTCAATGTAATGCATAGCCTAAAAAACTCATGGATTAATGTATATATGCATTTTCTCTAGAAATGCAAGTCTTTGTGTACTTATTTCTTTTTCAGTCCACGGTTGTATGTAATCCAAGCTGTCTCTTTTTGTTTCATTAAAAAAAGGAATAATAGTCTCTCAAATTAACACTCTACTAAACTAACTAACAAAAGAATAATAATTGACAAAAACTCTCTTTCATAAAAGTGGGTTATTAATAACATAATCACATTAAAGCAAAAAAAAAATTCACATCATTAATGCCCCAAAACCTATAAAAGTAGATCAATAAAAAATAAGCACATAAATGATGTGCATTTATATTGGGAATTTCCGTAGTCTTTCTATTTTAGGTTTAATTATTGTCCTTTCCTTATAATACCCTTTACAATTCCCATGGTTGTCTGTCTCTTTCCCCAAATCCCTCTTTATTTCCATATTATTCTTCCTGTTTTGCTCGCAAAGCGTGACGAAAAGTTTCCAGGAAACCACAGATTGCTATGGAAGAAACATATTGAGGAAGGCCCAAAGCTCCGCAACTAATCCTAAGATGAGAACACTACTCAATCGGTCATTGTTCAATTTGCATAGCACTGGCACGAACATAATATTAAAGCCGTGTAGAATAGCCTTACGTTGCTACATCACGTGTCGAAATCCTTGAGTTCTCATCTTTCATATGAATGAACATGATTGATCCATGCATGAAGAGCCCATGATTAAAACTAAGAACCTTAATTATGCCACTTACTCCATAATTAATGTATCTTCAACAATCTTCCAACATTATTTTATGTAAATTGTTAATTTGACTACAACTTGGTATAAGTGACAATAAAAGAAAAGCTAAAATCGCAATTGAAAATCTTGATTTAATTTTTTAAAATTTATTAGTCCTATAAGTGACAAGATAAATATGATTATTCTGTTAATTATTGAGTATAAATCGTCCCATTATGTAGTGTTGTCTCAAGTTAATAACATAATCATACATTTATCGATTATTGGAAAAATTGATATATTTCAAGGTGCTTCTTCAATTATGTTACTGACATTCACTGAGTAAAACAATTAAAATTAAATCTTTAATTTTCTTTCTATTATATATGTATGTACTTATGCATTTACAATGTCATATTGCATTTCCATTGTGAACATGTTGACAATGGTCAAAGAAATAGAGAAAACTGTATCTTTAATTTTAATAGCCCTTTCTGAGCCTCGTAATTTTACCAAGAAAATGCTAAATAACATGTAAGAATGATCAAGGATCTAGAGAAAAATAATGATAACAATAATAACATGTGGGACTACCATTAGAGAACATGGGAGAGGCCCAAAGTAGATATAACTGTTACCTTGCGTCCCAGAATTGTCATGGCTTCCTCGTCCCATAGTCTACTACAATGCCAAGGCTCCGTATTTGCTGGACGGGCAATCGTTCTGCCTAAATCTCTTAATGGATCAAGCATTCTCAATTCATTGTTATCATCAAACTTTATCAACGAACGTTCAATCATTTTTGCCAATCCAGATATTGGGAAAAATTTGAGATCCTTCCAAAGGTAGGTGGCAATTCTTTGGTCAGTTCCAATGAAAAAACATGATATATCTAGAAAAATTTGTTTTTCCTTATATTCTAATGTATTGTAACTTATCCTCAACTTTTCTTGTATTGTCGTATTAGGTGTGTTGCTCAATTTTTCTAGCATCTCTCCCCATTCTCTTGGATCTTCTTTTCTTCTGAGAAGTGAACCTATAACCATGAGGGCTAAGGGAATTCTTCCTGTGGTGGCAACGATATCACTAGAAAGAGTTGCGAGTTTTGCTGGAGGTTGTTTCCTTTCAAATGCACATCTGCTAAAAAGAAGCAATGAGTCTTCTCTATTCATTTCTTGGAGTTCATACCCATATTTAGAGTCCAACATGGCCTTATCTCGATATGTAACAATAATCCTACTACCTGGCATGAAACTATGATCTCCAATCAAATAATCAAACTGGGCTTTATCATCCACATCGTCAAGAAGAATAAGTACCTTCTTTTTTGAACAGTTTGATTTGATTATAAGACTTCCTTTATGAGAATCACGCACTTGATAGTCATGAAATTTTAATATATCCGAGATCAGTTGAGATTGCACATGCTCGATACCCTTCCGTTTAATTGTTTCTCTAATATCCTCGAGAAAGCTGCGGCACTCAAATTTGTCGGAAAGTTTGTTATAGATGATCGTAGCTAGAGTTGTCTTACCAATGCCGCTTATCCCATAAATCCCAATAATTCGAGTGTCGGTGTGAGCAGTATCCACCAATTTCATAACCTTAGCCACATGATCATCAATTCCAACCAAGTTCTTGGGAAGACATGGTTGAAAATCTTCGTGCTGCTTTCGCATTACAATTTCCACAAGTTTATTTACTAATTCCCCTTCGCGCCTGTCAAAGAACATAACACATGAAAACTTTTGGCTCCACATAACAAGGATTAAGGATTATAGAAAGCAATTTCTTTTTCCAGCAAGGACCTGTTAAAAGAAGGTAAAGGAAGTACCCATTAGCATATTTCTCTGATTCGAATACTCTAGAATCAGCTAATTTTTTGAGCGCTTCCTTTCCTTGTTGCTTGACCTTCTCGTCAAAACGATGCTCACGGGATCGGAAGGCCTCTCCAAAGCTCCCCCGTAGGTGTCGCACGTCGCAGGGTTCCACCTTGTAAAGCACGGGCAAGACTAATTGTTGTCTGCTTTCCTTGCAGTCCATTATATGAATGAGCTCACGGAGGCACCATATGCTAGAAGCATAATTTGGCGAGATGACTGGGATTGAAACCTTAGAGTTTGTGATCGCACTGATAAGATTTGGATCAATGTCCTCGCCGAACGGAAGCTTCTCATCATCTCTGAACACGAAGTCTGGACTCAGGCCCACATCTTTGAGTCTATTGTAGAGGTGATCGACAAAGCCGGTGCGAGTATCAGAGCCTCTAAAGCTCAAGAATACGAAGTAATCGTTTCCTCTCACAGAGGTGGACGAAGCAGATGGTGCAGAATCACTTTGTCCTATTGAGATCGAGGAACTAGAAGCTCCAGCATACTCGTGTTGTCCACCAGAAGTTGTATGTGGCTCCGACATGACATGTTCTAGAGGCTCTGATAAAGAGGAAGAAGGGAATATATTGACGAAGCTTTTGCGAGTATCTGGGCCTGTACAGCTCTGGAATACATTGCACTTATTTTCTGTCACAGAGGTCAGCAAACCAGATGTTCCTAGACCGGCTTCTTCAGAGTTACTTGCTTCTGGAAAGCTCAATGAATTAGCTGGTGCGGAACTTGCATCTTCTGCAGTGGTTAACGAGTTAGACGGACCAAAGCTCCAGTGATCAGCATAGTCGCTTCCGGCTGGAGAGGTCGATGAGTTAGATGGACCAAAGCTCCAATGTTCTGCAAAGTCAATTTCATCTGGAGTGGTGGCTGTTGAAGCAGATGCTTCGAAACCGGTTTCTTCAGCTGGACAGTTCAACGGGTTAGATGGCCCATAACTAGAATCTCCTGCAGAGTTACTGGCAGTTGGAGAGGCTCCAGAATCTGTATGTTGTGCATCAGCGTTTGTGCTTGCACCGCTTTTCTTCTTGAGAAAGATATACGCAGATACACAGAGAAAAATGGATGCGAGAAAATGCCCGAAAGGTACATTGGCGGGGCATCCCATTTTGCTCTATTAAGGTGGGAAAACACGATGGACTCCTTGTCGACCAAGAAGAACAAAATGTATGTATGTGGATAGGTTTTGAGCACGATATGGTTACTCAACTTGTCTCTGTTCCGCGTTTGTAGTGTTGCCGGTAAAGGGGAAAAAAAAGGCAAGTGGGAGGTATGGTAGGAAGACGATGACTATTCAAATCTCTGAAAAGTCTTAAAGGGCGAAAAGAAGGCAAGTGGGAGGTAAGGCAGGAAGATGATGGCTATTCAAATCTCTGAAAAGTCTTAAAGGGGGAAAAAAAGGCAAGTGGGAGGTAAGGTAGGAAGATGATGACTATTCAAATCTCTGAAAAGTCTTACAGGGGGAAAAAAGGCAAGTGGGAGGTAAGATAGGAAGATGATGACTATTCAAATCTCTGAAAAGTCTTCTAATATTGTATGAGTTCAAATACAATATGATTTCGACCAAAAAAAAATACAATATGATAAGTCGGGGGAATGTAGACGCTTTGGGTTCCGAGCACTTGAAAGCTACGGTCAGCGGATAAAATGCCTTCCTGTTGCCCAAGAAGAAAAGTAAGCAAGTTGGACTGGACTTGTTGTACCTGCTTACCCGCAAAAGTGCCCAGCTTTCTGAATGAATCCTGGATGGACGCGAACATGAAATAGTTGACTAAATTGTTCCAAGAGGCTCATGCACATTGCAGCTTATCAAGTGATCAACTAACGATTCATTGACTGAGAGCAGTACAATCACATGCTTAGTATTGTCTTTTGCCTTCTTGGAAACAAATACTGCTTACACACTTATTTTCCTCTCTGGTCTCATATCATTGCGTTCGTCTACTGCGTTTTCCGGGCACTGCTGCTAATGAGAAAACCAATTCCAATGGAAGAGTTACTAAAGACAATAATAATGCGGAAAACGGAGATTTCGGTAATTTCTGTATATTCAACCATGAAGAGTATTCGACCAAAAAAACACCATGAAGAGTACATGAGCCTATCTATGAGCTTTACATTATGAGTATTTATGGTAACAAAATATAACAATATCAATCACAATTAATTATGATCAATTAAGAGAGATAATGCACATTCACGAGAGATTACAGAATCAAGGCAGATATATCTCTGACGGCTAAGATTTTCAAAAATGAGCAAAATGTACAAAGTTTGCTCATCGCGATGGGATTAAGTATCCACAAAGAGCCGGCTTACGTTTACGATTAATACTTAATGAGGAACAAAAGTCGATATTTTCCTTTATTGATCTTTATGTGAATTGGTCATAAAGGAGTGAAGCGACTAGGGGTCCTTGGAATATCTCTTTTCCATTATTGCATGTAGTACGTGTTGGAGAAAGATACGATTTTATCTTTAATCTTGATTTGAATTGATTCAATCAAGGATACTCGGAGATAAAGTAGGAGAGTGTAATCGTTGTAATCTTCCTTATTCTTTCCTTTTTTGTATGATAAATGCATATATGTACAAAGTGAAGGTAAAGAAATAAAGAAAATGAAAAAATTGCCCAAAAATACGTCTTCATCGTTCTTGTTTCTTAACATGTATCAGAGCCCTAGGTTTTGATCCTTGGGGTGCTGTACGTTAATCATTGACTACGGCGGTCCCGCTCGCCGGCGTGCGTCTTACCCGATCTTCTTCATCTTTGATGCGCGATTGAACTTGGATCCATGTCGGATCAAAACCCTACCGAAACAATGATTCCCCACTAGAACCAGGGGGAGAATTCGATCACGGAAGCTCTTTTGGAGAATCTGACTGCCAAATTAACTCAGATTCTCACTCAGAACCAGACGAACCCTCCTCTTCCATCACCAACACCGCAGAATGATTCGGTTTCTTCTCAGATTGCGATTAAATTGGATGGAGCCAACTATGGATTGTGGTCTCAGGTTGTCAAGATGTACATCATCGGCAAAGACAAACTGGGATATATCAACGGAGACTTTCCTCAGCCACTACCTACATATCCTAGCTTTCGGAAGTGGAAAACAGAAGACTCTACTGTAAAAGGATGGCCTATCAATTCCATGGATCCGGCGTTGATTGGCAATTTCATTCACTTCCCAACAGCGAAATCTGTTTGGGATGCAGTTGCAACGACTTTCTTTGACGGAACGGATGCCTCTCAGGTTTATGACTTGAAGAGGCATGTTGCTTGGATGCGACAAGGAGGAAGATCAATTGAGGCGTACTACAACAACCTGCAGGGTTTGTGGAGAGAAATTGATTTTCGCCGCCCGAATCCGATGGTTTGCCCTGTTGATATCGAGCTATATAATTCAGCCATTCAGGAAGATCGAGTCTATATCTTGACGAGTTGGATGACCGCTTGGATAAAGTTCGAGCGGACGTGCTTCAAATGCAGCCTTCTCCCACAGTTGAGCAGGTCTATGCTCGTGTCCGATGGGAAGACGTACGGCAGAGTGTGATGCTAGCACACGGAGATACCACACACCCGTCTGCAGCTATGGTGTCTCAAGGAGGCAAGATGGGACTGCAGATCTTCGACCGAACTCGGGACATACCAGCATTACAAATGACAAAGCCGGGTGGTTTGACAAGAGGAGGTCGACCGGGTGGAGCATCGAGAAGCAAACCTTCCTCGACAGTAGTTGGTGGCTGCTCTAATTGTGGGAGTGCGAAGCATACCCGGGAGACGTGTTTCAAATGGATTGGGTATCCTGATTGGTGGAAGGAGCTGAAAGCACGTAAACAAGTAGAGATTGCAACGAATGGTGAAACAGGGAAGGCATCACTTGTTATCGGAGAGGCTCAGCTATCACTGATGCCACAGGTAGAATCAAACAGTGTATCAATCACTGGAGGTGAAGGTAATTATGGTCATGCTTTCATTAGCAATTCTCGAGATAAATGTAGTCAATGGATTATTGACTCAGGTGCAACAGATCATATGACCTTCACAACAGATGATTTTGTCAGTTATACTAAACCTAGGCGGCAGAATATTTCAAATGCTAATAGGATTGTATATCTAGTGACCGGGGCCGGAACTGTTGCTATTTCCTCTTCTATATCACTATTGAATACTTTGCTTGTACCATCTTTGTCCACGAAATTAATATCAGTGGGGCAAGCGGCTAAAGATTTGAATTGTGTTATCTTGATGTATCCACAATTTTGTCTTTTTCAGGATATTCTCACGAAGGAGATAGTTGGGCGTGGTACTAAGAGGGGGGGCTCTATTATTTGGATGACTTCAGTTCTGGGAGGGTGCACTAAGTGCGAGGCTTATCTAGTAGCAAAGAGAAGCAAATCTGGCTATGGCATCGCCGATTGGGGCATCCTTCATTTGGCTATATGAAACATTTACTTCCTGAATTATTTTCCAGTTTACCAGATTCAGTTTTTCAATGTCAGACTTGTATTTTGGCCAAAAGCCATCGTGTGCCATTTCCAATCAATTTGAATAAGAGTAGCGTTGCATTTTCCTTAGTCCATTCTGATGTTTGGGGGCCTTCTCCCGTTACTGCAGTTTCGGGATATCGCTGGTTTGTTATATTTGTGGATGATTGCACAAGAATGACTTGGCTCTATTTCTTAAAACATAAGGATGAGGTGGCTAATGTTTTTCGGGTATTTCATAGAATGGTGCAAACACAGTTTGGTGGAAAGTTACAAATTTTAAGAAGTGATAATGGTGGAGAGTACGTTAATGTGCAACTTAAGGACTATTTTCAGGAACATGGTCTACTGCATGAGACGTCATGTGCTCATACACCACAGCAGAATGGAGTAGCGGAGCGGAAGAACAGACATATTTTAGAGACTGCTCGTGCCCTTCTCACTGAAGGTCATGTTCCTAAACGTTTTCTGGGACAATGCAGTTGCGACAGCTATTCAGCTCCTAAACCGAATGCCATCCAAGGTATTGGATTTCAAGACACCTCTGCAAGTGCTGTCTACACATGCTACCTTACCATCTGTCTTGCTTATTTCCCCTCGAGTATTCGGGTGTGTTGCTTATGTCCATATTTCAAAGACTCACCGAACCAAACTCGATCACTGTGCGGTTCGATGTTTTTTTTTTTGGATATGGTACACATCAGAAGGGTTATCGCTGCTATCATCCGGCTACTAAAAGAACCTATGTGACAATGGATGTCACGTTTGTTGAGTCAGATTTTTTCTATCCGAACAGCAATTCTTCCTTTCAGGGGGAGATAAAGGAAGAAAGTATGAATTGGTGGCAAGTTGGTGGTGTCATGTCTGGAGGACAGAAGGAAGTGCAAAAGATGTAGCCCGAAAATGAGCAACAACCGGCGAGAATGTCGCCAGAAAATGAAAAGCAACTAGTGAAAAATGGTGACAATGAGCAAGCTCTGCAACCGACAGTTACGAATATACAAGAATAGCCTCCAGAACCGAATGTACAAGAACAGCCCCCTCTCTCTTCAGAACCCAAATCCGACTCATCTCCTGAGAATATCCCTAAGGTAATTTTCCCTACTATTACTTCTTGTTTGCTTGATGATTATGATATATCTGTGGGATATAAGTTACCTAACAGACATAATAGGGGCAAGCCTCCTGATCGATACTCACCTGATGTTGGGGGGAAGAAATCCAAGTACCATATTGCAAACTATGTTTCGACAAGGAGACTATCAGAACCATTGAAGGCGTTCGTGTTGAATGTATCTTCAATTCACATCCCAAGTGGCATGCAAGAGGCTTTGGAAGATTCTAAGTGGGTTCAGGCGATGGAGGAGGAAATGGAAGCGTTGCAAAAGAATAAGACTTGGAAGTTGATGAAGTTACTTGAAGGGAAGAAGACGGTGCGGTGCAAATGGGTCTTCAAGATTAAGTATAAAGGGGATGGTTCCGTCGAGAGATACAAAGCACGGCTAGTAGCGAAGGGATACACGCAGACATATGGGGTAGACTATCAGGAGACGTTTTCTCCTGTCGTAAAACTTAACACTGTTCGGGTCTTACTGTCTTTAGCGGCGAATTTAGATTGGCCACCGCATCAATTTGATGTCAAGAATGCATTCCTTCATGGCGATCTGGAAGAAGAAATTTATATGGATATTCCACCGGGGTACACTTTTCCTTCACGGCCTGGATTGGTCTGCAAGCTAGAACAATCTTTGTATGGGTTGAAACAATCACCCCGCGCTTGGTTTGGCCGGTTTAGTGTGGCGATGAAGAAATATGGGTACATTCAGAGTGGTGCAGATTACACATTATTCTTAAGGCGTTGTCAGGAAAAAATAACTGTGTTGATTATCTATGTTGATGATATGATTATTACAGGGGACGATTCAGAGGAAATCTCTAAACTCCAAGAAAGACTATCCTCAGAATTTGAGATGAAAAACCTAGGGGGACTGAAGTACTTCCTAGGAATAGAAATGGCACGATCTAAAGGTGGAATATTTCTCTCGCAAATGAAGTACGTGTTGGACTTATTAGCGTAAGTAGGGATGCTAGATTGTAAGCCTGCAGACACTCCAGTTATGCAGAACCATAGACTTGGGGAGTATTCAGATCAGATACCAACTAACAAAGAAAGGTATCAAAGGTTGGTGGGAAAATTAATTTATCAGTTGCATACTCGACCTGATATTGCTTATGCCGTGAGTGTTGTTAGTCAGTTCATGCATGCCCCTAGTGAAGATCATATGGATGCTGTGATAAGAATACTGCGCTACTTGAAGGGAGCTCCAGGAAGAGGAATTCGTTTTTTGAAGAATGGACACTTTGAAATTGAGGGGTTTACGGATGCTGACTGGGCTAGCAGTGTATCTAATAGGAGGTCAACTTCAGGATATTTTACTGTTGTCGGAAGAAACTTAGTTACTTAGAGGAGCAAGAAGCAAAATGTTGTAGCATTATCAAGTGCGGAAGCAGAATTCAGGGGGATGCACAAAGGTCTTCGCGAACTTCTATGGCTTAAGAGATTAATGACAGAACTCGGTTATACTCCTATGTCCGAGATGAAGTTGTTTTGCGACAACAAGGCAGCCATTGATATATCTCATAATCCTGTTCAGCATGATCGTACAAAACATATTGAGGTAGATCCTCATTTCATTAAGCAAAACCTGGATACCAAAGTGGTTCGGTTTCCATATGTAAAATCGGAAGATCAACTGGCAGATATACTAACGAAGGCTTAGGATCTTTTACAGTTCACTTAACAAGTTGAGCATCCAAGATATCTATGCACCAACTTGAGGGGGAGTGTTGGAGAAAGATACGATTTTATCTTTAATCTTGATTTGAATTGATTCAATCAAGGATACTCGGAGATAAAGTAGGAGAGTGTAATCGCTGTAATCTTGCTTATTCTTTCCTTTTTTGTATGATAAATGCATATATGTACAAAGTGAAGGTAGAGAAATAAAGAAGATGAAAAAATTGCCCCAAAATACGTCTTCATCGTTCTTGTTTCTTAACAGTACGTACTCCAATATAGTTGCCTTCCTGGCCTTGTCCGGTGAACGATGATTCCAAGTGGGACCTTTCACTTTTCAATTCTAGGAGTCTTCCTCTGCGCGTCCTTAGTCGTTGCCTTCTAGGCGTTCATTTCGGTGGCGCATCTGTCTTGGTGCTGAGAAGAGTATACCGACATGAGCTTTATTTCGTTATCATTAATTGTTTAACGTTCATGTCATTGTCTTTCGTGGCCACGACATTAATATTTTGCGGCGAAAATAATTGGAAAACGTCGGTGGTTTCTTGACTTGTTCGTCCACATATTCCATGGCATTAGTTCACCCGCCGGCTACATCTATCAGACCTTCACATGAACGATTCTACCGTCCCTGGGAAACAGGTAAAAGGCATCGATACAAAAGGCCATGCCTGACAATGACCATACATGCTAGTTGATTTCTATAACCGGGACAAAGGGCGATCCGGTTGTACGGCAGAGCATTTGAAAAAAAAAAGCAGAAGAAGATCGATTTTCACCGTTTCGAGGTTTGAAGTCAATCAGAGGTGCTATCTACTTTTAATCCACCACAACACAAGTCATGGAACTTGAGTCCATACTAAAGTTCTTCAAACCCATAGTAAGATGTAACTAAGTACGTTACTCAAAAGATAAAATCATCAAAACGGTCATAAACTTATTGTACGGATACTAATTTAATCTTAAACTCTTCAATTTGGCCAATCTAGTCCTAAGCCTTTTAACAATTTGCCAATACAGTCTTTATGGCTAATTTTGGTCAGAAAATGTTAATGTATATGCTTATTGTCCTACATGGCACGGTTGGTGCTAACGTGGACTATTTTTTCTTATTTAATTTTCTTTTTAAAAAATGCAAAAATTATCCATATCAGCACCAATCGTACCACGAAAGACTGTCAGGCAATTTTTGGCCAAAATTATCCAGAAAGACTATATTGGCAAATCGTCAAAAGGTTTAGGATTAAATTGATCAAATTAAATAAGCTTAAGACTAAAATGACATTAGTACAATAAATTTAAAGCTTTTTGAGTAATTATTCCTTACTCAAAGTCACTACACATTTGGCCTTCTTTGAACTCAAAGGCTTGATCTCTAAAATTAGAATAAATCATATTAACCGGCGATGTCTTAATTTCACTCACATCTTCAACCTTGCGAACGCGCATCGCACGATCCGTTTCAACTTTCCACAAGGGCTGCGCAAGTCTTCCTACGTACCCCATCTATGTAACAAGTCCATCAAGGTCCCCTCTGTAATCTAACACTCGGAGATCTCTGTGTCCCTTCCAGAGATCAACCTCAAGATGGTGGAGATCCCCGGCCTCCTCGGTGGCCCCTCCCGATTGCGCCATCGCACCTCGACCTTGTTCGCTGGTCAGGAAGCCACCACAACTTTCAGAATGGCCATTTATCTCGAGAAAAAAATTATCTAAAATCGTGTGGACTTTAATCAATGACCATTTATGTTAAGAAGGAAAATATCTAAAATCGTGTTCTTTTTTCCAAGATGCCATCGCAATTTTCCAATTCTTGACTGGTGATGTAAAAATACCCTGTTCACACTCAACCGCTTCTCGAGACTTTTGTAGTCGGTGGGGGTCTTATTTTGCTGCTGAATGGAGTCAACCATTTATCTCGAGAACAAAATTATCTAAAATCATGTGGACTTTAATCAATGACCATTTATGTTAAGAATGAAAATATCAAAAATAGTGTTTTTTTTCCAAGACGCCATCGCAATTTTCCAATTCTTGACTGGTGATGTAAAATACCCTGTTCACACTCAACCAGTACTCGAGACTTTTGTAATCGGTGGGGGTCTTACTTTGCTGCTGACTGGAGTCAACGGATAAGAGTTGATTTGTTATTATTCATACTAAGCCTGTAAACCCGTGCGTTGCACGGGAAAAAGACTTGTGAAATACATTACACGAAATAATGATTCTAGAGGTCTTGATGATCATGAGAGAAAGAGATTTTCACAATATTAGAAGTAATTGTATGCCCCTTGAACTAAAAGGGTTGAACTTTAGTTCGATTAAGGTGAAAAAATAAAAGGAAACTTCTTTAAAAGAAAGTTAAGATAGATGTCACTTATGGAGAGTGCCGAATGTCGATCACTCATTGAAAGTGCTATGGAGTAGCACTTCACATTTATCTAATAAGATAAATTCGCTATATTTATTTTAGATCTATGATGAGACATATTTAGACTATAGAGATAAGTGCACTGAAAGTCCTAAAACTTATTACGTAAGTATAATTGAGTCCTAAAACTTATAAAAAGTACAATCAAATCATAAAAATTGTCAAATTGGTTCAATCAAGCCATTCCGTTAACTCCGTCTAACTTAACTAACGGAAAATGCTGACGTGGATTTTTTTTATTTTCTTTAACCTACGTGGCGATGACGTGGCTAAAATAACGTCGTTTTGGTCCAAATCTAATTTTTTATACAAATTTTATTTAAATTCAATTAAAATATAAACTAAATTAAAAAAAAAGTTACAAACCTGGCTACAAGGGCTTTGCAACCCCGGTCACAGGCTTCCTAACTTTTTTTAAAAAATTCATTTGATCTTATTTTTTAATTTAATTTAAATAAAATTTGTATTAAGAATCACATTTGGATCAAAACGACGTTATTTTAGTCTTATATTTCATGTTTTAACCACGTCATTGGTATATATGAGAGAGAAAATATTAAAAAACAACCATGTCAGTATTTTCAGTTAGTTAAGTAGGACGGAGTTGACATAAGAACTCGATTGCAGTTATTTAATAAGTTTTAGGACTTGATTACACTTTTTACAAGTTTTAGGGCTTAATTGCATTTGCGTAACAAGTTTTAGGATTTCTAGTGCTCTTATCCCTAGATTTTATAAGGTTAATTCTTAGCTCTAAGAAATTATGTGTTTTCTTTTCTTTTCTTTTTTGACAATTTCTGTTTATTGACCACCCTCTCATTTGCGTTGGTCTTTCTTTACATTCTCTTTTCTCGCAGTTGTCTGGGCAAAAAGTGTTTCCTCCAGAAGTTGTCATTTATCTACCAATCTTTTTCTCCGTCTCTCTCGGTGCTAATTGTTGAAACTTTTTCTCTGTCTCGGTGCAAACTTTTTCTCTGTTTATTGGTGCTATCTTGTTTAACCTTTATACTGTTGTTTTTGTGGACTCGTGAAGAAATAATATAGAAAGACCCCTCGCTGCAATTTCCCATGTCAAAGTTAGGTGAAGAACTAATAATAAAAAAAGACCAAGACCTCCTTTGAGCCTAATTTGAAATGCATCCCAATTTTTTCCATGATGCCATCACAATTTTCCAATTCTTGACTGATGATAACTGACAAGTATGACCACCCGCCTGGGTGGCGCTGCTGGAGCGCGCACTCTTCCTCTCGCAAAAGGTTGAGTGTTCGAATCCCGGGCGCCGCAGGGTGACTTAACCGGTGGCACGTGTGTGGTGGCTAGCACGTATCGCCCCCAGGGTTTACTCCCCGGCTGTCGGCCGTGCGGGGGTTCCCTGGGTTATCAAAAAATAATAATAATAACTGACAAGTATGCGTGCTGCAGCTCGGGCAGTTAATATATGAAATGCGTTCTGCTAGTGCTGAAAATTTTGTCTAAGAAGACTCGTGGTTGAGAATTTCACATTTTCACATGATATTGGACCAGCTAAAGCAGACAAATCATATAGAAATACCCTGTTCACACTCAACCACTACTCGAGGCATTTTATAATCGGTGGCGGTCTTATTTTTGCTGCTGAGTGGAGCCAACCGACAAGAGCTGATTTGTTATTATTCATACTAGCCTGTAAACCCGCGCTTCGCGCGGGAAAAAGACTTGTGAAATACATTACACGAAATAATGATTCTAGAAGTCTTGACCATCACGAGAGCAAGAGATTTTCGTAATATTAGAAGTAATTTTATGCCCCTTGAAGTAAAAGGGAAGAACTTTAGGTCGATTAACGTGAAAAAATAAAAGGAAACTTTTTCAAAAGAAAGTCAAGATAGATGTCACTTATGGAGAGTCTCCAATGTCAACCACTCATCGAAAGTGCTTTGAAGTAACACTTTACATTTATCTAATAAGATAGATTCGCTATATTATTTTAAATCTATACATGAGACATGTAAGATTTTGGGGATCAGTGCACTGGAAGTGCTAAAACTTGTCACAAATATGTAATTGAGTCCTAAAACTTACAAAAAGTGCGATCAAACCATAAAACTTGTCAAATTTGGCTAACGGAAAACGCTGATGTGACTTTTTTTTTCTCTATCCTACGTGGCGATGACATGGTTAAAACGACATCATTTTGATTCAAATCTGATTTTTAATAGAAATTGTATTTAAATTAAATTTGAAAAATGAGTTATATATATATTTTAAACAGGGAAGCGACAAACCAACGATGATAGCTTACCACCACCCCACCATTGCCGAGAGGACCAGCGAGGGTGGGGGATGGCCGATGAGAGTTTCTGGGCCAAAGCTAGTGGCCAGCGGCCCTTGCCTAAATTTGTGTGCCAACCGTGGCGGTCCTCACTTGCAGCCAATGGGGGACGCCAAGCTTGCCCGGCATCCCTGTCCGCCATCCTCCACCCTTGCCAGCCCTTCTTAGTAATGGTGGGGCGGTGGCAACGAGGGCTTGCAGCCCTCCTTACCTGGTTTGTCCTATTTTTTTAATATTTAGCTCATTTTTTATATTTAATTTAAATAAAAAGTTTATTACAAATCTAATTTTGACCAAAATGACATCATTTTGACCACATCATCGTCACGTAAGATAGAGAAAATAATAAAAAAAAAAGTCACGTCACCATTTTCTGTTAGCCAAATTGGACGGAATTAAGAAAAACACTCAATTGAACCAATTTAACAAATTTTAGGATTTGATTGCACTTTTTTTCGTAAGTTGTAGGACTCAATCACATTTTTCTGATCCTTACCAAAAAAAAAAATCACACTTTTCTGATAAGTACATATCCCTTGAAACATTACGTGTTCCGCTCTAATTGTTTATTGACTCTTCGTCTTCCATGTTTTCTGGTTAATTAGGTCCCTAGAGAAGAAAAGTTCAAACAAGACTTTGACATTTTGGCCAATGGATGACTTTGGAGCATGCCCCTAGTGAAGATCATATGGATGCTGTGATAAGAATACTGCGCTACTTGAAGGGAGCTCCAGGAAGAGGAATTCGTTTTTTGAAAAATGGACACTTTGAAATTGAGGGGTCTACGGATGCTGACTGGGCTAGGAGTGTATCTAATAGGAGGTCAACTTCAAGATATTTTACTGTTGTCGGAAGAAACTTAGTTACTTAGAGGAGCAAGAAGCAAAATGTTGTAGCATTATCAAGTGCGGAAGCAGAATTCAGGGGGATGCACAAAGGTCTTCGCGAACTTCTATGGCTTAAGAGATTAATGACAGAACTCGGTTATACTCCTATGTCCGAGATGAAGTTGTTTTGCGACAACAAGGCAGCCATCGATATATCTCATAATCCTGTTCAGCATGATCGTACAAAACATATTGAGGTAGATCCTCATTTCATTAAGCAAAACCTGGATACCAAAGTGGTTCGGTTTCCATATGTAAAATCGGAAGATCAACTGGCGAATATACTAAAGAAGGCTTAGGATCTTTTACAGTTCACTTAACAAGTTGGGCATCCAAGATATCTATGCACCAACTTGAGGGGGAGTGTTGGAGAAAGATACGATTTTATCTTTAATCTTGATTTGAATTGATTCAATCAAGGATACTCGAAGATGAAGTAGGAGAGTGTAATCGTTGTAATCTTGCTTATTCTTTCCTTTTTTGTATGATAAATGCATATATGTACAAAGTGAAGGTAGAGAAATAAAGAAGATGAAAAAATTGCCCCAAAATACGTCTTCATCGTTCTTGTTTCTTAACAGTACGTACTCCAATATAGTTTCCTTCCTGGCCTTATCCGATGAACGATGATTCCAAGTGGGACCTTTCACTTTTCAATTCTAGGAGTCTTCCTCTGCGCGCCCTTAGTCGTTGCCTTCTAGGCGTTCATTTCGGTGGCGCATCTGTCTTGGTGCTGAGAAAAGTATACCGACATGAGCTTTATTTCGTTATCATTAATTGTTTAACGTTCATGTCATTGTCTTTCGTGGCCACGACATTAATATTTTGCGGAGAAAATAATTGGAAAACGTCGGTGGTTTCTTGACTTGTTCGTCCACATATTCCATGGCATTAGTTCACGCGCCGGCTACATCCTTCATACCTTCACATGAACTATTCTACCGTCCCTGGGAAACAGGTAAAAGGCATCGATACAAAAGGCCATGCCTGACAATGACCATACATGCTAGTTGATTTCTATAACCGGGACAAAGGGCGATCCGGTTGTACGGCAGAGCATTTGAAAAAAAAAAGCAGAAGAAGATCGATTTTCACCGTTTCGAGGTTTGAAGTCAATCAGAGGTGCTATCTACTTTTAATCCACCACAACACAAGTCATGGAACTTGAGTCCATACTAAAGTTCTTCAAACCCATAGTAAGATGTAACTAAGTACGTTACTCAAAAGATAAAATCATCAAAACGGTCATAAACTTATTGTACGGATACTAATTTAATCTTAAACTTTTCAATTTGGCCAATCTAGTCCTAAGCCTTTTAACAATTTGCCAATACAGTCTTTATGGCTAATTTTGGTCAGAAATTGTTAATGTATATGCTTATTGTCCTACATGGCACGGTTGGTGCTAACGTGGACTATTTTTTCTTATTTAATTTTCTTTTTAAAAAATGCAAAAATTATCCATATCAGCACCAATCGTACCACGAAAGACTGTCAGGCAATTTTTGGCCAAAATTATCCAGAAAGACTATATTGGCAAATCGTCAAAAGGTTTAGGATTAAATTGATCAAATTAAATAAGCTTAAGACTAAAATGACATTAGTACAATAAATTTAAAGCTTTTTGAGTAATTATTCCTTACTCAAAGTCACTACACATTTGGCCTTCTTTGAACTCAAAGGCTTGATCTCTAAAATTAGAATAAATCATATTAACCGGCGATGTCTTAATTTCACTCACATCTTCAACCTTGCGAACGCGCATCGCACGATCCGTTTCAACTTTCCACAAGGGCTGCGCACGTCTTCCTACGTACCCCATCTATGTAACAAGTCCATCAAGGTCCCCTCTGTAATCTAACACTCGGAGATCTCTGTGTCCCTTCCAGAGATCAACCTCAAGATGGTGGAGATCCCCGGCCTCCTCGGTGGCCCCTCCCGATTGCGCCATCGCACCTCGACCTTGTTCGCTGGTCAGGAAGCCACCACAACTTTCAGAATGGCCATTTATCTCGAGAACAAAATTATCTAAAATCGTGTGGACTTTAATCAATGACCATTTATGTTAAGAAGGAAAATATCTAAAATCGTGTTCTTTTTTCCAAGATGCCATCGCAATTTTCCAATTCTTGACTGGTGATGTAAAAATACCCTGTTCACACTCAACCGCTTCTCGAGACTTTTGTAGTCGGTGGGGGTCTTATTTTGCTGCTGAATGGAGTCAACCATTTATCTCGAGAAAAAAATTATCTAAAATCATGTGGACTTTAATCAATGACCATTTATGTTAAGAATGAAAATATCAAAAATAGTGTTTTTTTTCCAAGACGCCATCGCAATTTTCCAATTCTTGACTGGTGATGTAAAATACCCTGTTCACACTCAACCAGTACTCGAGACTTTTGTAATCGGTGGGGGTCTTACTTTGCTGCTGACTGGAGTCAACGGATAAGAGCTGATTTGTTATTATTCATACTAAGCCTGTAAACCCTTGCGTTGCACGGGAAAAAGACTTGTGAAATACATTACACGAAATAATGATTCTAGAGGTCTTGATGATCATGAGAGAAAGAGATTTTCACAATATTAGAAGTAATTGTATGCCCCTTGAACTAAAAGGGTTGAACTTTAGTTCGATTAAGGTGAAAAAATAAAAGGAAACTTCTTTAAAAGAAAGTTAAGATAGATGTCACTTATGGAGAGTGCCGAATGTCGATCACTCATTGAAAGTGCTATGGAGTAGCACTTCACATTTATCTAATAAGATAAATTCGCTATATTTATTTTAGATCTATGATGAGACATATTTAGACTATAGAGATAAGTGCACTGAAAGTCCTAAAACTTATTACGAAAGTATAATTGAGTCCTAAAACTTATAAAAAGTACAATTAAATCATAAAAATTGTCAAATTGGTTCAATCAAGCCATTCCGTTAACTCCGTCTAACTTAACTAACGGAAAATGCTGACGTGGATTTTTTTTATTTTCTTTAACCTACGTGGCGATGACGTGGCTAAAATAACGTCGTTTTGGTCCAAATCTAATTTTTTATACAAATTTTATTTAAATTCAATTAAAATATAAACTAAATTAAAAAAAAAGTTACAAACCTGGCTACAAGGGCTTTGCAACCCCGGTCACAGGCTTCCTAACTTTTTTTAAAAAATTCATTTGATCTTATTTTTTAATTTAATTTAAATAAAATTTGTATTAAGAATCACATTTGGATCAAAACGACGTTATTTTAGTCTTATATTTCATGTTTTAACCACGTCATTGGTATATATGAGAGAGAAAATATTAAAAAACAACCATGTCAGTATTTTCAGTTAGTTAAGTAGGACGGAGTTGACATAAGAACTCGATTGCAGTTATTTAATAAGTTTTAGGACTTGATTACACTTTTTACAAGTTTTAGGGCTTAATTGCATTTGCGTAACAAGTTTTAGGATTTCTAGTGCTCTTATCCCTAGATTTTATAAGGTTAATTCTTAGCTCTAAGAAATTATGTGTTTTCTTTTCTTTTCTTTTTTGACAATTTCTGTTTATTGACCACCCTCTCATTTGCGTTGGTCTTTCTTTACATTCTCTTTTCTCGCAGTTGTCTGGGCAAAAAGTGTTTCCTCCAGAAGTTGTCATTTATCTACCAATCTTTTTCTCCGTCTCTCTCGGTGCTAATTGTTGAAACTTTTTCTCTGTCTCGGTGCAAACTTTTTCTCTGTTTATTGGTGCTATCTTGTTTAACCTTTATACTGTTGTTTTTGTGGACTCGTGAAGAAATAATATAGAAAGACCCCTCGCTGCAATTTCCCATGTCAAAGTTAGGTGAAGAACTAATAATAAAAAAAGACCAAGACCTCCTTTGAGCCTAATTTGAAATGCATCCCAATTTTTTCCATGATGCCATCACAATTTTCCAATTCTTGACTGATGATAACTGACAAGTATGACCACCCGCCTGGGTGGCGCTGCTGGAGCGCGCACTCTTCCTCTCGCAAAAGGTTGAGTGTTCGAATCCCGGGCGCCGCAGGGTGACTTAACCGGTGGCACGTGTGTGGTGGCTAGCACGTATCGCCCCCAGGGTTTACTCCCCGGCTGTCGGCCGTGCGGGGGTTCCCTGGGTTATCAAAAAATAATAATAATAACTGACAAGTATGCGTGCTGCAGCTCGGGCAGTTAATATATGAAATGCGTTCTGCTAGTGCTGAAAATTTTGTCTAAGAAGACTCGTGGTTGAGAATTTCACATTTTCACATGATATTGGACCAGCTAAAGCAGACAAATCATATAGAAATACCCTGTTCACACTCAACCACTACTCGAGGCATTTTATAATCGGTGGCGGTCTTATTTTTGCTGCTGAGTGGAGCCAACCGACAAGAGCTGATTTGTTATTATTCATACTAGCCTGTAAACCCGCGCTTCGCGCGGGAAAAAGACTTGTGAAATACATTACACGAAATAATGATTCTAGAAGTCTTGACCATCACGAGAGCAAGAGATTTTCGTAATATTAGAAGTAATTTTATGCCCCTTGAAGTAAAAGGGAAGAACTTTAGGTCGATTAACGTGAAAAAATAAAAGGAAACTTTTTCAAAAGAAAGTCAAGATAGATGTCACTTATGGAGAGTCTCCAATGTCAACCACTCATCGAAAGTGCTTTGAAGTAACACTTTACATTTATCTAATAAGATAGATTCGCTATATTATTTTAAATCTATACATGAGACATGTAAGATTTTGGGGATCAGTGCACTGGAAGTGCTAAAACTTGTCACAAATATGTAATTGAGTCCTAAAACTTACAAAAAGTGCGATCAAACCATAAAACTTGTCAAATTTGGCTAACGGAAAACGCTGATGTGACTTTTTTTTTCTCTATCCTACGTGGCGATGACATGGTTAAAACGACATCATTTTGATTCAAATCTGATTTTTAATAGAAATTGTATTTAAATTAAATTTGAAAAATGAGTTATATATATATTTTAAACAGGGAAGCGACAAACCAACGATGATAGCTTACCACCACCCCACCATTGCCGAGAGGACCAGCGAGGGTGGGGGATGGCCGATGAGAGTTTCTGGGCCAAAGCTAGTGGCCAGCGGCCCTTGCCTAAATTTGTGTGCCAACCGTGGCGGTCCTCACTTGCAGCCAATGGGGGACGCCAAGCTTGCCCGGCATCCCTGTCCGCCATCCTCCACCCTTGCCAGCCCTTCTTAGTAATGGTGGGGCGGTGGCAACGAGGGCTTGCAGCCCTCCTTACCTGGTTTGTCCTATTTTTTAATATTTAGCTCATTTTTTATATTTAATTTAAATAAAAAGTTTATTACAAATCTAATTTTGACCAAAATGACATCATTTTGACCACATCATCGTCACGTAAGATAGAGAAAATAATAAAAAAAAAAGTCACGTCACCATTTTCTGTTAGCCAAATTGGACGGAATTAAGAAAAAGACTCAATTGAACCAATTTAACAAATTTTAGGATTTGATTGCACTTTTTTTCGTAAGTTGTAGGACTCAATCACATTTTTCTGATCCTTACCAAAAAAAAAATCACACTGTTCTGATAAGTACATATCCCTTGAAACATTACGTGTTCCGCTCTAATTGTTTATTGACTCTTCGTCTTCCATGTTTTCTGGTTAATTAGGTCCCTAGAGAAGAAAAGTTCAAACATGACTTTGACATTTTGGCCAATGGATGACTTTGGAGCATGCCCCTAGTGAAGATCATATGGATGCTGTGGTAAGAATACTGCGCTACTTGAAGGGAGCTCCAGGAAGAGGAATTCGTTTTTTGAAAAATGGACACTTTGAAATTGAGGGGTCTACGGATGCTGACTGGGCTAGGAGTGTATCTAATAGGAGGTCAACTTCAAGATATTTTACTGTTGTCGGAAGAAACTTAGTTACTTAGAGGAGCAAGAAGCAAAATGTTGTAGCATTATCAAGTACGGAAGCAGAATTCAGGGGGATGCACAAAGGTCTTTGCGAACTTCTATGGCTTAAGAGATTAATGACAGAACTCGGTTATACTCCTATGTCCGAGATGAAGTTGTTTTGCGACAACAAGGCAGCCATCGATATATCTCATAATCCTGTTCAACATGATCGTACAAAACATATTGAGGTAGATCCTCATTTCATTAAGCAAAACCTGGATACCAAAGTGGTTCGGTTTCCATATGTAAAATCGGAAGATCAACTGGCGAATATACTAAAGAAGGCTTAGGATCTTTTACAGTTCACTTAACAAGTTGGGCATCCAAGATATCTATGCACCAACTTGAGGGGGAGTGTTGGAGAAAGATACGATTTTATCTTTAATCTTGATTTGAATTGATTCAATCAAGGATACTCGAAGATGAAGTAGGAGAGTGTAATCGCTGAAATTTTGCTTATTCTTTCCTTTTTTGTATGATAAATGCATATATGTACAAAGTGAAGGTAGAGAAATAAAGAAGATGAAAAAATTGCCCAAAATACGTCTTCATCGTTCTTGTTTCTTAACAGTACGTACTCCAATATAGTTGCCTTCCTGGCCTTGTCCGGTGAACGATGATTCCAAGTGGGACCTTTCACTTTTCAATTCTAGGAGTCTTCCTTTGCACGCCCTTAGTCGTTGCCTTCTAGGCGTTCATTTCGGTGGCGCATCTGTCTTGGTGCTGAGAAAAGTATACCGACATGAGCTTTATTTCGTTATCATTAATTGTTTAACGTTCATGTCATTGTCTTTCGTGGCCACGACATTAATATTTTGCGGAGAAAATAATTGGAAAACGTCGGTGGTTTCTTGACTTGTTCGTCCACATATTCCATGGCATTAGTTCACGCGCCGGCTACATCCTTCAGACCTTCACATGAACGATTCTACCGTCCCTGGGAAACAGGTAAAAGGCATCGATACAAAAGGCCATGCCTGACAATGACCATACATGCTAGTTGATTTCTATAACCGGGACAAAGGGCGATCCGGTTGTACGGCAGAGCATTTGAAAAAAAAAAAAAGCAGAAGAAGATCGATTTTCACCGTTTCGAGGTTTCAAGTCAATCAGAGGTGCTTTGTACTTTTAATCCACCACAACACAAGTCATGGAACTTGAGTCCATACTAAAGTTCTTCAAACCCATAGTAAGATGTAACTAACTACGTTACTCAAAAGATAAAATCATCAAAAAGGTCATAAACTTATTGTACGGATACTAATTTAATCTTAAACTCTTCAATTTGGCCAATCTAGTCCTAAGCCTTTTAACAATTTGCCAATACAGTCTTTATGGCTAATTTTGGTCAGAAATTGTTAATGTATATGCTTATTGTCCTACATGGCACGGTTGGTGCTAACGTGGACTATTTTTTCTTATTTAATTTTCTTTTTAAAAAATGCAAAAATTATCCATATCAGCACCAATCGTACCACGAAGGACTGTCAGGCAATTTTTGGCCAAAATTATCCAGAAAGACTATATTGGCAAATCGTCAAAAGGTTTAGGATTAAATTGATCAAATTAAATAAGCTTAAGACTAAAATGACATTAGTACAATAAATTTAAAACTTTTTGAGTAATTATTCCTTACTCAAAGTCACTACACATTTGGCCTTCTTTGAACTCAAAGGCTTGATCTCTAAAATTAGAATAAATCATATTAACCGGCGATGTTTTAATTTCACTCACATCGCCGAACGCGCATCGCACGATCCGTTTCAACTTTCCACAAGGAATGCGCACGTCTTCCTACGTACCCCATCTATGTAACAAGTCCATCAAGGTCCCCTCTGTAATCTAACACTCGGAGATCTCTGTGTCCCTTCCAGAGATCAACCTCAAGATGGTGGAGATCCCCGGCCTCCTCGGTGGCCCCTCCCGATTGCGCCATCGCACCTCGACCTTGTTCGCTGGTCAGGAAGCCACCACAACTTTCAGAATGGCCATTTATCTCGAGAACAAAATTATCTAAAATCGTGTGGACTTTAATCAATGACCATTTATGTTAAGAAGGAAAATATCTAAAATCGTGTTCTTTTTTCCAAGATGCCGTCGCAATTTTCCAATTCTTGACTGGTGATGTAAAAATACCCTGTTCACACTCAACCGCTTCTCGAGACTTTTGTAATCGGTGGGGGTCTTATTTTGCTGCTGAATGGAGTCAACCATTTATCTCGAGAACAAAATTATCTAAAATCATGTGGACTTTAATCAATGACCATTTATGTTAAGAATGAAAATATCAAAAATAGTGTTTTTTTTCCAAGACGCCATCGCAATTTTCCAATTCTTGACTGGTGATGTAAAATACCCTGTTCACACTCAACCAGTACTCGAGACTTTTGTAATCGGTGGGGGTCTTACTTTGCTGCTGACTGGAGTCAACGGATAAGAGCTGATTTGTTATTATTCATACTAAGCCTGTAAACCTGTGACATTCCGAAATTCCACCAATTGGAATTTATTGAATAATTGAGTTTTATGAGATGTACTCGCAGTAGATTCTCGCCCGGAACTGATCATTCCTGGGAATGCTAACCATTAGAGAAAGGCTAATAGGGGAATTAAATTCGCGCGACTAAACGAAATTCTGTAGTGAATGGATTTCGACCATTAAATCGCGTAAGTGATATTTTGAGCCACTGTTGGCCGATCCAAGGATAGTTAGGGGTCAATTCGCCACTGTCCTAGTAGTGGATCGCGGGTGATTCTGTTGGACCACGAAATGACTTGACGAATGATTTCGAAATTATACCGAACGATCGTACCCCTCGGATCAAGTGATTGATCTTCGCGATTTTAATGACAACCGAGGTCGTCACGTACTGAACGGACTTGCACGTGACTCGATTCAGTATCAGTCATGAGTTGATTTCGCGAATTTCCCCAGCAAGCCGCCCGTTAGCTCGAGAAACGCTCGAGTTGCGTTTAATAGAATTTAATTATTGAAATTTTGCCCAAATTGGACACCGAAAAATTAGGAAGTCACACCGGAACGCTAGGACGACGTTGCACGTGACACGTGTCAATTTTTGGTACGCTCAAATCCTTCGGAAAAATTCGATTTGGGCAAGAAACGGAGAATTGGACCATTTTACCCTTGAGTATTAAAGAAGGGGTAGTTTTGAGGGCAAGGGGCAATTTGGTCATTTTTCAAAAAGTGGTCAAAAACTTGAAGAGAAAGCTAGACCCATTTCTCTCTCATTTCTCTCCCCTTTTTGATCGTGAAGACCCCCCTTCGTGAAAACCCTTTCCCCTCCCCCACCGTGACTCTCTCTCTCTTTTTCTCTCTCTCACTCTCGGTTTTCCTTTGGCCGTGAGCCCCAATCGCCGCCGTGGACACTCGCCGCAAGCCACCGCTCGCCGATTGTAGCTGCCGCCGCAAGCCTTCGTTGGATTTCAAGATTTACCGCCGCTTTTGTTCTAGCCGAGAAAGTCTAGAACTAGGTAAGTTGTGATCTAAACCTCGCCTAGTAGATCGGGTTGTTTCGGGTTAGATAGATGCGGGTTGTTGCGATTTTGCGAGCTAAGTTGAATCACGGGCCCTAGGTTTGAATTCCGAGAATTTTGGTGGAAATTTAAGGGCCGATCAATGCTGTGAATTGGGGTTTAGTGTGCTGTGGTGTGCTGTTGGGAATGAGAATGGTACCGTTGAGTCCGGCTTGGAGTTTTGTGTAAGTGTCGTGAAGAGTTGGTAGTGTGATTTTGTGGTTTGAGTGCAGAAATTACTGTTCACGAGCTGTGGGAGTACTGTTCACTGTGCTGTGGTGAGTCGTTTGACGCGTGATTGGTACCGTTAGGTCCGTCTTGAAATTTTATGAAAATCTCGTGAAGGACCGGAATCGATTTGGCGTCGTTTGGTGGGAGAAAAATAGCGATTTATGTGTTTAATGCGCGTATGGAAATTAAGCCCAAATTAAGACTTCGGGTATCAGCGGGTAGTTTTCGGACGAAATCAATATGGAATTAGGTGCGGAATGGTATGAATAGGGAGTGGAAATTTTATGGCGGACCTTAGGAATTAATTCGAGTATTATTTATTGGAAATTCAGAAAATAGGGGCTGCGAATTTACTGTTCATGTGCCCCGAAACACTGTTCACAAGCCGTGGATTACTGTTCACGGGGCTGTGAGGGTCCGATTGAGACGCGAGTTTGAATTTTTGGAACCTAGAGATTATGGCGAGAAAGTTCCATGAAGGATCGGAATTGATTCGACGCCATTTAGTTGGAGAAAAATGAGAATTTATGTGTTGGATGCATATTTAATTATAAATAAATTGTGGTGATGAAATTGAGCATGTTGTTGTGCAATTGGGTGATTATATATGCTTGTTTGGTGCACACGTAACTGAATTATTTATTGGCATTGGTTGTGTGAATTGCTGAGTGAGCATGTTTTATGTGTGAAATGATGTGTGCACGAACCCCGTGTGTTGGGTCAGTTGCGTGTGGTAAACGTGTGTTGAGCATGGACTTGAGTAGAAGGGAAATTGCGGTGTGGCAAGTGATTGTGAAAAGTATGTGAAAGGGTGAAAGTGCGAGGTTGGGATCGGGCCGAGTATCATAAACTCGGGCAGCGATCACGTAGGTCTGTTGCATTTGGCACAGGCTGAGGCTCGAAAGAGCATGATTGAGTTCGGTCCGAGGCACGATCAGCTCGGGTGAAACCGGGATTGGACCGAGGCATTATAAGCTCGAGTTCCGATCATGTGGGCCTTTCGCATTTGGCGTGGGCTGAGGATAGTGTGAAAGTGGGATCGGACCGAGGCGTGTGATGCTCGGGGCGCGATCGAGGGCCGAGGCGTGTTTACGCGGGCCGAGAAAGTAGAGGATCGGACCGAGACGTGTGATGCTCGGGGCGCGATCGAGGGCCGAGGCGTGTTTACGCGGGCCGAGGAAGTGGAGGTGGAATGTGAGTATGTTGAGCGGGTTGGAAACGTGGCATGTTCGTTGTGTGCGTGATTGGAAAGTTCGTATGTTGTGTCATGTGTTTTCAAAATAAACTTTTATAATTGGACTAACGTGCAGGCTGCGTGTGTTGAGAGTTCAAGTATGTGTATTCGTGTGTTCTGTGGTGGTTTGTTTGGTCGTGCGTTTATCTATGTCTGGAATAACGTGATAGCCTAGGTAGGGTTTAGGTTACAACTTATTGAGAAGTGTCTCATGGTTGTATAAACCAAACCATTTCAGATCCTCCGCCTGAGCGATGAATAATCCGCCACCACCACCAGAACGTTTTGGAGTCCCCATGCACACCGAGCTAGAGGTTCTAGAGTTTCCGATGGATCGACACAAGAGGACTCCGACTCGGAGAATCGGATTCAGAATGGATGCCTAGTAAGGGGCGTAAGGAGTAATATCCAGATATGGAATTGAGTATTTTGCGAGTACCATTTTTGGATGGAAGGTTGATCAGGTCATAGGCCCTTTTTGTTATGGACAGTAGTAGTGAGGCGTGCACTTGTAATTGTGGTGACTTGTAAGTGTTGGGGTGGCCTTGTAATTGTAAATATTTTGGTATAAGTTTGGAAATGAGATATTGATATGTATATTCTCCTTAATGCCTCCCCAATTTTTATATTGTCCGGGATTAATTGTAATATCCGCTGTGGTTGTAAATCTCTGATGATTATTTGAGGTCGGCGATATTCCTGGGACGTCGCACTCATCGACCAGGTAAGGGGCGTCGCGTGCCCATTGGGATACGGGGCGTGACAAAACCCGTGCGTTGCACGGGAAAAAGACTTGTGAAATACATTACACGAAATAATGATTCTAAAGGTCTTGATGATCATGAGAGAAAGAGATTTTCACAATATTAGAAGTAATTGTATGCCCCTTGAACTAAAAGGGTTGAACTTTAGTTCGATTAAGGTGAAAAAATAAAAGGAAACTTCTTTAAAAGAAAGTTAAGATAGATGTCACTTATGGAGAGTGCCGAATGTCGATCACTCATTGAAAGTGCTATGGAGTAGCACTTCACATTTATCTAATAAGATAAATTCGCTATATTTATTTTAGATCTATGATGAGACATATTTAGACTATAGAGATAAGTGCACTGAAAGTCCTAAAACTTATTACGAAAGTATAATTGAGTCCTAAAACTTATAAAAAGTACAATTAAATCATAAAAATTGTCAAATTGGTTCAATCAAGCCATTCCGTTAACTCCGTCTAACTTAACTAACGGAAAATGCTGACGTGGATTTTTTTTATTTTCTTTAACCTACGTGGCGATGACGTGGCTAAAATAACGTCGTTTTGGTCCAAATCTAATTTTTTATACAAATTTTATTTAAATTCAATTAAAATATAAACTAAATTAAAAAAAAAAGTTACAAACCTGGCTACAAGGGCTTTGCAACCCCGGCCACAGGCTTCCTAACTTTTTTTAAAAAATTCATTTGATCTTATTTTTTAATTTAATTTAAATAAAATTTGTATTAAGAATCATATTTGGATCAAAACGACGCTATTTTAGTCTTATATTTCATGTTTTAACCACGTCATTGGTATATATGAGAGAGAAAATATTAAAAAATAACCATGTCAGTATTTTCAGTTAGTTAAGTAGGACGGAGTTGACATAAGAACTCAATTGCAGTTATTTGATAAGTTTTAGGACTTGATTACACTTTTTACAAGTTTTAGGGCTTAATTGCATTTGCGTAACAAGTTTTAGGATTTCTAGTGCTCTTATCCTAGATTTTATAAGGTTAATTCTTAGCTCTAAGAAATTATGTGTTTTCTTTTCTTTTCTTTTTTGACAATTTCTGTTTATTGACCACCCTCTCATTTGCGTTGGTCTTTCTTTACATTCTCTTTTCTCGCAGTTGTCTGGGCAAAAAGTGTTTCCTCCAGAAGTTGTCATTTATCTACCAATCTTTTTCTCCGTCTCTCTCGGTGCTAATTGTTGAAACTTTTTCTCTGTCTCTGTGCAAACTTTTTCTCTGTTTATTGGTGCTATCTTGTTTAACCTTTATACTGTTGTTTTTGTGGACTCGTGAAGAAATAATATAGAAAGACCCCTCGCTGCAATTTCCCATGTCAAAGTTAGGTGAAGAACTAATAATAAAAAAAGACCAAGACCTCCTTTGAGCCTAATTTGAAATGCATCCCAATTTTTTCCATGATGCCATCACAATTTTCCAATTCTTGACTGATGATAACTGACAAGTATGACCACCCGCCTGGGTGGCGCTGCTGGAGCGCGCACTCTTCCTCTCGCAAAAGGTTGAGTGTTCGAATCCCGGGCGCCGCAGGGTGACTTAACCGGTGGCACGTGTGTGGTGGCTAGCACGTATCGCCCCCAGGGTTTACTCCCCGGCTGTCGGCCGTGCGGGGGTTCCCTGGGTTATCAAAAAAAAATAATAATAACTGACAAGTATGCGTGCTGCAGCTCGGGCAGTTAATATATGAAATGCATTCTGCTAGTGCTGAAAATTTTGTCTAAGAAGACTCGTGTTTGAGAATTTCACATTTTCACATGATATTGGACCAGCTAAAGCAGACAAATCATATAGAAATACCCTGTTCACACTCAACCACTACTCGAGGCATTTTATAATCGGTGGCGGTCTTATTTTTGCTGCTGAGTGGAGTCAACCGACAAGAGCTGATTTGTTATTATTCATACTAGCCTGTAAACCCGTGCTTCGCGCGGGAAAAAGACTTGTGAAAGACATTACACGAAATAATGATTCTAGAAGTCTTGACCATCACGAGAGCAAGAGATTTTCGTAATATTAGAAGTAATTTTATGCCCCTTGAAGTAAAAGGGAAGAACTTTAGGTCGATTAACGTGAAAAAATAAAAGGAAACTTTTTCAAAAGAAAGTCAAGATAGATGTCACTTATGGAGAGTCTCCAATGTCAACCACTCATCGAAAGTGCTTTGAAGTAACACTTTACATTTATCTAATAAGATAGATTCGCTATATTATTTTAAATCTATACATGAGACATATAAGATTTTGGGGATCAGTGCACTGGAAGTGCTAAAACTTGTCACAAATATGTAATTGAGTCCAAAAACTTACAAAAAGTGCGATCAAACCATAAAACTTGTCAAATTTGGCTAACGGAAAACGCTGATGTGACTTTTTTTTTCTCTATCCTACGTGGCAATGACATGGCTAAAACGACATCATTTTGATTCAAATCTGATTTTTAATAGAAATTGTATTTAAATTAAATTTGAAAAATGAGTTATATATATTTTAAATAGGGAAGCGACAAACCAACGATGACAGCTTACCACCACCCCACCATTGCCGAGAGGACCAGCGAGGGTGGGGGATGGCCGATGAGTGTTGCTGGGCCCAAGCTAGTGGCCAGCGACCCTTTCCTAAATTTGTGTGCCAACAGTGGCGGTCCTCACTTGCAGCCAATGGGGGACGCCAAGCTTGCCCGGCATCCCTGTCCGCCATCCTCCACCCTTGCCAGCCCTTCTTAGTAATGGTGGGGCGGTGGCAACGAGGGCTTGCAGCCCTCCTTACCTGGTTTGTCCTATTTTTTAATATTTAGCTCATTTTTTATATTTAATTTAAATAAAAAGTTTATTACAAATCTAATTTTGACCAAAATGACATCATTTTGACCACATCATCATCACGTAAGATAGAGAAAATAATAAAAAAAAAAAGTCACGTCACCATTTTCTGTTAGCCAAATTAGACGGAATTAAGAAAAAGACTCAATTGAACCAATTTAATAAATTTTAGGATTTGATTGCACTTTTTTTCGTAAGTTGTAGGACTCAATCACATTTTTCTGATCCTTACCAAAAAAAAAAATCACACTTTTCTGATAAGTACATATCCCTTGAAACATTACGTGTTCCGCTCTAAGTGTTTATTGACTCTTCGTCTTCCATGGTTTCTGGTTAATTAGGTCCCTAGAGAAGAAAAGTTCAAACATGACTTTGACATTTTGGCCAATGGATGACTTTGGAATTAAAAAATTGGTTTGAATACACTGAACTCGCGAACATATGATTCTTCCAGGAAGTTTTTCATGGAATTTAAATCTCACTCAAACCAGCTGGGTTGTTTGGGAGATTTATTAAGCAAACTGGCACGTTTGTTTCTGGAATGAGGTTAAAAATGGAGGCACGATGTTAAATTGCTCTGCCTGCGCAGATCCAACGAAGCTCTGAGAATGGACCGTGATGGAGAACCTCCGTGCGTAAAGAAAATTCTTTTTCCTTCGCCTTTTGTTTCTGAAACAGGATTCCGGGTTCGGCAATCAGTGAAGGGACAATGCATTTTGCATTGACTTTTACCGCTAATCAACGTTCTTGACAAGTAGTATGTTGTTTTCTTGATCTGCAGATTCAGCAACGGACTCTATCTGGCAAACTTGGTTGTGTCATCAAATCTTCTTCAGGATTCATGGAATGCCATATCTGAACTTGAGCGACGAATCAGCCAACATTTCGTCTTGCGTTGTGTAAAGAGGGTGTTTCCGCAACTTGAACCCGCGACCTTCCAATCATATGGGAATAATCCTGTAATAATCAATGAATTTCCCAGCCCAAACTACAATATCATTGCTTTCGTCACCTCACCAGTTACCAAAGGCCATCTTGAACGAGGAAGAGATCTGGTTCCATCATCAGAGATCCCCGAATTTCAGTTCCTATGCTCCAGAAGCAATCCAGCTTTTCACATAAACAAAGCTGCCATATCTCTGTTCAACTCTCTTCTAGACGAGCTCTCTATACTCAAAGAAAAGGTAGCAAATATTCTCACAAGTCATCCATTCTAGTCATTACTATTATGTGCTGTAAGATCATAACTACACACGTTCCTAGGAATCACTACTTACAGAAATTGTTGCTGAAGTAGACATGCTACCAATTGCTCCGATTGAGGAATTTCGAGTTGTTGACCACTTATTATTAAGCCCATTAGATGGTAAGTGAAGCGCTGTTCTACTATGGAAGTGCCTATTCTCATTGTTTTGAGCATTGTTGTGAAATTGAGGAGTGGATCATCAAATCGGTATTTTCATCCTATAAATTCAAGAATCTTTCATTGAATTGAATCATATGATTTGTGGAGTTTCATTTCATTTATTAACTGTGCATGTGTATCGTATCCGAAAGACTCTATTTGACACCTATAAGTTGAGAATATGGATTGATGCTTATTCTGCTTCAATGCAGGTTATAACTTCAGCCAGGTCCGAGGACTCTGTTCCCTATATAATTACAGGACACTGTTTGGGTGGATCCATTGCCTCCCTTTTCACGTTATGGATTCTAAACACACTTGATGCAACGACAAAAACACTTCCCCTTTGTATCACTTTTGGTTCGCCGCTCCTCGGGGACAGTGACTTCCAACAATCTGTATCGCAATATTCAACATGGAATTCGTGCTTCTTGCATGTAGTTCATAAGGATGATTGCTTCCCTACACTATTCCTTCACTCTCCCACCGCTAACCCAAGTCAATACAAACCTTTCAGTACATACCTTTTGTGTTCTGAATCAGGTGGTGCCTGTTTTGAAGCCCATGAGTCCGTCATGGAGCTGCTCATGTCGGAAATTGTTGTTGGAAACCGAGAGTCCCACAGTGTCGATTATAAGAATGCCATTGGATGCCTAGAGCAAAGATTAATTCACGATGATTGTTCTTGGTTGAATGGTCAAGAAGCAGATTCATATAAAGCTGGGGTTACTACTCAAGTCATATTGGTCGGCCTCAAGTCAATTCAGGTATCTTAACTTGACCTTCTTCTCATGGTTACATTCCATCAGGGGAATTTTGCCTTATAGCAGATAGTTGTGTGGCTTGAAACCACACAGAAATTCCACTTTTGCCACGTTGACCATGATTTTACCTAATTAAAATGCCGATCAATTAATTCAGAATTTTAGCTGGATAAAAGGAAAACTTGCTGAAGTTGCAAATTCTAAATGTTATGAATGTTTAAAAATTTTGACTGAGTGGACTCCCATTGCAATGACAGCAGCAGAATGAGGGCGGTGATGCTTTGATAGAGGACATAGTAAAGCATGAACGAGGCGTCATCAGACGACAAAGAGAGGCATTTGATCCTGCCAAGAAGTTGGACGAAATGAAAGTGTACCTGGCTTTCTTGGAGTGGTACATGAAGGTATGCAAAGCCAACGGCCAGGGTCCTGGTTACTATGACAGCTTCAAAAATGCACGAGAAAGGCGTGACAATGGAGTTGATAAGTACAAGACGATCCTCACGGATTTCTGGGAGCGTGTGGTCACAGAAGCGGTCAAGAAGCCTCAAATATGGGGCACGCCACTGCGGAACCGTTGCCTCTTTGGAGGGACAACTTACAGGAGGATAGTTGAACCGCTGGACATAGCGGAATATTACAAAAGGGGCCGGAAGGATTACTTAAATCGAGGAAGATCCGAACACTACGAGCTGCTACAAAAATGGCTGGAAGATCATCCAAAAGAGAAGTCCCAGGAGAAGGCTGGTCCTTCGAATTCGAAATTGAGAAACATCGAGTCAAGTATGATGGAGGATTCGTGCTTTTGGGCATACGTGGAGGAGGCCATCCGGTCGTGCAGATTGCTGGAAAGTGGAGGATCATCAAACAGTTCCGAAAGAGAGAAACTAATCAGGTTTGAGAAATATGTTATGGGCTTGATCAACGAGCACAAGGTTTCGCCTGACATATTTTTGGAGAAAAGCAGCTATATGCAATGGTGGAGGGAGTATGTGGAGATCTTGAAGGGGCCAGTGATGGGTGATTCTCAGGATTCACCACTTATTGCTTTCATGAGTGATGAGCCCTACAAAAAATATGCTGAAGGTTCCCCAAGGATGTCTCAAGAGGGTCATTCAAATGGGAATCCACCCGATTCCTCAAATGCGGGTCTCAGGTCGACAGAAGGACCCAAAATCTCCCCCTCATCCTTTTCTCTGCAATTTTCCACTCGTTGTCTTTTCCTTTCCCTCCTCGTTTTCCTTTCCGCCTGCCTTTGCCTTTGCCTTTTCCTTTGCTATTTCTCTAGGTAAATTCCCAAAAAAGACATTCATACTCCCTCGGCAATTCTAGGCATACAGACTTCGATCCCAACATTGAATTTGTGGATGTGGTATATATGCCTACTGTGTTCTTATCGGCAAACTTGTGAGGAAACGTCGTTTTTGCAGTTTCATGTACCGTCTAAAGACGACAATTTTCAACGCAATGAGGGGTTAAAGTAAAGTGCGAGCTAAAATTGTCAGGTCAAAGTAAATTGCTATCTGAAAAAGGGGTCCTTCTAATGTTATTCGGGCAAATATTAGATAACTGCATTTTCTTGTTATAACAATAAATATAAATCGTATTTTCATGATTCTAAGCATCTAGCATATGAAATAATATTGGTCCTAGTAGTAATCTGATGCATGAGATTATATTAATGAAAGTAACAATGCTTCACAATTATATCGGCCGAAAATGAAGTTAATTAGAGCAGTAAAATGTAAGGAAAACGGCGGCCATTTGTAGTGTTTTTGACGCAGAGGAAGATGGATTTGGAATATGATTCCAAAAGATAACGTTTATTCTCAATATCGAAGTACTATTTACTATATCTTAAGCTCCTATTTATAGAGGTCGCCTTTTGGAAAATAACCAAATATTTAAAATCAAATAACAAAATTAAGAAAAACAATATTGATAAAGGGAAAATTCTTCAAAAGCATTCTAAAATCTGCAAATCACGTCCGAAATCTTTGAAGGCAATATTGATGTAACATCCTCAATCCGATGCCGCTTAATTACGCATCATTAGACTTATTCGGCCTCGATTAGGCCCCAATCAAGAGGGTAAAGCCATCTTACCACGTTTGACTTTGGTTGATTTTTGGATGATTGCACATTAATGTGCTTTATGCATAATTAGTGTTCTATGTTTATTAACCTATAGTTTATCTTTTAATGTATCTTCTAGAAGTTGGATTTGAGTAGAGACCAAAGTTTGGTCTTGTCTTGGAGGGATTTGGGCGCCACTTTTGAAGGAATGGGAGGAGATCCACTTGGTTGGCTTCTAGTTTGGTTACCATGATTAATCCCCAACTAATTACATGCGCCTATTTTTAGTAGCCATGATTACCTAAGACGGAGACTTGATGGAGCTATTTCAAGATGACTTCTTGTACATGAATTTGCTTGGTTGGGAGCAAATTAAAGAGCTAGGGTAGGCTTGGTGGTTGAGCCATTAGTGCACTTGCATTATTGGAGTTTCTTGCAAGATCACTTAAGGAGAAGCCTTCCTCATTTCTCTCATTTCTCACTCTCACTCACTCACTCTCATTTCTCTCTCTCCCTCCCTCTCTCCCTCTCACGCCACCATCACTGCCGACCACCACCGCCACCATTCGCCACTGCTTGCCGCCGTGTGCCGTGCCGCTCGCGTGCCGTACTGTGCTATCCGTTCACACCGATTGCCATTCGCCACGCTGCGCCGCGTCACTCGCCGCGGTACCACGCCGTGTCCTTCGCCACACCACGCCGCGCCGTGTCCTTCGCCGCGCCGCTCGCCGCCGCATTGGGCCGTGCCATCCGCCACCGAGCCGCTCACCACCATCATTGTGCCATCCTTGCCACCACACCGTCAGCCGAGCCGTTCGTCGTGCCGACCACAGCTGTTCACTACCATCTTCACCATCCACCGCTTGCCACCACATCGTCTACTCGTCCTTACCATCGCCACCGCTTGCTACTATGTCGCCGTTCACTTGTTGCCACCGCTTGCTACCATGCTGCCATCCGCTCATTGCCACCGCTCGCCGCCGTGCCGCACCCCTCGTTGGCCCGTTCACACCGTGCAATCATCCGCTACCGAGCCACTCACTGTCGCCACCGCCGCTCGCCACGCCGCCCTCACCGCCACCATGACACCATCACCGTTTGTTTGCCGTTGCCGTTCATCCATCTTGTCCATAATCCAACCAGTTTTGTGAGTAGTTCTTCTAATCTGTGGATAGGACATTATTCTACGCATGTTGGACTTAGGTTTAGTCTTGTTTGAGCTTGTTCTATCATGCATGTATAGCTATCCTTGGTTAGGAATAGTTATGGATGGATTATAAGGTTATGGAAAGTTAATTGGATCCATCGTTGGGTAATGCTATGCTTGTCTTGCTTTGTCTTGCTTGTTTTAGGAAGACGAAGCCCATGTATTAATTTTGTATGATTTGCTCATGAAATGCTTCCGATTTTAGTGCATCATTATGTGTGCGGGATTTTGGATGTTCTAATCGTGTGAGCATGAAACACTCTTGCATTGGCATAAGTGAAAGACAATAATTGGCTTGAGTGTTTGATCTACTTGCGTGATCACATAAATGGTTCCATACCCATATGATTGCGGGGGACGATGGCCGATGGATTTCTTTTGCCATTTGCGATAGAGGTCGGAACGATGCTCTTAATTGAATGCCATCTTCGAGTGAGGCCAAGACGTTGTTGTGCCTGATAGGGCGGGACGATGCCTGGTTACGCCGGATGACCATTGACGCGAGTATCGGTTGTAGCCCTGAGCGGTCGTAATAATCGGAACACGTGTGGATGCATTGTGCATGGTTATGTGATATGAAGTGTTTTTGATTACTATGTGCAATTGTTGCATGCTAATGGAAGCGAGACTCCGTGTGTGATTATTTGTATGAATCGCATGTACCGATGGGAGGTAAGTATTCACGTGTAACTATTTGATTGCGTTTTGGCATGCCAAGAGGGTGAGGCTACCGTTCGTATTTTCGAGGCAAGGTATGATCCTACTCAAGGTTTAGAAGTTCTACTTATTGAGTTTTACTCATGTGTTGTTGCTTAACCATTTTGAGGCCCCTAATATAGACACTCGGATTATATGTTTTGGCGTCTCGGTAGACTAAGAAGTAGAGGTGATCAAGTATGTAGCACCGGGGATAGATATAACGTACAAGGAGTATACGACAACCGTTTGGGTCAACGAGAGGCTTACCAAATTGGCTCCTCATCATTTTAAAGTATGGTATGTTTGGTTCAAGGGAGAGCGTTGGGGACCTCTCCGAGGCTTTGACGGACCCCCGAGTACGCTGAGCACAATTCCGTGGGAGCCTGTGTCGTCAAACATCCTCGATGGTGTCATCAGTGATCCGGAGTCGAATCCGGATTACGATCCCGAACCCGAGCCATAGCATGCTCGAATGTGGAGGAAGCCATGTTCTTATTTTTTAGGTAGCCCTCGTAGATAGAGGAGCTAAGTAGACCCCAACCGCCTCTCCTTTTGGTGTGGTAATCGGAAAAGGGCCCGTGTAGTGGGTGTGTAATTATTCTTACTTCCGATGTGGGCCGTTAATGCATATATATGAAGCATGTTTTTGTGAATGTATTTCCCTTGCTATCCCTATTGTTGTTGTTGTTGTTGTTGGTTGGGTGATTTGGATTTTGGCTTCCGCATGTGCTTATTTGTTAAATAATACGATGGGTCGGCGACACCTCCTAGGATGTCGCAATTAAATGACCTATGAAAGGGGTGTCGCATGCCCGAGCCTCGGGGAATAGGACCGGCGCATGACAATTGATAAAAGAGAAAATCTTCAAAACGCATTCCGAAATCTGCAAATCACGCCCAAAATCTTGAAGGCCTGAAAATCAAGGATTATGTTTGAAAGATCGAAAATCAAGGATTTTGATTTGTTATACTGTTCGCGTCATAACTCCTCCGGATCAAAAGTTATGATCATTTGAAATTAACCGGTCATTTAAGGTAAGGGCGGGAGCACTTGCTTTTATGACGCTTGAAGGTTTCCACATAGGCATTTGCTATTTGTTCTACATCAGTCTCCTCTACTTTAGAAGAACTCGACCTTGAGTTGTCGTTAGGATAAAGGGGAGTATTTGGGGAATGATACTCAAACAGGTCTGCCATATTGAATGTCGAAGAGATATTGAGGTCACTCGGAAGATCAACAATATAGGCATTGTTATTGATCTTCTTTACGATTTGGCAGGGACCAACTTTTTTGTGCTTCAACTTGTTATACGTACCGACAGGGAAGTGTTCCTTGTGGAGGTAGACCATCACTTCATCACCTAAGCAAATACTTTGATGCGGCGGTGTTTATTTGTAGTAGCTTTATAGACAGCAGTGGAAGCTTCTAGTTGTTGCTTCACACCCTCTTGTATTTCTTGCAATTTTGTTGCTAAGTTCTCAGCTACAATGCTATATCCTGGGACGTTGGGCAAAGACACAAGGTTCAGTGTATGTTGTGGAGTTCGCCCCGTAAATGACCTCAAACGGAGATTTTCTTGTAGAGCAGTTGACAGTGTTGTTGAAGGCAAACTTAGCAAGAGCAAGATATCGGTCCCATTGCTTTGGCATGTCACTACAGAGGCAATGGATAATATCCGCCATAGTACGGTTGACGACTTCAATTTGACCGTTAGTCTGGGGATGAAAAGAGCTATTATACTGTAGATCTATCCCAAATAAGCGCCACAGGATCCACCAAAAATGACTAAGAAACTTGGTGTCACGATTGGATGTGATTGTTTTGGGTACACCATGTAGGTGGACTACTTCTCGAAAGAATAAGCTTACTACATGGGAAGCATCGGAAGTCCTTTCACAAGGAAAAAAGAGTGCCATCTTTGTGAACCTATCCACCACTACAAAAACAAAATCCATAACTTGTTGGGTTTGGGGAAGGCCCAACACGAAATCCATTGAAATGTCTAACCAAGGTCCGGAAGGAATAGGTAAAGGGGTGTAAAGACCAATGTTCTACAAGTGGCCTTTGGCAGTCTGACTGTCACGCCACGTACCCCACGAAGCCTGAACATCCGCGCATAGGTCGAAGAGAGATGCGACGCTCCCAGGATTGCGTCACCGACCCGAAAACCCAAATCAGAGAAAATGCAACACATGCGGAAACAACGTATATATATATATATATATATATATATATATATATATAATACATATACACCCTGACAATATCAAAAACGTAACCACGAGCAGCAATAGAAAATATTTTACATTAGACTGAACCAAATATACTTTCTTTACAACTTATATATTTGCACTATCCATTTACAATTCAAAATACAACAAGGGCCACGACACAAAAAGGGGATCGGTGGCCTAGGGTAAAAACTATCTATCTGGGAGAGGCGAGGCTATGGTCAAAAAGGGGTTAGCCTCTACTGCTCACGTGAGGACCTAGTCTAGGGCTCTCCGTCTGGATCGGATGGCACTACTGACTCCTCAGAAGAGTCCTCCTCAGATCTTATTTCTTCGTCCGATCCAACTTCTGCCACTTCTCCTGCTACCTCGGCATTCTCACCTATTACTTCCTGATTTAATTCTTCGTTTTCCTCCGGATTGACATCGACAGCTATAACTTGCTGCTCTCCTTGCTCCTCGTCCATAGCCACTGGTCCATCCACGGTCTCGCCTACACTACTCACGCTAAGGGAGGCTGGAGGATCCGAGATTTCACCACTCACCATCTGTGGGATCATTACGCCATTAACGTCCACTGGAACATCAAAAGTCCGGATAGGGGGTCCAGTCACACCATCAGCTCCCCTATAACACCAGGCTACGTACTCCTGAGTGTCGGCATAGTCCTCTCCCACATTTACAATCACAACAGAATGATATCTAACGTATGCTGATCCGTCTCCACAGGGATGTACACTAACCGATCGCTGAATCCGCTGCGGAAATCCAAAAAGAGGGGCTTTCCTCGGCATTTTATGGACGGGGGTCTGAAAATCGGTTTTACCACAACCGTGAGATAAACTCAGCAAGTAAAATTCCTATCCCTAAACTAGGCTAACGTGCACCTCCAGAAGTAAATAAAATGCATGAATCACTGAACCAGTAAATTAATCATTATAATCCATAAACAAGATATCGACCCGAAGGCCATGACGCAGAGGTCATCAATAGTTAAATCGATCCGAAGGCCATGACTCAGAGGTCATCAACAGTTAAATCGACCCGAAGGCCATGACCCAATGGTCATCACAATTAAATCGACCCGAAGGCCATGACCCAATGGTCATCACAATTAAATCGACCCGAAGGCCATGACGCAGTGGTCATCACAATTAAATCGACTCGAAGGCCATGACGCAGTGGTCATAAATCATTCGACCCGAAGGCCCGACCCGAAGGCCAACAATTGTATAAACCGACCCGAAGGCCATGACCCAATGGTCATAAATCATTCTCAATCATTTCAAAACCAACATGGAAATTCACATATCAAGGGACTCACACCAATTGCCATGTCCCGATGTACCAAGCACATTGAACCACAATTTCTCACTCAATCAACGTACTGTCGGCACATTTAATTCGTTTCATTTAGCCCATTTATACCCGGCACTTAATACACAATTTAGCATTTCAAATTTCGGGTCCGCTTAGGTCTTGCCACTACTAATTAATCTCAACCATTAATCTTGAACATGGCATCATTCCACAATGTCTCAACAAGTCCCAATTGGTCTCCAAAATGTCAATTTTCCAAGTCCTTACTTAATAGCCCATTTAATGCTCAATTAGAACAAACTAAGTAAATTCGGATCTAATGAAGACCATACTAAAACAGCCACCATTTACTCTCCAAATCACCATTAAACCACCACAAATAGTCCCAATTAGGTCCCCTAATCATTCCATGTATAAATACACTCAATTAGGCCCTAATCTAGCCTAATCATCCTAATTAATCCCCTAAAATTACACAATTAGACTAATTTAGGGATTAGGAAATTTTACTCGCCTAATATCGACGCGAGGCGACGGGAGCGAGCGGCCGATTACCGGCGAGCGGTACAATCGACGGCGGCGCTCCAACGGCAAGCCGGCGGACACGGCGGCGCCGGTGGAGCTCACGGCCACCTCTCGGCCAGAACAGGGGAAGCGCCGGTGAGGGAGGGATGAGGATGAAGGAGAGAGAGACGGTGAGGGTGATGTTGGACGGTGGGGTGGCGCACGGCGGCGCGGTACCGGCGGGACAAGTCCGGCGACGGTGGCAGCGTCCTACACGCCTCGGCTGGAACGGCGGCTGCGGGTGACGGGAGAGGGGGAAAGCTGGTCGACGGGGCTGGGACGACACCAGGAGGCGGCACACGGCGGCTCAGCGCCAGTAGCTCCGGCGGCCAGCTGCTTCCGGCGTGAACAGTGGCCGACGAGCACACCGGCGAGGAACGGCCGAGAGGAACGATCGGGAGAGAAGAGAGAGAAACAGACGCGGGGAGAGAGAGAGACAGGTCTGAGGAGAGAGAGAGGGTCAAGGGGTAGTCAACAAAGTCCATAGTGGGGTCCACATGTCACAAATCTTGCCCTTTGGACCAAAATACCCCTCATCCAAGGGTCCAAAATGCTTCTAATCCAATAATTCAAGGGCAAAATGGTCAATTGTCCTTAACCATGGTTAACCCAGCCTAGTTAACCTTAACCAACCTTGATTAAATCCCAAAGTTGCCCCAAAATTCGGAATAAACCAAAAATAGCCTAGGGGCATTTCCGTCATTTTTCCGTCCCAAACCGAAATTCCAATTTTTGCTCATACCGGTCCTAAATATTCATGGAAGACATAATCCGGTGTCGGAATCGCGAAATTCACTTTCTAAGCCCTCGAAAATCGTCTGCGAAGTTTCCGGGAATAAAATAATATTAAATTCTAATTTTTTGTCGAAATTCCACTTTTTGTCCAAAACCACTCCAAATGAGCGTGGGTACCCCAAAATGACCTTGGCCGCGAAAAATAACCTCAAACGGCCTCCGAATTTGGCCTCGGTGTCCACAGGGGCAAAACTGTCCTTTTCTCAATTTCTGTCAAATCTTCAGTTTCCAACCGCATTCATCCCAAACATAAATGGTTACTTCAAAATGACGTCCGTCTTGCAAAACAGTCGTAATTACCCTTGAAATTTTGATATCGAAGTTCGGGTCCAATATCGCGATCTAATTTACTCGTTTTGTCGTTTTAGGGTCTCTCACTAACAGGCGGCTGTTTAGGCGTTACGCGTATCGACCTAAGATTGTCCAAGTCATGATAGTCTCAATTTCGAAAGAACGAGAGGAATTATCACTAGCACCTGAGGTCACGATCGTTCGGATTACAATCGGGTTTCCTTTGTCAGGCGCACTTTCGGTCATGCGAAATCACTCGCGATCCGATCGTGCATTACTGACAATATCAACCTGTCATTTTCCTAAGATCGGCCTATATTGGTTCAAAATATTTCCTCGACGTCCATCGAAATCGGCACTCTATCACGATCGGGTTCTCGGTCCACGTACCTGATCCTATTTAGCCTTTCCCATTTGGTTAGTATCCCGTGATTGATCAATTCCGGGCGAGACTTACTAAAATTACACGAGAATCAATATACACTTTATTGGTCCCGATAACGGGTCAAAATTCAGGATGTTACACTGACAGATGTAACAGTTTTTCACAAATCGCCCAATGTCTCGCTTCAATTGAGGCCAATAGTACCGCTCTTCAACCAAGACAACAGTTTTGTCTCGTCCCAAATGTCCTCCAAGGGTGCCACCATGGAGCTCTCGAATGAGTTGTTCTCGCAAAGAGCTGCGGGGGATGCATAACCTATTGCCAAAGAACAAGAATTTGTCTTAAATGATCATATCGCCATGAGAGCCTGTCGTAGAACACTTCTCCCAATTGTCTTGAAAGTCGTCATCCTTTGCATAAAGGGCACAGAGATGGTCAAATCCCACAACGTCGGTGCGCATGGTGACGAGTGTTACAGCACGACGACTAAGTGCACCAGCGACTTTTTTCAAGTGGCACCCCTTGCGTCGAAGCACGAAGTTGAATTGCTCCAAAAAAGAGACCTAATGTGTATGCATTCGATTCGGATGTTTTTGACTCTTGATATACTTGAGTCCTTGATGGTCAGTGTTAAGGACAAACTCATGTTGATAAAGATAGGGCTGCCAATACTTGATGGCTCGTATTACAGCAAAGTACTCCTGCTTATAGGTAGACCATTGCCTATGGACATCATTAAATTTCTCGCTAATATAAGCAATAGGCTTACCTTCCTGGGAGAGAAAATCGTCTATGTCTACTCTGGAGGCATCACAGTCCAGTTCGAATACCTTTTCAAAATTTGGGAGCATCAGTACTGGTGCCGTGGAAAGTTTCTCTTTAATGAGAGCAAAGCTGGCTTCTGCTGCATCACCCCAATGAAATTTTCCCTTCTTCAAGCATTCAGTGATGGGCGCCATAATGGTACTGAAATTTCGGATAAAGCGTCAGTAGAATGTTGCGAGCCTGTGGAAGCTATGCGCCTCCCCAACGGTCTGGGGAGCTGGCCAATCGTGAATAGCAGCTACCTTTTGTGCATCAACTTGGAGGCCTTCTGCTCCAACAATATATCCCAAGAAAAGGAGTCAGTTAGTCATGAAACTACATTTCTTCAGATTAATGTACAATTGGTTTTTCTGCAAGGTCGACAAGACATCCTTTAGATGCTGCATGTGCTGTCGATCATCTGGACTGTATATGAGGATGTCATCAAGATATACCATGAGGAACTTGCTAATGGAAAGTTTGAGGACCTCAGTCATCAAACGCATGCAGGTGCTAGGTGCGTTGGTGAGGCCAAATGGCATGACAAGCCATTCGTACAACCCTTCACTTGTTTTAAAGGTCGTCTTCCATTCGTCGTCGGGGCAGATGCGGACTTGGTGGTATCCACTATCTAAATCAATCTTTGTAAAGACCTTCGATCTAGCAAGCCGGTAAAGCATGTCATCCAGGCGAGGGATTGGAAATCGGTATTTGACAGTAATCCGATTAATTGCACGGCTATCGACGCACATACGCATGCTTCTATCTTTCTTGGGTGTGAAGAGTGTGGGGACTGCACAAGGGCTCATGCTCTCATGCAATAAGCCTTTTTGAAGGAGTTCTCCAAATGACGCAGAGGAAGATGGATTTGGAATATGATTCCAAAAGATAACGTTTATTCTCAATATCGAAGTAATATTTACAATATCTTAGGCCTCTATTTATGGGGAGGTCGCCTTTTGGGAAACAACCAAATATTTAAAATCAAATAACAAAATTAAGAAAAACAATATTGATAAAGGGAAAAGTCTTCAAAATGCATTCTAAAATCTGCAAATCACATCCGAAATCTTTGAAGGCAATATTGATAAAAGAGAAAATCTTCAAAACGCGTTCTGAAATCTGCAAATCACGTCCGAAATCTTAAAGGTCTGGAAATTAAGGATTATCTTTGAAAGATCGGAAATCAAGGATTTTGATTTGTTATGCTTTTCGCGTCATAACTCCTTTGGATCAAAAGTTATGATCGTTTGAAATCAACCATCCCGCCCTCACTCTTATGACGCTCGAAGGTTTCCATATAGGCATTTGTTATTTGTTCTACATCTGTTTTGCTAAGATTTAGTTTGATCATATAAGCAAAAGGAATTTACCTATAAAGTACAACTTGTTCAATTAATTGTTTTGATATATTGTGAAATTCATTGAGATATAGTAAAAAGACATACTTTTTTTTTACCATATTTTATTGAATAAATTATGTATTGTGATATTTCCACAATATTTAATTTAGGTTAATTTTTTTATTTGTTAGATATATTAATGTGGGCGATGTAGTTTATTTTATGGTAAATGACACAAATGATCCCTGAACTTTAAATTTGTTCAATATGGTCAATGAACTTTTCATTTGTTCAATGTGATCCTTGATTTTTGCTACATGTTTAATTTAGTCCCAAAACTGTATGAAAATATACAATACAATTCTAGAAATTTCCATTTTCAAAACTGTATCAAAATATACAATTCTGGGATTAAATTGAGCATGTGCCAAAAGTTAAAAGAACACATTAGACAAATTAAAAGTTTGGGGACCACATTACACAATGAGCTAAAATTCAGGGGTCACACTGCACATTGGGTCAAAATTACCATATATGTCATTATCCTTTTATTTTAATAAGATTTAGTTTAGTTCTGTTGAGGGCAACAAATTAAAATTAGATATGTGGACAATTTTTTGGCCACAATTTACGAGCTAAATTAGAATAGATGCCTTTTTAGCATAAAATAGAAAAAAAAATATTGTCTATCACCCATGCTCTTGGATTATGCCTTCTAATTGACAGTCTTCCTGAGGACACAAAATAACGTGGTTTCCGAAAGTTTTTTATGTGTGAATCCTTCCAAAATGTAAAATCTCTGTTACGAATTCCGTGAAAAAAAATTTATCATATGGTCAATACGATAGAGCTTGGCCAATCTATTCGATAAATAACAGACTCGGATTGGCCAGATTGATAATTATTGCAACTGTAGGACAAAGTGTTCTTGAAGACTCGCCGTGAAACCAATGAACGACATGGTCCCAATTCCATTCATGGATCGACGAGGCTGTAGCAAGAGGCCTTTGATGCTCGATTTTATTAATTCTCAAACACAAATTACATAATTATATATATGATGTAGGTTTACATCGTGGAACTAGAACCCTCAAATAAATAGGTAGAGGGCCGCCGGTTCAGTATCGAATCATCAACAGAGGTCCGGCATCCATATGCCACCATCGCCCAGGGCGGCGCAACCCTCGACATCAGCGGCAAAGGATCGTGCAACCCTCCGATTGCAATTACAGAGGGTCACGCCGCCCTCCGTAAATTCCTCAAATGTCAGCAGAGGGCTGATGGCTTTCTTCGTTTTCTTTTTTTCCACTATCTTAAGCTTTGTTCTTTGTGCTAATGTGGTGCCGAAGCTGGACACCATGCCAGCACCACACATCCGCCATGTCGGTGTTTGGCCCGAGAATTGGCCAGTTTCTAGGCAAAGTGCATGGATTACCCAAAAAAAAAACTGAAAGTTCAGCGCGTCCGATGACTGAAATCAAAGCTCACCAATCGGATTGCACGTACCCTCTAAATTTAGTGACCATGAATTGGTGAAATCTATCCCCAAATATGGCAATCTACCTATCTCCACTACACCAGATAATTATAGCATTGCACGGGTTTGTGACTCCCGTGGATGGCCGCACTAAACAATTACGAAAAATCCAACTTGGGATGTTATGCTCTCAAGGGAGCCAAGTGGCTTATCATTTGCGCCAACGGAGTTCTCGTCGATCCAAGGCATTCCTTACTTACTACATCGGCCATTGCTTTCCTGTTCATTCCTTGCGGGACTTATTCAACTTAATTATCTTTGGCAATGAATTCATGTTGGGTACTTACATCCTTTTCATTGACTCTTCAAATTTCAGCAACGAGATGAATTAATGTCTTGCCTCCCTTTTCAATGCCGTCACGTATGTAAAGCTGACTGCCAAAACGAGAAGGATAATCACAAAGAGAACTCACATACGCTTTCCTCGGGTAAAAGTATGGACGAAGGATGAATACAGCGAATTTTTTTACATAGGTTGTCCAGGTTTTACGCGCAAGAGTTCAGGATGATTATGGTAACGATTTAATGTCATCCTTTCACCCCTAGTAAGATTTTGTTGAAAGAAAGTAAACAAGGTTCAACGGAAATTAAGTAACATACCCATTAGCGATTTTTTCTGATTCCCATCTGTTTGTGAAACTCACTGCCTGAAGTGCTCGCTGCCCTTGCTTGACATCGTCCGCATTGAAATGCTTTTTGGGTGAATGGAAGGCCTTCCCAAAACGCCCTTTCAGGTACCGCACATGTGAGCAATCGACTTTGTAAAACATTGGCAAGACTGTCCTCTGCTTCTCTTGCACTCCTTCATTTGAATGAGCTCACAAAGGCACCATTTATAGGAAGCATAATTGGGAGAGATAATGGGTATCGAGATCTTAGACTGCGTGACAGCATTGAGAAGCTCTGGCCCGAACTCCTCGCCGATTCGGAGGTCTTTATCGTCTCTGCACAAGAAGAGTGGCACAGTGCCGCATCGACAAGTCTATTGTAGAGGTGATATGTGAATCCCGTGCGAGCATATGAGCCTCTAAAGCTCAAGAACACTTTGTTGTTGTCATTGCCCACACACCACTTGGAGAGATGAACAGAGAAGTGGACGCTGCCACAGTGCTCGAATTGCCAGCACCAGCACCATCGGTTGCACTCTTTTTCTTCTTTTTGAGAAAATTATAAGCTACAACAGATGGATGTTCACTGATAAATGAACTAAAAGTGAAGAGTATAGGCTTTGCTGGGTCAAGTGCTCATCTTTCTGAACAAGTTTGGACACGTGTGAACTTCAGATCTTTAATAAACCGGACTTCTTATGCAGGTGCTACTTAGATATAATAGTAATTTATAGCCTCAGAAGCAGTTCATAACATGCCGAGTTGTTTGCCTTCCCTCGAGTTAATGTAAGATGGGATAATGATATAAACAATTCTTGAACTTTAGTTCAATATGCAATTTGACCCCTAAACTTTTAATTTATTCAATGTAGTCACTAAACTTTAGCTTAATATTTAATTTGATCCCTAAACTTTTAATTTATTCAATGTAGTCCCTGAACTTTTAAAATATGTTCAATTTAGTCCCTGAACTATATGAAAATATTCAATATAATTCCTGAACTTGAATTAATGGAAGGACTGTGTTGAATATTTTCAAATAGTTCAAGGACTAAATTGAACATATACTAAAAGTTCATGAACCACATTGAACAAATTAAAAGTTCTTGGACCAAATTGAACATTAGGCTAAAGTTCAAAAACTACATTAAACAAATTAAAAGTTCAGGAATCAAATTGCATATTAGATCAAAATTCAAAGACCGTTTGTGTCATTTTCCCATGCAAGATTGAATTGGTCCACTTAGACATAAATGATTATCTCTCAAAGAAAATTCTGTAGATATGTAGTGAATTTCTCGCGCTTCTTCGCATGTAGGGGTGAACATAGTTCCAGGGTATAACCTGGAACCTGGAATTGATAGAACCTGAAAACCGAACCGGTGGGAACCTATCAATTCCAGATTCCAAGGTATACATGATAGATTTCAAGTTTCAAAAATTTGGAAACCTACTTTAATGGATAGATTCTAGATAACTGAAACCTAGAACTTGGAACCTAAAATAATTTTGTGTTTTTCTTAGTCTATATCTTCGTGCGATCCTGTGATATTCTATGGCATTCGATGATGATTGTATAATCTAAAACCACTATTCTGAGTTCCCATTTTATGATTGAAACTTTTAATTTGTTAATAATTCATCTTCTTCATATGTCTAAATATAAGTTGTAGTTAGTGGATTATAACAGCAAGTGTTGATCATTAAAAGTGATGATTCACTGCAATTAAAGTAAAATCTAGATAGACTTTAGAACCTGTGACAGGGTACATTTCAGATTCAAAAAAATGAGTAACCTATTTCAACGAGTAGACTTCAAGTTTCAAGTGGAACCTATACGGAAATTGGAACCGCTCACCCCTATTCGCCTGTAAGAGAATGCAAAATATTCAGTTCCACTCTAATTGCTTCTTTCTCAATTCAGAATGGCGGGAGTCACTCCTGCCAATTGCATCATTTGCAATTGGAGAATCACAAGTAAATAGCATCTAGTGTCTTAGAAGGAAATTTTCTCGCCATATCTGATTTCATGTAGCTGGTACCGATGGCTATGTCGGAAGACGTTCTTCAACAAGGCAGCTAGTTTTCCATATGTTCTGGGGAGTCTCCTAGTTACTTGAACTAATCTGGGCAACCAAAAAAAAGAAAAAGCAAATTAGTACATAGTGTTTGTTAGAATAGTTAAATATTAAATCACACATTCATCTAATAATATAAGCTTTTAGAATAATTGACAGTAGTCTCACCAAATTTCACAGTTTTGCTGCTTGGTGTCTTCCTGGTCAATTCATGGTAACTGATATGAGTAGATAGATAAATCTCGTTCTCTCACATTGTGAACTTACAACAGCTAACTATCAAACAGTACAATGTTTGACAAGCGAATACGAGAACTAGATCGACAACGCAGTTTCCACTCTCTGGGTTGACACCATCACGATTTATTTCCTTCTTCCCACGACCACAAATCATACAATTCTCAGCTTATAAACGGAGAGGCTGGCCAACACACATTTTGGAAAAGGATCACTCCTATAAAAGAAGCCCCTAAGGAAGCAAAATAAAACCATGAGCATAAGTAGCGATCAAGCGGCTGCCCTAGTTATTAACTCTGATTTAAAAGTCTTTAACCCTTGCTCATTTACATGGGATATGTAGGAAGTATCGAGATAAAATGAAGAACAGGTTCACCTGGCGAGGGTGCTCCTGCAAGTAGTGTCACTGTTATTGCACAGTGAAAAATAAGTCTAGTTCTTCATTCAAAACTGATTGCACAATGGTCCAATACTGAAAACAAGGAACATTCTCAAGCATAATATTATCACGAAAGGAAAAAGAGGAAAGCTCCTTAATGATATTGAGGAGAAAACACTGGTTCCTCGGTGAAAGTCGAATTAAGCTTTGCCTGTTGCACTTCATTATAGCCAGGAATATTAATTCTTCAAAAATTCATCTCTCATATAAACTCGGAGGAATTTGCAAGCTCCAAGCTGGAGAAGTGTTCCAAAATTTGGCAATGTCTTCTACCCTTAAAATTCTTCCACAGGAAGCTGCAATATGTAGTCAATCCCAAACTAGAGCCCCTATAAACTGCATGAATCCTGCTAACAATTCAAGAAATGGCATGTCGTGATAAGTTAATTTTCATAATGATAAGGCAAGTAACAGCAAATATAAATCAACAAATCTGTCCTAAAAATTCATGAGAAGATGTTCTACTTTAGTCACCTGTTCCCTGTGTTAGTAAAAGAAACACGGCATATCAGGCAGCCAAGCAAGTTAACCTCCAAAGTGTCTGTACATGCACATCACTGATCAATCTCGTATTGAAGATTAAGAGCTGGAGTTGTCTACCCATGATTATATCAAAGCTACTTAGAGAAGGTTTCCAACTGGGCGCACTAGTTCCACTCTAGAAATGAAAAATTGCCGAGGCATCAACTTCTTTCCATTGCTTGAACTGTCTAGTGGAAAGAAAAGATAATAGAAAAAGCCGTGAAGGAAAATTCCCTTCTTGAAACAGATACCAAATTGCTTTCTGTAGCCGCAAAGGAAAGACAGGAAATAGATATCAACAGGGCACCGGTAATCACCTTCTTTTTACTTTCTCAACTTCGACATGGCAGTAGAACTATATGCAGCCCATTAGCTGAAAGTGATAGTCCCATACAAGGGATGGTGCATAGGTTCTTCATAATTCCGTATGATGTGTGCTCCAGGTAATTCTGGTATTTTCAGTGACTTGCATCCACAAACATCCACTTGCCACAGCGAGGCCAAGTCTCCAAGTCCTGCAAGCTCAATAAGTTTCTCGCAGTCTCTTACAACCAAACATTTCAGGCTCTTGCACAATGACAAATTTGGTAGATGCTCAATGGACTTGCACCTTGACATATCTATAAATTCTAATGATCTCAATTCTTTGAGGTCTGAAATATCCAGAAGTTCATGACAATCTTTCACTATCAACTCTATCAAACCTTCAAATTTTGAAAGGTTTGGCAGTTTCTCTAGGGACTTGCATCCATCAATATATAGCCATTGGCAGGATGAGAATTTCTCCAGGGTCTGAATATCACGTAGTTTCTCGCAGTGGTAGATGTTCAGAAACTTCAGGGTCTTGAAGCATGAAAGGTCTGGTAATGTTTCGATCGATATGCACCCAGAGATGTCCAACCATTCCAAGTACTCCAAGACGTCAAGGCCTCGGACTTCACATAAATTCTTGCATTTGGAAGCCCAAAAATATCTCAGATAATTCAATTTTGCAATATCCAGTCCCTTAATGGATGTGCACTCAGAGATATCCAACCTTTCCAAGTATTCCAAGCTGTCGAGGCCTCCAATTTCAACTAGATTCTTGCATTTCCTAAAATTTGCTTCCCTTAAAAGCTTCAAAGTTGAAAGGTCCAGTCTTTCCATAGACTTGCAATCAGTGAGATCCAAAACTTCCAAGCAAATGAAGCTATTAAGAACTTGAATTTCAACTTGATTCTCACAACTTGGAAGCACCTTTAAATTACTCAGTTCCGAACGGTCCATCAACCTCTCTAATGCTTCCGACAGTCCTATGCTTAAGTACTTCAGAGACATCAAACATTCTACCCCATCAAGCCTAGATAAATTTGGGCAGTTCGACACATCCAACATTGTTAGCGATACTAATCCTTCCAGACCTTTAACTTCTCTCAATTTAGAGCAAACCTTCAGACTCAACTCTGAAAGATGCTTCAAGTTTGACAAATCTAACTTTCTCAACATTTGGCATCCTCCGAAGGAAGGCTTTGATAATTTAGAGGGAAGCTCTGGGAGGCATTCAAGTGTAGTGCATTCCAGGACAGTGAGTTCCTTTAGATTTGTCAGGTTAGAAAGGATTGGCAATGTAGGACTCTGACAAGTGAGACCTAGAGTTCTCAAGCCAGAGGGTAGGTTTGGCAGCAATTGGAGCTTGTTGCACATTTGTAAGTCGAGGCCTTGGAGACAAGAAAGCTTACAAATGCTTTCTGGCAAGCCACAAATGCCTGTCCCCAACAATCGGAGGGCCTTCAATGAAGACAATTCCCCAATATCACCACAAACTTCTGGCAGGATGTTGCAATTTGTGGCATCTAATTTGGTGAGTTTCCCCAACATCCCAATACCATTAGGTAACCTCGTTACATATGACCGCGCCATTTGCAAAACTTCTAAATTACACAAGTCTCCAATGGATTCAGATAACTCTCTAAAACTTGTATATGATATGTCCAACTCAGTTAAACATTCCAACTTGCCAATTGAGTTGGGGATCCCTCTCAATGAGCTACATTCCTTTAATGATAAGTGCTGCAGTTTCTGAAGGCACCCTAGGGTGTCTGGAAGTTCAGCAAGCTTATTGCATCCCGTAAAATCAAGGTTTGACAGAGATGCTAGATGGCTTAAGGAACTGGGTATTCGAGCCAATGATTCACAATACTTGGCACTAAGAGTCCTGAGCTTCTTCATTGAACCTTTGGATATGTGAATTTCTTCCATCCGAGTTCTATCTATAAAAAGCTCCTCTAATTCTTGTAGCTGACTCACTTCTATTGGTAGTTCCTTGAGTCTGAAACAGTCTCCCACATCTAGGGAAATTAGGGTGCTGATGTTTCCAATAGAAGGGTGCACTTTTGTTAGATATCCACACATTTCAAGAATTAAAATCTCTAGATTTTGAAAAGCTGTGAGATCAGGAGATGTTTTCAAGTCCCGGCAATTAGTAAGGTTAAGAACTTTCAGATTACTTGCCACCTATAAGAAGAAAAACATAGACATGAGCCACTGAGAGTAAGTGATCATTTTTAAAAAATATAACATATTTTCATCTTACATTGATTTGATTCCATCCTTCCCAATGCTCTGTGACTTTGCTCCTTGATAAGTCAAGAATGACTAATTTCTCCGCGTGAAAATTGGTTGCCACAAAATTTGGCGGACAATTTTTCCAATAGAGCCATCGTAATTCAGAAAGAAGATACTCAAAATCTCCAGAGAGGATGAAATTATTCATCTCAAGGAACCTTAGGTTTGGTAGCTTTTCAAATGGTTTATTGCTGTACACCCTGCCTAAGCCACTTTTGTTAAGAAGGAGGGCTTTTATCTTTTTAGATCCCTGAAAGAAAGAATGCCAAGGATATGACAGCTAACTAAGCATGTTGTTTTGATATAATTCCTCTTTCGCTTTAAACTAAATCCAATTAAAACACGGTTGCTGCTAAACTCATCATATAGTATTTTTCAACAAATTTATCATACAAAACTAATCAGAAAGCTAACACATAAAATGCCTAACACTACTACAATTAAGTTTGCTAAAAAAACCTTAGGTTGCAGGCTTTAACAAATAAAACTCCATAAGTTAGCTGAGAACCCCTATTTATCACAGAAGAGCGCCATATAGGGATACTACTGCCATGAATTACCAACTTGTATTATGCAATGAGTACCACAATGTCGAAAATAATACAGAAAGGCCTTCTTTTAACTAGGGCAGGAGTAATTCAATATGCTAACTTCTTTTTCTTCATTATGGTAAATAAGAAACATCGACTAAGAAGGAAAAAGAAAATCAAAGAAAACTCTCACCTTATTCTTCTCTAGAACATGTAAGGCTTCCTCATGAATCCATAATCTACTACGTTTCCAGGGCTCCTCATAGTTTTCCCGCCGGACAATTTCCCTACCTAGATCTCTCAGTTGGTCATGCATTAATAGCCTATGGTCATTTCCAACTTTTATCAGGGACATCAAACTCAATTCTTCAATTCCCATCCCTGGGAAAAATCCACAGTCATCCCACATATAGGATGCAATTCTTCCATCAGTTCCAGCCAAAAAACAGGCAATATCCAAAAACATCTGTTTTTGCTCATAATCCAATGCTTCATAACTCACCCTTAACTTCCCTTGCACTTCCGTATGTGGTATTTTCCTTAACTTCTTCAACGTATCTTTCCATACTGCTAGGCGTTTTCTGCACAAGAACGAACCTATAACCTCGAGTGCTAAAGGAAGCCCTCCTCTAGTGGACACAATATCACGTGAGAGATCCCTAAATTCAGGCAAAGGGAAGTCCCTTCTGAATGCATGTCTACTAAAAAGCAGCACAGTTGTCAGGATCCAATCCGTCGAGTCCATACGAGTTGTCCACGCAAGCCTCATCAAGAAAAGTCAGTTTTCTTGATGTAATAATGATCTTACTTCCGGAAGCAAACCAGTCATGCTTTCCAGCCAAACAGTTCAACTGATAAACATCATCCACATCATCGAGAAGAATGAGGACTTTCTTATGCCTAAATCTAGTTTTGATGATACTAAGTCCTTCATCAACATTGGAGACGTCATTGTGTTTTCCTTTTAGGATATCGGAGATTAGTTGGTTCTGCAAATGGTGGGCACCCATCTCATTTGATGTTTCTCGCACATCTGCCAAGAAGCTGCGGTGCTCGAACTGACTGGAGAGTTCATTGTAGATGACCTTGGCCAGAGTCGTCTTACCAACACCGCCTATTCCATGGATTCCAACAAATCGAGTATCCACTGTCATCAGTACTCAACATTCTCATAATTTCCTCTACATGATTATTAATCCCGACAAGTTCTCCGTGACGTCCAACTGAAAAGCATCCTTTAACTCACCCAAAACCTTCCTGACAATTATCTTTGCCAACTCAGCTTCATGTCTGTGAAATGACAGCAAAGTTCAATTCAAGAAAACCATCGTCAATATCTCTGCGGAAGCACATCCACCGCATATAAACAGGAAGCTAAAACCAGCCAATTGATGAAAACCCATCATCTTTTTTCCGCTGTAAAAGTGATCACGGCATAAAATTTGCAGACTTTAGATCTAGCTAAGCAAGACCATGAGTGAAAAAAGAAGTACCCGTTAGCAATTCTCTCTGATTCCCATCCCTTTAAGCTTCCTACTTCCTGGAGAGCTCGCTCCCATTGTTGGACCACCTCTGCCTCATGATGCTTCTTAATTGTATGAAATGCCTTCCCGAAACTCCCCGTCTGGTGTCGCACGTGCCCGGGCTCCACTTTGTAGAATATGGGCAAGACTACGTGCCCTTCACTTCTCTTGCACTCGATCATCCGGGCCAGCTCGCGAAGGCACCATTTGCTGGAAGCATAATCCGGGGAGAGAATGGGGATCGAGATCTTACTGCTCTTGATAGCTCGGAGAAGATCCGGGCCGATCTTCTCGCCGATGCGGAGCTCGTCATCTTCCCTGAAGACGGAGACCCCGGCGTCGACGAGGCTGTTGTAGAGGTGGTCGGTGAAGCCGGTGCGGGTGTCCCTGCCCCGGAAGCTCAAGAACACCTCGTAGTCGTTCCCCGAGGCCGACGGAGCGGATTCCACCGAAATGGGTCCGTCGGGTTTGATGGTTGCGATGGTTTCCTTCTTCTTCTTCTTCAGGAAACGGGGTGCGAGCACGGCGAGAAGGATTGATGCGATGGCGACGGCCAAAGGATTACGCATTGCCTTACCGACTCCCATTCTCGGTTGGGCTTCCTTCGAATCTGGGAAGAACAAACCGGGAGATCTGTGCTCGCACTCGCACTTGGGGGAGCAGCATTTAGTTCTGATCTTTCACGGTGATAGACTTCCGCTGCGCTGAAATTTCATGTTTTTTCTTCCATTTCAGTGGAAAAGGTGGGGCCTTTCAATCCTTGACAAAATTGGTCCTTATATAATTCCTAGGCGTGATCAAGATAGGCCGCCCAAATCGAAATCGAACCGGACCAGATCGGATCAACCGGTTTGATTCGGTTCTCGAGAATATCAGTCCGGTTCCCGATTCCTAAAAGTGAAACTGATTTTCGGGTGGTCCGGCTCCCAATTCTGGGATGAGAACCGGACCAGACCGAATTGATAAATATATATATTTTTCTAATTTTTTTCATATATGTATTTATTTACATTTTAAATTGTTGTAATGTACAACAATGACACTTTTACAAATGGCAAGGATTTGACAAGTATGAATAGTCATGACCATGGTTCAAGAACCGCCGGTTCCGGTTCCTGGCCATGAATGAACCGGAACCGGACGGTTCCGGGCCGGTTCCGGTCTGGTTCCAGTTCTGGGTCAATTCTGCGCCGGTTCCGGGCCAGTTCCGGTTTCGATTCCTGTCGGTTCCGGTTCATAATTTAAAATTTTAAAAAAAAATTATGAAATAAAAAAATAATGAAATTATGAAATAATGAATTATTCAATATAAATTGTAATCAAAATGTAAATTGTAATCAAATTTTGGGACAAAAAGAGAGAATGAGGGGGCTTGAACTTAATAAATTATCATTAAGCGCCTTATAATTCGTTACAATGATCTATAAAAAAAAAAGGGAGGCACAATATATATGCCCTAAAATGACCCAAAAACCTAAGCCTATCCGAACCCCCGCATTCCGTGCGCAGGGGTCACATGTCGTCGGATTATACTTCGGTTTCTCTAAGCTCACGTGGGCGTGCCCGATATGAGAAACAAGGGTCCCCGAAATATTTGCCAACTCCAACAGTTCTTTTATCCTCAGTCGTTGCTACCCGTTCCGGTTCCGGTAACGGTAACGGTACCAGTACCGGTGGTATATCCGTCGTTAAAGAATTCGGATTCATTATTCCGATCTATCTCTTGTTGTCGGTATTGAGCCTTCGTCCAATCATCGACACAAGCTTACATCTCCACTGATTCTGGAGCTAATCTTGAACGATGTTCATCCAAAATATTACCTCCGACACTGAATGCTTGTTTGACCGCAACTGTGGAACAAGGGGTTACAAAAATTTATTTTGCAATAAGAGAAAGGATTGGGTATTGGCTTACGTGCCTCTTCCACCAATCCAAAATTAAAAAATCTGTACTACATTCGGATTCAGTAAACTCAAAGGAAATAGTTAGATGAAGCTCTAATTTAGAAATATTTCCTATTACTCCCTTTTATTTTTTTTGTCTATTTAATAAAAGTTGGTACCATCTACTAATTTTACCTGTATTTTCATTTTGTGTCTTGGTAGATTGAGAAGATCCAATATTACCTAAATTATATTTAGTATAAAATTTATTATATAATTCTATTACTACGTTTTTAACCTCACTTAGTATGGTTGTAACATTTACCGTATAATAATGTAAACATTGATAATACGTATGCAAATAATCACTTAAACCATCTAATTTGCAACACGGATCAAAAACACAAGCAACTAAATAAATAATGGGAATTTCGCCATAATAATGTAGCCACTTCATTTTCATTGTTACTATAGTATGTTGTAATTCAATATCATTTTCATATTCGTCAAAAATTCCGACAATATTAATACACTCTACTAAAAATAAAATGCGTAGTAGGATAATAAACACCGGACAAAGTCTAAGTTGCATCATTAAAAACTTTTAAAATATCTAAATTTTTTTTGCAAATACCTCACTCTTGTGGGTATAGTATATTATTAGAAATGAATGCACATAATAAATTTTTATATTTATAAGATTCACCAAGCAAGTGGAAAGTAGAATTCCGACGAGTTGGAACATCTCTTAGAAATCTTTTTGGCTTTTTGGCATTTTCTCTACAAAATTTACCCCATTCTTTCATTTTTTGAGGATGTTTCCATAAAAATTGAATCGCCATTTTTATTGGTTCAAGAAAAATATCAAGAGTTCTTAAACCATCTTGTACACATAAATTTAAAACATGACAAGCACATCTAACGTGAAATTTTTTTTTGCCAAAAGCGGGTTTACAAATATTTTCTAAATCAACAATTGAAGCGGTATTTGCCACGGCATTATCAAAATCAATTGAAAAAATTTTGTTGAGCAAATAATATTCTTCTAAAATTTGCCTAATAATTCTATAAATATTATTTGCCGTATGCTTACCATCGAAAACTCTAAATGCAATAACTCTTTTTTGAATACTCCAATCGTCATCTATCCAATGACATGTTATGCTCATGTAAGAATGCGTTTGCCAATGATCACTCCAAATATCACTACCTATGTGCACGCATCCATTAAATTGCATAAAAAAATTTTGTAAATCCTTTTTTTCCATTTCTGTAAAGATCTTTAATTATTCGTTTAAGTGAATTTCTAGGAACACGTTTTGCTTGTGAAGCACATGTTTTTTGTACAAATTGATTAAAACCAAATCTTTCTCCAAAACTAAATGATAAATGCTCAACGGAAACAAATTTACCTAATTCTTCCTTATAAGTTTTTTCATTAAAATGAAATAAAGGGGAAGTGTTAGGATTGACGTACCTGGAAATTTGTTGTTGCCCGATATCGATTCCAGCTTGGGTTGGATGTTTGCTTCTAAGATGTCGTTTGAATGTTCCATATCCTTGTCCACCTATATATTTGTATATTTTCCCACAATGTTTACAAATTATATCATACCTTTTTTCACCAATATCAAACATTTCCATTTTCGTGAAGTGATGCCAAATGTCAGATGTAAGTTCCCGCTCCGCCTCCTTTGTTGTAGATATTTCGGCAGGACGATGAATACTTTCTTGCGTCGGGACGCGCTCCACATTGGGAAAAATGTTGATTTCATCATCTTCAAAATCTGCATAATCACGAGGATCAAAAGAATGGTGGGATTCTGTCATGATATTCTTACCTTTACCAGTTGGCACTCGACTTCCACTTGCCATTTTTCGAGTGGATTGAGAGAATTGCACGGATTGAGAAATTTGAGAGAATTTAAGAAAATTTGAGAGAATTTAGAGTATTGAAAAAATTTGAGAGAAGAGAATTTGAGAGAATTTGAGAGAATTGAGAGAATATGAGAGAATTTATAAGAAAAAAAATGAGAAGAAAATTTAGGATTAAAAAAAAAGCTAGATAACCGTTGCAATATGCAACGGTTATCTTTTTAATTTTTCTAAATTTTTTTTTTATTTTTTACTTTTGCGGCGGCTTTTGCCCGTTGCCAAGGCAGCCTGCAAAGGCTGCCCTGGCAACGGGCCGCAACAAGGCCTGCAAATGTGTAGGCCCTACTGCAGGGTTTTTTTTTTAATTTTTTTTTTTTTACTTTTGCGACGACTTTTGCCCGTTGCCAAGGCTGCCCTGGCAACGGGCCGCAGCAGGGCCTACAGACGTGCAAGCCCTGCTGCAGGGTTTTTTTTTTTGGAACTGGAACCGGGCCCGTAGGCCACGGGCCGGTTTCTGGTTCCAAATCGCGGGCCCTGTCAACGGGCTGGGCCCGGGTTTGATCGGGCCGAAATTTGCCCGTGGCCATGACTAAGTATGAAATGTTCTTATTAACGGTCCTTTATTAAATCACTTTTATCTTGTCTAGTTATATGGAGATGCTTGGTACTAGTACATTAATTAGTTCTTGCTACAGCCAAAAAAGGTCAATGATTTGTCGTTCAAGCGGAGAGCACCTGCATTCGTTGCCTGCCTGGGAGACTGAAAGAGACTAGTCACCCAATTTGGACGATACGGAGTCAACGTTCTAAAAAATGAACATAGCAAGAAGAGCTACTAGTTCTACAGCAAAGCAGTTTGTGAGTGACAAAAATAAAAGGAAAGGGCACGATACAAGGATAAGAGTCAATATTAGCCTAAAACTATAAACAATAATAGTTAGGGATATGTTTTTTTCACTCCCTCTATGACTAAAATACTTAATAACGCGGTATTTTGACAATTGCATTTTGTGGATCTCACTTTTTAGCATCCTTTTGTCCTTTTTTTTATTTATTGATTTCCTATTTCTTTTCTTGTGAGTCCCATATCCACTTTCCTTAATTTGCTTCATTGTCTCTGTGTTCTCTCTCTCTCTCTCTCTCTCTCTCTCTCTCTCTTTATTTTATTAATTTCCTATTTCTTTTCCGTTAAATTGGATTAATACCACAAAAAATCACAAACAGATATACCTGTGACAAACGGAGGGTAAAATCCAAAATCGGTACATCCATCAAATGTCACGTATCATTTAACAAAGTAATTTTATAGTAAAATTTAACGAAAAACTAACGAAGGGTAAATTTGTCTTAAGTGTACCGTTTGGGGCTTTTAGTGGTCAAAAAATTAGTTTAGAGTAAATTTGTCATATGTGTACCAGTTTGGGGAATCCAATAAAATAACTTCATTGTATCTATTTTAGATTATAGATATGACATATTTGATTTTATAAGATTAAAATTATGTTTTTATTTTTCGTGCAAGCACATCAACAATTTGCTTTTTATTAACATATGACCTTTAATAAAGAACAAAAAAGAATAAATTTAATAACGGGACACTCTTGCTCTTCCTTTATCTAACGTTTGGCCCGAATGTTCTTAGTTTTATTGGTTTTGCAATTTTTTAAAGGAGAAAACTCATTATAATGACAAACAGTTTAATTATGGGACCACTTTCCCCTTGTTTATAAATTTTCTTGCGCAAATTTGCAATTTATGAAAGGAAGTAAAGCAACACAAAACATGACATGGTCTAGAAATTAAAGGAAAAAGGAGAAATCCAAAAGCGAATTTAGTTAGGTGTCAAAAAAGGAGAGGGCCACGTATCAACTCCTTAGAGGCTTCCTCTCCACGCAGCCAAAATATTTGTATAATAGATTACCACATGATGGGCCATGTTTTATCCATGCTTTGCCTTTAATTGGTGATTTATAAATACGGACATGGCTCGTATTTAATTTTACTTAATTTGCATGTGCGTGATAATAACTTGAACACCAATCAAAGATATGGTCAGAGAATGATTGATTTTTTTTTTGGTTAATATCACGAAAAATCCCAAACTAGTGCACGTGTGACAAATTTACCCAAAACTAATTTTTGACCACCAAAAACCCCAAACTTGTAGATATATGTTAAATTTACTCTTTGTTAGTTTTTGTTATGTTTCACTGTCAAATTTTTGAGTTAGATGATATGTGATAATTGATAGATATACCAATTTGGGGTTTTATCCCTTTATTTGTTATAGGTTTACCAATTTGTGATTTTTCGTGGCATTAATCCAATTTAAAGGAGAGTAAATTTGTGTCAAGTGTATCGGTTTATGGTTTTTTGTGGTCAAAAAATTAGTTTGAGGTAAATTTGTCACAAATGTATCAATATGTGATTTTTCGTAGTCAAAAAATTAGTTCAGGATAAATTTATCACAAGTGTTTTAGTTTGGGATTTTTTGTGATATCAACCCTTTTTTTTTGTATATATCAAGGGCTCAGGTTTGAATAACTGAATACCTAGGGGCCCATGGAAAACATTGCAAATCTCATGAACCAATTAAGTTCAAACCTTTGGCTTGTACAAGGGGATCTAACCTAGTTGCAATTGCACGCGGTTGGTGGAATTTCAATAGGTGACCTCAAAATTCTTGAGGTACAAATGCCCTAACACCCGATCAACTGTGCCAATTCCGAGATTAGCATGATTAATTTTGTCATTCATTAAACATTACATTACCGTGCTAATACATAATTCAATCTCTGTTTTTTTAACCAAATAATCCAATCTATTTTGGGTAGGGCCTTTTCGCAAAGGAATGACTTTTGGAGTTTAAAAAGCGGTTTCCAAATATTGAACGCAAACACACGGTCCCTCCTTGAGAGTCCCCATCAAATTTAAATACTCTCAGACAAACCAATTGGGCTAATTTCCTTCTCGAAGTTATATAAATATGAGAAGAACGTGATTCAGTCGTTAAGTTGTCGTGATTGTGCGAGTCCAATAACCATCCCAGAATTGATCCAGTGGAAGATCCCGAGCATGGGTAAAGATTTTTCTTTTTGGGTAATGAGGGTAAAGATATTTTTTTTTTTTTTGCTGGTAAAGAGGAAGAAACGAAAGTAGAAGGCAGGTGTCACGGTCCTTCTTGGGAAGGAATTCCCTAGGCCGCACAAAGGAATTCCTTGGGCCGCATGGGTAAGAAAACGCTTAATTGATCAACCCATTACACACAAAGCATGAAGATGAAGTACGCTTGTCGTTTTATATATTTTCCACATTCAGATTGGGAAAATCTATCGATAGCAACTTTTGTGTTTTCTCTTGACCAAAAATTGGATTGTTAAATTGACTAAAAACAATTCCACAGTCGTTGCCATCTCGTGGTCCTCCTCCTTGCTGGCCTTAACAACCACCCCATTAAAACACTTGCAAGTTAAAAACCTAAACCACAAGTCGCGATATGATATGAGCTTGGAAGAGCTCGAGTTAAGTCTTAGACCTATACTTAGCGCATGCCAGGCCGATGCCGTTTCCTAGTGGAAAGGGCAGGTCGCCACACCATGCTTTTCCTCTTATTGAAACATTGACATCACCCGCATTTAATTTTATTGAAGTTTTTATGTAGGTGATATCCATAACTTGAATACTGGTTGGAAGAGATTTTCTCCAACTAGGTACAGAGGAAAATATTTCCCATAATTGAATACAAATCAAAATGAGGAAAAATCACTTCAAATTGGATTAATTATGATGACACTCTTAGCTTTCGTGCATTTAAAAGAAGAATGCAAAACCTTTTTTTTATATTTTAGGGGAAATTTTATTATAACCTCCATAACTTTAAAGTTGGTGCACGTGAGACCTTAAACTTAAAAAAGTTACATCCTCCCTTCCCCAAACAAGAACTTGATTCGGGTACGCTGGTTAACATTGTTGACCTTTTCTGTTAATAGAACATGCCTCTAGGGGGTAAATCAAACATCGCACTCTGCGAGTCCTTGCCAATAAAGCTCAAGAACATGTTGTAGTTGTAACTTCTCGTCGAAGTGGCTGACGAATTGGACGTATTGGTATCATCTGCTTTTCGCCGTGTGCTCTTTTGTTTTTCTTGACAAAATTGCATAAGAGCACAAAGTGGAGTCAGCACAACCAAGACCATAAAAGAGCGCTCAAACACTAAAACATGTTTAATTTCCACACCTTCCATAACTCTTGAACCAAGTCTCTCTGTTGATAACAAAAGAATTAAATGCCTATATTCGGGTTGCCCCAGAAGATGACCATAAAGAGCTGACTTTTTGCAATTACTCCTTCAAGATGCAAATCGGTCACGAGGGAAAAGATAGACAAATCAATAAAAAAAATGACCGGATTTAGTTGTCCCGTGAAGAGGCACGATAGGTGAAGTGGGCATCCTTGCGAACCAACCATGCCCTTTCTTAAAATATTATGTCTTGTCTATTTATATGAGGTGCCTAGTACCAGTACATGTCCCTTAGTTCCAGCCAAAAAGGTCAATGATTTGTTATTCAAGCAGAAAGGGAGAATAAAAGAGACTTGTAGCCTAATTTGAAGGACACCAAGTCAGCGTTCTACAAAGTGAGCATAGCAAGACGACCTTCCAAATAGACAGCAAAGCATTCTGTGAAGAAAAAAAAATCGAAGGACAGGGCACAAACACAAGGACAAGAATCAAAATTAGCTAAACAAAATAGACGACAATTGTTTACCTGCCACATTTACATTTAAAAGGGGTCCTTGGCAATCTCCAGAATCAGATCTTTGTTATGCTGCCATAATTTGAGTCTTCTTCACAATTCTTTCACGCAGCGCAGTGTCCTCGACTCAATCCCTTTTTGGGGTTGCTCGCATCGCATTATCAAATGTAAAATCTAACTTTAGCCTGGGAACCTTAGTCAGCTTTTTGCTTCTCTTTGCCTCTGGAATCATGTCCTGTCACGTGCTAAAGAGTTATGTGACTTGCACCCATCCGTATCAAATCGTTCCAGGGATTCTATACTACTATGGAAGTCGATTTATCTGAGCTCTCTCCATTTTTAACAATCAATTGCTTCAGATGCGTCAGACTTGGATTTTGCAGTTGTCCTTCAATGTACTTTCGCCCAGAGATATTCAACAGTTCCAGAGATCCCAATTTTTCAAGGCCTCCAATCACAAAGAGATTATCCGCCTCTTCATCAGGGCTTTGCAGGTCCGAGTATCTCAACGACTCTAAATCTTCAAAGTCGTTGAGGTTGGACAACTCTGTGCTTGTGGATAAGTTCAACTTTCTTAGATATTCCAAAGCTTCCACATCCAATCTCTTCAACCCATAGCATTGCAAGAGCTCTAATTCCAACAAGAACTTCAACTCGTGAAGATTTGACAACCTTTCCAATTTGGGACATTTCCAAACGCGGAGCTGTTGTATGCATGAGGGAAGCTCTGGGATGCTTCGAAGAGACAGGCAAGAGTGGAGGGTGAGCTTCTTTAGATGACTCAGGTGAGAGAGCGATGGAAGCTCCTGGCTCCGACAGGTGAGCTGCAGGGATGATAAGCTGGAAGGAGGTTTTGGCAGTGACAGAAGCTCACTACAGTAAAGTAAATCGAGGTGGTCGAGAGTAGAAAGCTCGTGAAGTTTGAGAGTAAAAGGCTCATTAGAGTCTTCTGGCCAGCCAGAAATTTTTGCACTGCCTAAACGAAGAGTGCTTAGAGAAGACAATCCACCTTTATCAAGAAGAATTTCTCCTTTCAGTTTATGGCAGCCTGAGGCATCTAACTCTTGTAGGCTTTCTAATTTTCCAATAGCGCGGGGTAGTGTTTCTATCTCGCTATGAGAAATCCTCAGAATTTTCAATTTCTTCAGTTCCCCAATGGACTCGGGTAATTCCTTAATACTTGTAGATGACAAGTTTAGCTCAACCAACTCTCCCAACTTCTCAATTGAAGAAGGGATCTCTCTTAATATGTAACAGCGTTCTAACAACAAGTGCTGCATTTGCCCAAGATCCTCGAAGGAGTCCCAAAGTTCTGCTAATTTTTTACAAGTGTTCAAGTTCAGGGTCGTCAGACTTACCAGACCCTTCATTGAGCTGGGAAGTTGAGTCAGTAGACGACAACCCACGGCACTAAGCGTCTTCAGCTTCTCCAGAGATCCTATACTTTGAGGGATTTCTTTTATATCAGTCTCGTCGACGACAAGTTCCTGCAATTTTTCTAGTTTGCCCAGTTGTTCAGATAACTTCTCGAGACTCCCACAATATCTCACGTTCAAGGAAACGAGGCACTTGACATCTCCGATGGAAGGGTGGAATTCCTCCAAATTCTCACAACGTTCCAGGATTAGCATCTCTAAACTTTTAAACCCAGAGAGATTAGGAGTGCTCTTTAAATTTGAGCACCCCGAAAGATTGAGAACTTTCAACTTCTCCACCTATAAGGAAGAAGCATGTTTCAAAATTGGCCCTCGGAAAAGAATGATTTATCATCAAATGTAATAAAAGAGAAAACGTTTCTTATTTTTACCTTGATTGAACTCCATCCTCCCCACTTTTCACTAATAAAACCACCTGATAAATCAAGTATTAGTAATTTCTCCAAAGGAATAGCGGTCGCCTTAGAAGAGTCGGAACACATCTTCCACTCTAGCCATCTTAATTCAGAAAGTGAATCCTTGAAATTTCCAACAAAATTCACTTTACTCAGACGAAGGAACTTCAGGTAAGGCATTCTTTTAAAGCTCTTTCGCTCCAAGAACATACGTGAGCCAATTTCGTCCAATTGTAGTGCCTGGACATTTCTATTTTCCTCCTATAAAAAAATTTGGGGATAGTAAATATCAGCGCATGGCATTCCGCGGTCTCGACATGAATAAAAGTGTCATTAAACAAGGAATAGCATACGTCTGCGTGTTGTCGTGGCCAATGCATTTTCTCTACACTTACAGAGTAAATGTGATCTTTTTATAACTACACAATCATGCTATGTCAATTTTCACTTGTATGCCACAAATTTTTGTGGTCTTATGTAAAAAGTCCTACACGAAATAGTCTAGGTTTCTTATGAGTTTTGAGATTAAATTCTGTAACACCCGTAGCATTGACTACCAAGTACTCCCTCCACCAGACTATATATGGTGTCCCTTTGCAATATGTGAGAACCGTTGCACTTTTGGACCAAAAAAGAGTACCTAATCGGGTTTATTACCAGCATTTGTGCATTGATAAAGCATGACATTTCCTCTCCGTTCATGAAATATTGTTCATTTTGGCATATGGCTGCTTGGAAACAAAGAGTGTTTGGTCGTTTTTTCTCTAGAAGCGCAACTCTTTGTGTATTTATTTCTTTTTCAATAGACGGTTTTTGTGGAATCGAAGCAGTGAGTTTTCCTTTCATCGAGAAAATTATTAGACTTTCAGATTAAAACGCAACTAACTAAGAGAAGAATAATTTACAAAAACTCTTTTTCTAAAAAATTGGTTATTAATTAAAAAAAACACATTAAGGCCAATGAAAATACACATTATTTAGTGCACAAAAGCCTATAAAAGTAGGTTAACAAAAAGTTACTATTACTCAAGCACATTAATGATGTGCATCTATATTGGGAATTTCATTAGTCTTTCTTTTTACCTTTAGGTATTGTCCTTTCTTTACGTACCCTTTTACAATTCCATATGGGTGTCTCTCTCTTTCCCCAATTGTCTCTTCATTTCCATATTGCGTGACCAGAAGTTTCCGGAAAACCGCAGATTGCTAGAGTAGAAAGAAATTGAAGGAAGGGAAGTTGAACTTGACTTTTCAATTTTGGATATTCGAGCTCGAAAAGATCAACACTAATCCTAAGATAAGCGCAGTAGTCAATCGGCCAGCATTCAATTTGCGCCAATTGAATGATATCAAGCAGGTAGTCTTCTATCTATTAGAGTTACTATTTTCATCCCAACAGTTTTACTTTTTTTTTTTACTTATATCATAGTATCATTTGAATTTTCACATCATTTGCAAAGAGCCGACAATGAAAAAGATTGATTGCTTCTTCCACATTTTTGCATGCGAAATAGCATAGTGAGCTTCGATACGCATGACTGCAAAACCAAAGTTATTGTCTCATGGAACTGAGTGAGATTAAAATAAATAATCCTGTCGATCTAATACTTTAATAAACGTCAATTATCTTCATGTATTTGCTTTGTTCTTTGATTTGGTCAACTTTGCTATAGTAAAAAAAGATGCTTTTTGTGCCGGTTTGCCGTGAGCATCAAGATATAATTCAGCCCGATCTTAAGAATTTGTTTGTGCATTTGTGCATCTCCCATTTATATAAAAGTCTATGAATTGGTATACTGGGTTCACGATCATTATTATTATTTTCCTCTTTTTGCATTCTATCATTTCTTATTTTCTCCTTCAGTTATCTTATTTGATGAATTGAATATCTGTTTTTTTCTGCGCTCCTATAACCATATCAAATCAAACAGCCACTATATTAAAACACTATTCTTTCTATCTTGTCTTTGTCCATGTGTGTGCCAGTAGAAGGCTCTATTAATCCTGACGAAGAAACGCTCGCTCATTACAGAGTAGAGGTGGAAATTGAATATCACTGTGTGCAGATAAATTGAAGATGAGTAGTTTATAGTTTCTTTCATCTTTCACTATTCCGTCACTTACTTCCTTCAGTCAATTGTTTTCTTAATTTTGATCTTTACTTTTCAATTTGTGCAAAATCATGTTTCAAAATACTGTGAGTTCTCACCTTTCATATAAATAAACATGATCGATCCATGTATACATGCAAAGATCATAATCAAACCAAAAACCTTAATTATGCCACTTACTCAATAATTAATATATCTTGAAGAGTCTTCCAACATTATAATATGAAATTTGTTAATTTGACTCTAAGTTGGTCTGAGTGACAAAAAAAAGATAAGCCAAATTCGCAATTAAAATTTTTAATTTGAATTTTTAAAGTGTATGATTACTATAAGTGACAAGATGGATAAGAATTTTCCATTAATAATAGAGCGAGAGTCATCCAAATTATGTAGTGATGTTTCAAGTTAGCAACTAACGCAATTATGTTAATAACATAATTATACATTTTTAGATTATTCAAAAAAAATTGGTAGATTTCAAAGGTGCTTCTTCAACTATGATAATAACATTCCCAGGGTAATACAATTAAAACCATTTTTTTTATTTTCTTTCTATCAAACATTTACATTATCATATAGCATTTCCGTTGCAGGCATGCATAAGAAATCCTAGAAAACAAATTGTAAAAATTATTTATACATATGGAATCACTACATAAGATTTTATTTCTTCAAATTGAATAAATTCTTAAGTCGACAGCCAATACTTATTTGGTGCAAATAATTTAACTGAAGTCTTTCCTTTTTTCTTGTCTTATTCCCATAAAGTAGAAGCTGCATTTATTCGATGATGATCAATGATGCGGTTTTTGTTATTTGGTCAAAAAACATAAATTATTTGTCATGAAATTACAGAAAAATTTTATGCATTTTTTTAGTATTTTACGATATTATCTTACTTAAATGATATTTAAATTAGTAAATTTCCACACCCGGGCAACGCTAGAATCTTCAACTTGCAATATAGTAATAAGCAGAACCAAAACTGTTAGAAAATGATGTTATGAAAGCAAAAGAGCAATATTGATAGAGTTAATAATACACAACATGTTAAGAATGGTCAAAGTTATAGAGGAAAAGCACAGTAAAATTAATAATATGAGGGACTACCATTAGAGAACATGGGAGAGGCCAAAAGTAGACATGATTGTTACCTTGCTTTGTTGAACTGTTATGGCTTCCTCGTCCCATAGTCTGCTACAATCCCAAGGCTTCTTATTTGCTGGGCAAGCGATAGCTCTGCCTAGATCTCTTAATTGATCATGCATTCTCAATTCATTGTTATCATTAACATTAATTGATGAACGGTCAATCAGCACTCTCAATCTGGTACTTGGGAAAAATTTGAGATCATCCCATAGATAGGTGGCAATTCTTTTGTCAATTCCAATGAAAAAGCATGCTATGTCTAGAAACATTTGTTGTTCCTCATATCCTAATGCATCATAACTTATCCTCAAAATTTTTTGCACATCCTCACTAGGCACATTCCGCAATTTTTCTAGCTTCTCAATCCATATGCTCTTAGGTTTTCCTTTGAGAAGTGAACCTACAATCATGAGAGCTAAGGGAAGCCCTCTCGTGGTTTCAACAATATCACTAGAGAGAGCCACAAATTCTCTTGGAGGTTGTTTCCCTTCAAATGCATATCTATTGAACAAAAGCAAAGAGTCTTTGCGATTCATTCTTTGGAGTTCATGTTCTTTATATTCAGACTTCAAGAGGGCCTTATCTCGACATGTAATGATAATTCTACTTCCCACCCCGAAATTACAACCTCCAATCAATTTATCAAGGTGGTCTTGACATTCCACATCGTCAAGAAGTATAAGTACCTTCTTCTTTGCACAACTAATTTGGATCATGTTAATCCCTATCTGAGAATCACGCACTGTATCGACAGGACATTTTGTTATATCTGAGATTAGTAGAGATTGAACATGCTCCATGCCCTTGCTTTTAATTGTTTCTCTAGTGTCTTTGAGAAAGCTGCGGCACTCAAAATTGCCAAAAATCCTTTTATAGATTAATGTAGCCAGAGTTGTCTTACCGATGCCGCCAATCCCATGAATCAAAATAGTTCGAATTTCGGAAGGAGCAGTATCTACCAATCTCATAACCTTGGCCACATGATCATCGAATCCAACCAAGTCCCCGGGAAGAGGTGGCGGAAAATCATGTTGCAGCTTGCGCGTTATTATTTCTACAAGTTCATTTACTAATTCCGCTTCACGCCTGTCAAACAACACAACAGATGAGAACTTATAAATGGCTCCAATAAACAAGGATTAAGGATGATAAATAGAAAAGTTCTTCTTCCTACAAGAATCAGTTAAACCAAGGTAAACAACGTACCCACTAGTAATTTTCTCTGATTCGAATATTCTAAAATCAACTACTTCTCTGAGCGCTTCCGGCCCTTTTAGCTTGACATCCTCCTCCTTAAAACGATGCAATCTTTTTTTGAAGGCCTCTCCAAAGGCCCCCTCTAATTCTCGCACCTCATAGGGTTTCACCTTGTACAACACGGGTAAGACTATTTGTCCACTGGTTTTCTTACACTTCATTATCTCAATGAGCTCGCGGAGGCACCATTCACTAGCAGCATACTTTTCCGAGATGACTGGGATTGAAACCTTAGACTGCCTAATTGCACTAATAAGATTTTTACCAATGTCCTCGCCGAAGGCGAGGTCGTTATCATCTCTGAACACAAAATTAGGATGGAACTGCAAACCCACATCTCGGAGTTTATGGTAGAGGTGATCAACAAAGCCATTGCGAGTATCAGGGCCTCTGAAGCTCAAGAATACGTAATAATTGTTACCAATCACAGAGGTGGAGGAAGCAGATGGCACAGAATCACTTCGTTCTGGTGAGGTCGATGATCTAGAGGCTCCAGTATCCTCAATTCCAACCAAGTTGACGGGAAGATGTGGTTGAAAATCATGTTGCTGCTCGTGCATCATTATTTCTACGAGTTTATTTACTAATTCCCCTTCACGCCTATCAAACAAAGCAACAGATGAGAACTTATTAATGGCTCCACAAAACAAGGATTAAGGATGATAAATAGAAAAATACTTCTTCTGACAAGGATATGTTAAACCAAGGTAAACGACGTACCCACTAGTAATTTTCTCTGATTCGAATATTCTAGAATCAACTACTTCTCTGAGAGCTTCTGGCCCTTTTAGCTTGACATCCTCCTCAAAACTTTGCATTCGGGATTTGAAGGCCTCTCCGAAGGCCCCCTCTAGTTCTCGCACCTCATAGGGTTTCACCTTGTAAAATACAGGCAAGACTATTTGTCCACTGTTTTTCTTGCACTCCATTATCTCAATGAGCTCGCGGAGGCACCATTCGTTAGCAGCATACCTTTCTGAGATGACTGGGATTGAAACCTTAGAGTGCTTGATTGGACTGATAAGATTTTTACCGATATCCTCACTGAAGGGGAGGTCGTTTTCATCTTTGAACACGAAGTTTGGATGGAATGGCAGGCCCACATCTCGGAGTTTAAGGTAGAGGTGATCAACGAAACTGTTGCGAGTATCCGGACCTCGGAAGCTCAAGAATACGTAGTAATTGTTTCCTATCACAGAGGCGGACGAAGCAGATGGCCCAGAATCACTTCGTTCTGGTAAGGTCGAGGATCTAGAGGCTCCAGTATCCTCGGGTTGTCCGCAAGGGTTGGTCCCCCCATTCTTCTTTTTACCAGTGAAGTACCCAGCCACAAAGATAAGAACGGGTGTGAAATAATGCCAGAAAAGTCTCATTTTGCTCTTTCAAAGTGGGGGAAAGTACAGTAGTTTCCTTGTCACCAGAAAGATTACTCGACTACTACAGATAGATTTGAGCAGGATATGACTACTGGACTGTCTCTGCGCCACATTTATAGCATCGCTGGTAAAGAGGTAGAAGGGAAAGCAGGAGGCAAGGCATGATTACTCGACTATTATGTATATTTTAATATCTCACAGTATGTTGATCGTTTCATGTATTTCGTGTGTTCACACTTGGAATCTAGAGATGCCTTCAATTTGAGTAAAAACAACTCTGTCGTTGCCCATTATTCCTATTGGCTCTCAGGATTCACCATTTCTCGTGTAATTCACCTGGACTTATCAAAGTGCTAAGTCGTTTTTTTCTTTTGCTCTTTTATGAGTACAGTGGTTTCCTTGTCAACCAAGAAGATTAATCAACTATTATGTATAATTAACTCCCAAAGCGAGCTTAATTTAGTAACAGAGTTGGCGAAACGGCCAGCATTCTCTCTTTCTCTCTAGTGAACACGCACAGACAATTAATTGCACAACGAGAGAGAGAGAGAGAGAGAGAGAGAGAGAGAGAGAGAGAGAGAGAGAGAGAGAGAGAGAGAGAGCAATCCCGCTCGAAATTCACCTGTTGCGGTTGATCGCTCTCCTGCCCAATGCCGTCGGAAGCAGATGGCCCGGAATCACTCATTTTGGTCTTTCGGGGGAAGCTGCAATGGTTTCCTCGTCAACTAGGAAGATTACTCGACTATTGTGGATAGTTTTGAGCACGAAATGATCATTCTCTGCACCACGTTTATAGGGTCGCTGGGAAAGAGACAAAAGGGCAAAAGGGGAAGTGCCTTGCCTCCTATTTTCCCTTTTCATGAGTCACCATTTCGATGCCTTGCCTGCTAGGTACTGCGTGATAATCATTCTGATTCTGTCCAGAACTGATTTTTTGCTTCCGGAATCAGTTTTGGACCAGAAACCAGTTTGGTAACGTAATTTCATTTTTCTATTTCTGAGACAAGTTTTTGTTCCAAAACCTATTCTGAACCAAAAATCAGAACAAAAAAAAAGTTGATTTTTCATTTCTTGAACAAAAGTCAGAATCATTTCTGAGGAACTCGTTCTCTTCAAAACATCTGTCTCTCGTCTCCTCTCATCTCTCTGATCTGCCCATCTCTCTCCGTACTCTCTCTGTCACCGTCGAGAGGAAGCTAGGCCGCTCGTTCGCTCACTCCGACCGAGAGGAAGCCAGGGCCGCTCGCTCGCTCGCTTCTGCTCCACGTAAGCTCCGATCGTGCGCTGGATCTCTTCTCATCTCTCTCTTTTCTGGATTTGGAAGTCGCCGTGATCGGGGGGGTCAGCTTCGGCCTCCCCCAGATCTGGGCGAGGCGGCTCTGCCTCCCCCAGATTTGGGGGAGGCCGAGCGGCCTCGCCATGGCCGGCGGTCTGGGCGACAGCGAGGTCGACCGCGGGCATTTCACCATTTCGATGGAGGTTTTTTCCCCTTTTTTTTTGTTCGTTGAATTTCGAAATCCTTAATTTTTACGGAATTGGTGCGTGCGAATGAGGTTGACATCTCGAAAAGTCGCCGGCTTTTTTACGTGGTGGATTTTTACTCGCGCGCAGGGCCTTCATATCTCCTGCAGGAAGAAAGATCGTGAAAGAGATAATTGCCACCCCTACAAGGTTGTCGAGATCACCCCTCCTCCCAAGAGTCTCGGCGTCCGTTGCTTTCTCTCGGTTAGTTTGGAAAAAATTTGGTTGTTTTTAGTGTTTGATTCGAGGGCTGATGCTGTCGTGATTGCTTTGTATGTGTCTCCTGTTTTTTCAGTTGATTGAATTGCTGTCGTGGGATTTTAGAGTGTAACATAATCTGCTGGGCATTCGCATAGGGCCTAATTGCGATTATTTAGTTGCAATTCTCTGTACTATTCTGTTCCAGAATGAGTTCCTGAAACAGAAATAGATTTTTCTATTTCTGATTCCAGGATGAGTTTCTGAGAAAAGAAACCCGTTTGATAATGACCAAAAATTTTTATTTCTAGAACAGAAACCCGTTTGATAATAACACAAAATTTTTATTTCCTGAAAAAAAAAACCCGTTTGATAAACAACACAAACTTCTATTTCCAGGAACAAAAATCCATTTTTTTAGAAATGGAATAAAAATAATTAGAAAATCCAAAAAATTCCTAAAAATCTCAAAAAAATTCAAAAAATCCAAAAAAAATTGAAAAATTCTAGAAAAAATTCATCACAATTTCCAAAAAATAAAGAAAATTCTGATTTCGAGAAAATAGGAAATTTGTTGAATTTTTTCAAAAAAAATCAAAAAATCAAAAATTTCAAAACTTCATAGAATGGCTTAAAATACATGTGGCCACCCACTTTTAGTGAAATTTAAATTTTTTTAGGTGCCCAAAAAAAAATCAAAAAATCAAAAATTTCAAAACTTCATAGAATAGTTTAGAATACATGTGGTCACCCACTTTGAGTGAAATTAAAGTTTTTTAAGGTGCCCAAAAAAATTCAAAAACTCAAAAATTTCAAAATTTCACAGAATAGCTTAGAATACCTGTGGCCACCTACTTTGAGTGAAATTTTAATTTTTTTGGGTGAAAAAAAAATAAAAAATCAAAAATTTCAAAACTTCACAGAATGACTTAGAATATCTGTAGCCACCCACTTTGAGTGAAATTTAAATTTTTTTAGGTGCTGAAAAAAAATCAAAACATAAAAAAATAAAAAATTTTAAAACTTCGCAGAATGACTTAGAATGCCTCTAGCCACCCACTTTGAGTGAAATTTAATTTTTTTAGGTGCCCAAATGGTATTTTTTATTTTTTTATTATTTTTTGGTACCTAAAGAAAATTAAATTTCACTCAAAGTGGATGGCCACATGTATTCTAAGCCATTCTGTGAAGTTTTGAAATTTTTGATTTTTTGCATTTTTTTATTTTTTTCGGCACCTAAAAAAAATTTCATTTAAAGTTGGTGGCCACTACTATTCTAAGCCATTCTGTGAAGTTTTGAAATTTTTGCTTATTTTCATTTTTTTCAGCACTTAAAAAAATAAATTTCGCTCAAAGTGAGTGGCCACATGTATTCTAAGCAATTCTGTGAAGTTTTGAAATTTTTATTTTTTTATTTTTTTTGGAAACTAAAAAAATTTCAATTTCGCTCAAAGTGGAAGGCAATCGGTATTCTAAGCCATTATGTGAAGTTTTAAAATTTTTTATTTTTTGCTTTTTATTAGGCACCTAAAAAAAATAAAATTTCTCTCAAAGTGGGTGGCTACAAGTATTTTAAGCCATTCTGTGAATTTTTGAAATATTTTCTTTTTTTCTTTTTTTTGCATCTAAAAAAATTAAATTTTGCTCAAAGTGGATGGCCACATGTATTCTAAGACATTCTGTGAAGTTTTAAAATTTTTTATTTTTTTATATTTTTTGGCACCTAAAAAAATTTAAATTTCGCTCAAAGTCGATGGCAACAGGTATTCCAAGCCATTCTGTGAAGTTTTGAAATTTTTTATTTTTTGTTTTTTCAAATTTTTTTCGGCACCTAAAAAAAATTAAATTTCGCTCAAATTGGGTGGTCACAGGTATTCTAAAACATTCTGTGAAGTCTTTAAATGTTAGATTTTTATATTATTTTTTATTTTTTTGGCATCTAAAAAAAATTAAATTTCGCTCAAAGTGGGTGGCCATATGTATTCTAAGCCATATTGTGAAATTTTGAAATTTTTGAAATTTTGATTTTTTAATTTTTTTCGGCACCTAAAAAAATTTAAATTTCGCTCAAAATGGGTAGCCACAGATTCTAAGCCATTCTATGAAATTTTGAAATTTTTGATTTTTTTTTTCACACCTCAAAGATTGTGACTTCCAGATGAACATGTGTTTTGAAGAAAGACTTCTCTCAGAAATGATTCTCATTTTTTGTCTAGAAACAGAAAACCTACTTTTTTTTTCTGATTTTTGGTTCAGAATCGGTTCTAGAACAAAAAGTTGCTCCAGAAATAGAAAAATGCAATTACGTTACCAAACAGATTTTCGATCCAAAGCTATTTCTGAGAATAGAAAACCAGTTCTGGACAGAATTAGAATGATTATCATGCTTTACCTTATTTTCCTCATCCGGCCCTACCATTCTGCTTTCCCAGTCTCCAAGGCCATGTGCAACGCACTGGTTGCCTTCACCTTGACCAAAAGGAAAAGGACAGAGCTCAGGAGCACCCACGTGAATCAATCAGTAGGTTCACCGAATCGTCCCGCCTAATGTTTTGTCCGCGTTTGCCTATATTCCTCCGATTCAAGTCCTTTGCACCAAGCCGGTGGCATCTTTGCATTAAATTATTTACCGGAAGTCTTGTCTTCCATGGAAATTATTATCAGTAATCAATGTGGATTGACATTAGCTAATTTTGTTGTCACTGACATTTATACACCAGCAGTTTTGCTAGCCCGTGATCCGCATGGGTGGATCTGTCAACGTTTTGATGATCGTCTCTTTTTTTGCCACGGCATTAACAATGCATCTAAAAGCCAGGAAGAAAAGGAAAGAAAGAAAAGAGCTTAATAGCTATATTCCCATGGTTTTTGCGAATATTATGCTATTTTCATTTATATACATTTGGCTTATGCCTTCCATAATAATTAAAAAAAAAATAAAGCAGAACCTCATTTGCAGTTTCCATCGAGTTGATATTCCTTTTTATTTTAATTTCCTAACATACAGATATTACTAAATTTAATTATGAAAACGCAAAACATGAAAGCTTGAAAATTTATCTCTTTAAAAATAAGGATCGAGATTCAGATTAATATAAATACGATCATCAGTAAATAAATAAAATATCTTCTTCAGATATCCTTATCAAAAAATTTATTCTTAAAAAAGCTTCAATATTAACCTTGCACAACCAAAAAGGAGGCTCTACTTTTACTGTTGTTGAGATCATAAGCTAAATTATATTTAAATAAAATTATCATAATACTTATAAAGACAAAAAAATAAAAGAAGATAAAAAGGCAATGGAAAGATTGCATATCTTTTTGTTGATTTAGGAAATTGATGGAAATGGAAAGATATTAAAAAGTCCGGGTAATAGTGTAATTACGGAAAATTGTGAATAGTACAGAATGACTTATTTGATCTTGTGAGGAACTAGATTAAATAAATTGAAGGTTTAGGTATTAGACTGACCATTTTAGAATAGTTCAATGACCACTTTAAATAAATAAAAAGTCCAAGGATAACATCACGCGTTGAGCCAAAGTGTAAGAATTATCAATGTCATTTCCCTTGCCACTTTTATGGGGAGTGAAGACTTCTCGTTTGCCGACTTCAATGGAAGAAGATAACTCTTGGAGATATCATGCCCCGCCATTAGGTGCTTAGTTCCGTTCAGTCTCATCAAAATCTAAAGTTAACACTTGTCATAACCGATATGCGCGGTTTGAGGGCCTTTTACTCGATCCAATTAATGTGGGATACATTTATTATAGATGATATATATGATAACAATTTTGTTTTTAACGAGTGAAACATTTATAAGTTGGCCCAAAAAGAAAGTGAAATATCTAAAAGCGAGCATAAGTCGAAAAAATATCAATTTCACTCGTAACTCACTATTTTCACTCATAAGTTTTTACTTTGAATGATAAGCTTTTACGTAAATAGATAACTTACATTGAACATAAAAATTAAAGCATTCCTTACTCCGCTCGCTATCATAAAATCGGATCTCTTTCGGTAAATCATCGGCTTCATTGGAAGCTTGCTATCTTTACCACTAGGCTTTTGTTTGAGAGGTAAATTTCTAAAGATGTCGATAACTTACTATTGCATTTGCTGGCTTCGTTTGTAAAATTACCATTAGCGTACATAACCAATTATGCGATTTTTACCGTATAATAAGACTGAGTTATGTTTTTTGCCCACCTTGCCAGGAGTAATAGGTAAATTACCAAATTTCTCACTTTCAGCAGTGCCTAAAATTTTCCCGTAGTTCAAATCCCCAATGAATCTAGGTATTTCCTAAATGCTTGTACGTTCCCGAAAAGCATTCGCCAATTACTTTTCTCGTCCGGCCCCGCCAGCCTTTCTTTCCGAGTCTCCGAGGCCATCACGAACCTCTTCCTTTTATTAGTGTCAACGCGAAACGCAGAGAAAATTCGCACGGGTTGCTAGTCCAAAAGAAAAAGGAAAGAGCTTAAAGCACCGACGCAATCAGCATGCTCCCAGAAACGTCCGCGGGAGGTTTTTGTCCGCGGAGCCTCATTTCCTCGAAATGAACTTGGGTCATCGTTGGATCGGGAAATCAACGTCTGTCGGCTACAATATGTAGCAAATAGTAGTCTAACAGTGGGGATCTCTTGAAGTCGATTATTTTCCTCATCCGGCCCTACCATTCTGCTTTCCCAGTCTCCAAGGCCATGTGCAACGCACTGGTTGCCTTCAGCTTGACCAAAAGGAAAAGGACAGAGCTCAGAAGCACCCACGCGAATCAATCAGTATGTTCACCGAATCGTCCCGCCTAATGTTTTGTCCGCGTTTGCCTCTATTCCTCCGATTCACGTCCTTCGCACCAAGCCGGTGGCTGGCATCTTTGCAGTAAATTATAGGTTAATACTATAAAAAAAATTCTAAATTGATACGCTTATAACAAGTTTACTTGAAATTAATTTTTTGATAGCAAAAAACTCTAAACTGGTACATTTGTAATAAATTTGCCTCAAATTAATATTTTTACCACTAAAAACCCCAAATTAGTTCATTTGTGATAAATTTTTCCTCCGTTAATTTCTGTTAACTTAAATTTATACTATAAAAAATTATAAATTGGTACACTTGTGACAAAGAGAGGGTAGCTGGCAAATTAAACAATTGTCGCGTGTCATTTAATAAAGCAATTTGATAGTAAAATTAAATGGAAATAAATTGAGGGTAAATTTGTCACAGATGTACCAGTTTGGGGATTTTTGCTGTCAAAAAATTAGTTTGGGTAAAATTGTCATAGGTGTACCAGTTTGGGGATTTTCATGGTATTAACCCTTAAATTATTTACCGGAATTCTTGTCTTCCATCGAAACATTTATTGGAAATCAACGGTTAATAGTAGGGAACTATTTGGGAGACAATACAATCTATGCTTTCACAAGAAAATGAAAGACGAGGTGCTCTTGAAGTCACACATGAATTATCTGACGTTGTCAAATGAATTTCTATTTTTTTTTGTTCTAAAAAATAAAAAAACAAAAAAATAGAGAAATAGCGGTGTTACTAAACGGGCCGTGAGATTCCTAAAAGTAAAGGATTGCGTCTTTCAAAATTTGTGGGCTTCTGACTTTGTGGTTGAACGTATAAATGTCTGCTCGAGAATTCTGGCTACACATTTCCCTTGTGTAGCTGTAAGTGGAGCAGTGATAGTCTCCAGTTGAGCAGTAGATTGGTGCCTGTAATAAGGGCATTAGAAGGCTTCGGAATGCAAAGCCTCACAAATAGAAAGAAAAAGAGAGTTGGCTCGTCCACGAGGGAAAGAAATGTTCTTACTTCTTTGCTTTAACTTTTTGGCTCGACTGCTTTAAGTAATATTAGTTTTCGCGATTTTTTTATGATAACCAGTTTTAATTTTGGGACCTCATGTGTCCATTTGTTTATAATTTTTCTTGAGCAATTTTTGAAAGGAAGCAAGCAAGGCAAAATACGACATGGTCTGAAAATTGAAGAAAAAAGGAGAAAACAAAAGGCAAATCGAGTTAGGTGGCCGCATGTCTACTCCTTAGAGGCTTCATCTGCATGCACCAAAAAACTTATATTATGGATTACTGCATGATGGGCTACGTTTTCCTTTACAAATATAGACGCCATCCATATTTAATTTTAGCCAATTTTGCATATGGGTATTTAACCCTCTCTCATTGCTTGAGCGAGCTGTAAAGAAATGTATGTGTCTCATTGTAAACACATGTACGTTTGTTACTTTTCCATCCGACCCTACCGCTCTTCTTTCCGAGTCTCCAAAGCCATGAAACTCTTCTTTTTGGTGTCAATGTCAAACACACTGGTTGCCTCTAGCTGTTCAAATGAAAAAGGAAGAGGGCTTCAAGCACCCAACAAAGATCAATCAGTACGTTCTTAACCCGAATAGTCCAGCCTGAAGTTTTGTCCGCGTAGCCTTTGTCCCCTCTAATTCAAGTTTCGTGCGGCACCTCAATTCATAGCTCTAACCAATTATGCTCTTTTTTTTTTCTTGTGCAAGCACATCAACAATTTGCTTTTAATTAACTAATGAACTTTAATAAATGACAAAAGATATTAAATTTAACTATCACACACTCACGTGATTACTTACTTTTCTTTGATTTTTGGCCCACATGACGTCAGCACTATTGGTTTTGCGATTTTTTTTATACAAGACAACTGATCATAATGCCCGTACAAACCACGTTCAATTCCGTCGACCATTCTGACTTCCCAGTCGAATCGAGGACACGGTAGAGAGTCTAGAGACGACAACCACCATCACACATTACTAAAGAGCAGTCATCAATTATTTTCCTCATCCGGCCCTACCACTCCTCTGTCCGAGTCTCCAAGGCCATGTGCATCGCACTGGTTGCCTTTAGCTGACCAAAAGGAAAAGGACAGAGCTTAAAAGCACCCGCGACAATCGTTCAGTAAGTTCACCGAATCTTCCGCCTAATGTTTTGTCCGCGTTTGCCTTTATTCCTCCGATTCAAGTCCTTTGCACCAAGCCGATAGCATCTTTACATTAAATTATTTACCGGCATTCTTGTCTTCCAACGAAACATTTATTGGAAATCAACGGTTAATAGTAGGGAAGTATTGGGGAGACATTGCAATCTATGCTTTCGCAAGAAAATGAAAGACGAGGCGCCGTTGAAGTCATATGTCACGGTCAAGAGGTTTCTAACACCAAGGACCGTGACACATCAATGAAGACCCGTTCAAAGCTTCCGGAATTTTCCCAAGGACGGGCGAAACGGTAATTGTGCCGGGTTCTAGAGAGTTCTCGGCATAAATGCCGGTAGTTGATAGCTCTCGGAATAAATGTCGGTAGGTGGTCGACGAGAACGATACGATCTCGGCCCCTCATCTAGAAATCGATCAATGATTGTAATCCGAGGCCCTCTACTATATAAATGGGTGTCCTCCTCCTCATTTGAGATATCCAAAAACAACAAGAAGCAGTTGCTTTCTCTTCCAGAGCTTCTCTCTCTATATTCTCTCTCTACGATCCGAGTGTCCGAGCGAGTGAGTGATCGGCAAAAAGGCTTGGCCTAGGCTTTCCAACGATCCAAGGAAGCCTAAGTCGCCGCACGGGTCGTTCCCAAACTATCAGCCCGTGACAAGTGGTATCAGAGCAAGTGGAGAGTCCATCCAAGGAGATCGAGGAGCACACCAACTGGTCAAGAGAATGTCGAACAACGAACAACTCGCTTCGGTTGTTGTGGATGAAAGGGCTCCTAAAGAACCGGTTCCCGATGAGCCGGCTGCCCAACCAAAGACTCGTGGAAAATCCAAGAAAATGGATGCTTCGTCGAACGCCATAGCCGCGATCGATGAGAAGCTCACGAGAATGAGAACAACAATGTTGGAATTCATCGAAGAACTCGATGAAGTTAAAAGGCGGATCGATGAGGGTGAAGAAACTCTCCGCCATGAATTCACAAACGTCGTCAATCGTACGACAGCCCCTTTGTTCGATAGGGATGATGTCCTTGAAGCATCCATCGAGGCGCTAAAGCTTGAGGTCGTGGAGCTCAAAGAAGGCAACTCCTCCAAGACCGAAGTCGAAGCCTTGAAGATGGAGGTGCAAGAGCTCAAGACCGAGCTCATCCTATGTAAAGCAAGCATCGCGAATGGTGCATTGCCCATCCAAGCGGCACACAAGCTAGATGTGCCGAAGCCGAAAGAATTCAAAGGCAACCGGTCCGCCAAAGAGGTAGACAACTTCCTATGGAGCATGGGACAATACTTCGACGCCATTGGAATCCAAGAAGATTTGGCCAAGGTACGAACCGCTTCCATGTACCTAGTTGATAATGCCATGCTTTGGTGGCAAAATAGATGTGAAGAGACAAAACAAGGCGCCGACCCCATCACTACTTGGGATGGATTTGTCGAGGAGTTTCGGGATTATTTCTTCCCTGAGTATGCTCAACAAGAAGCTCGTAGCAAGCTCCATCGCCTTGAGCAACGTGGCACAGTCCGAGAGTACGTGAAGGAATTCACCGAGCTCAAACTCCAAATTCCCAATCTTGGGGAGGAGGAGGCTCTCGGGGCGTTCATGGATGGATTGAAGCCGTGGGCACTACTCGAGCTCAAACGAAGGGACGTCAAAAGCCTTTCGCGAGCACTGGTCGCGGCCGAGTCTCTCGCCGACTTCACCAAGGAAGTCCCAAAAACAAGAGGGAGCGGGTGGAGATCGGATCGCCATCACGATGAAGAAGACCAAGCTGTTCGTGGTCGAAAAGACTCGGACAATAGTCCCAACCGTGGCCGAAGAGATCATGGTGGACGTGAGAAGACATGGGGAGAAGGAACGTCCAAGTCAAGCGATCCCAAATGGAAGCAACCTCAAAGAGACTACAAGAACAAGTTTGATACTCCACCACCGTCTCCGTGTTTCATTTGCAACGGTCCTCATTGGACACAAAAGTGCCCAAAGAAGAGTAGGATCAATGCTATTCTTGCCGTAGAAGAGGATGAAGAGCCGAAGCAAGAAAAGGAGAAACGCGAGGTGCGACTTGGGACCGTGAAGGTTTTCAACTCTATCAACTCCATGAAGGACAAAGCTCCACCAAGGAAGAAGCCGGCACATTCGCACCTCTCATTCGTTGAGGTCAAGGTAAGTGGCGTACCCCTCCTTGCCTTGGTCGATACGGGTGCTACGAGCTTGTTTTTGTCAAACGAAGCGGCCAAACACTTGGGACTTCACGTGGAACCGACTCGTAATCGGTACAAGACCCCCAATTCTGACGAGATACCAGGCGTAGGCGTGGCTAAAAATGTAAAACTCCAAGTCGGTACTTGGGAAGGCAAACTCCCGTTCGAGGTAATCCCTCTCGACGATTATGATCTCATTCTATGCCTTGAATTTTTCGATGCCGCGGAAGCCATGATAGACCTGAGGAGCAACACGATTATCATCACCAACTCGGAGTGCCCATCCATGGTTCCAATGATTAATGGGGTGACCGAAGCCAAAGTCCTCTCCACAATCCGAAGAGTTGAGAAGGCCGTGCCCGAACTTTGCGCCAAGCCAAAACCGAAGGTGGATCATCCTCTTCAACACAACATGCCGATCCATGTTCTATTCCCGGAGGTAACAAGCTTGCCGACCAACATGGAGAAAGTCAAATCAAAGGAGCCAAATGCCCGACAAACTGAGAAGCCGAAGAAATCTCGGAAGAGTCGAAGGCGCTCCAAAAAGCCAACAAATAAACCCCAAGCCAAGAGCGCCGAGGACGTCGCTCGAATGAGTGGGGGAGAATGTCACGGTCAAGAGGTTTCTAACACCAAGGACCGTGACACATCAATGAAGACCCGTTCAAAGCTTCCGGAATTTTCCCAAGGACGGGCGAAACGGTAATTGTGCCGGGTTCTAGAGAGTTCTCGGCATAAATGCCGGTAGTTGATAGTTCTCGGAATAAATGTCGGTAGGTGGTCGACGAGAACGATACGATCTCGGCCCCTCATCTAGAAATCGATCAATGATTGTAATCCGAGGCCCTCTACTATATAAAGGGGTGTCCTCCTCCTCATTTGAGATATCCAAAAACAACAAGAAGCAGTTACTTTCTCTGCCAGAGCTTCTCTCTCTAGATTCTCTCTCTACGATCCGAGTGTCCGAGCGAGTGAGTGATCGGCAAAAATGCTTGGCCTAGGCTTTCCAACGATCCAAGGAAGCCTAAGTCGCCGCACGGGTCGTTCCCAAACTATCGGCCCGTGACACATACGTGAAAGCTAGGGTTCCTAAAGTTAAGGATTGTGTCCTTCAAAATTCGTGGGAATGTTTGTTCGATGAATTTCGGCTACACATTATAGAGTTGTAAGTGCAGCAATGATAGTCTCCAATTGGGCGGAAAAATTGTCCAAAAAAGTTCTAAATATATTGCACTTTTATCAATTCAGTCATAAATCTTTAAATTTTGTTAATTGAGTTCTAAATTTTTTCATTTTTTTTGTCAATTAAGTCCATCTGGCCAATTTTGATCAAAAATCGCTAACGTGAACAATTTTTAATAATATTTTAATATTTTTCAATTTTTTTGTTTTTTGAATGTTTTGAATTTCTTTTCCCTTTTTTTGTGCTTTTTTTCTTTGTTGGCAAATGTCACTGGTGACCCATGCTGACCACGAAGGTCCTGGGCAAGGCCAACATGGCCTCACCAACCACGGGAAAGGTCCTTTGTGGCCTCTCCAGTCGTGGGCGAGACAGCCCTCGCCCTTGCCCGGCGAGGCCACGTTGGCCTCGGCCAGGGCTTTTGGGGCCCCACCGGTCGTGAGCGAGGCCTTCGTGGCCGGCGAGGTTCACTGGTGATCCTCGCTGGTACAGGAAAAAAAAAACCAAAGAAAAAAGGGAAACAAGAATTCTTGTATTTGACGACAACAATTATCAGAAATCAACGTCCACTATCGAGGCTACTATGTCGGAAATAGTAAGGGACTATTTGGGAGACGTACAATAGGTGCTTTCACAAGAAAATGAAGAGGAGGAGCTATGGAAGTTAGGGGTGTCAGAACCGAATCGAGATACGAATCGAACCGAACCGAATCGATCCGAAAATTTCATGCATTTCGGTTGGGTTTCAAATTTGATTCGGATAATCAAAATTAACCATTTTTTTTAAATTCGGTTCGAACCAGTTCGGATTGAACCGAACTTAAATAAACACTTTGATTTTAGCCCTAAAAAGTAAAAGCCCTATCTCGCCCTCTCTCGCGCTCACGTCTGCCTCTCTCCCTCTCCTTCTCGCCGCTCCGCCTCCTAAATTCGCGACTCCCCTCTTTGGCCTCGGCTGGCGACAGGCCACAGGCCAGGGTTGGTGAGGGCGTTGCGGCCCTTGCCGACCACCAACGGGGGGGACCCACCCCGCCGCCCTCACTAGATCTGGCGGCGGCTCGTGGCCTATGCGAGGGCTGCCTTCGCAGGATTTGGCGAGGGCGACCCTTGCCCAGGCTACCGAGGGCGACCCTTGCCCAAGCCGCTAGCCACCCTCGCCGGATTTGGCGAGGGTGGCGGTGAGGGTCTAGCCCTCATCAGAGTAGGCGAGGGTGGCCCTTGCCTGTGGCTGGCGACTGGCCATGGCTAAGGAAGGAAAAGGGGAAGAAAAAAAAGAATAAAAAGAAAGAAATATTAAAAAGTTCAAAATATTATTAATAAAAAAAAATTTTGTGCGGTTACCAAATGCATTTCTGTTCTATTTCTATTTCAAGAATAGAAATTTTGGACAGTTACTAAACATCTTCAAATATTTAGAATTATTTCGAGATACGGAATCAAAAAGAATTATTTATGAGTATAATCAATTTTCAGTAACGTAATGATCGCTAAACACGTCCTTAATAAGCTTTCGTGTGCATGAGCCTCTCGGAACAATTAGTCAACCATTTCACGTTCACATCCATCCAGACTCGTTCAGGAAGCTGCGCACTTTTGCCAGAAAACTAGTACTACAAGTCCTGTCCAACTTACTTATTTTTCTTCTTGGGCAACAGGAAGGCATTTTTATCGTCTCCGTATCATACAAAGCGACAAATCCAATGACCAATTGCTGTCACGTTCTCAGGACTCGAAGCATCTAGTTTCCCCCAACTAATCATATTGTATTTGAACTAATACAAAATGGAAAGACTTTGAGAGATTTGAATAGTCATCTTCCAACCTTACCTTCCACTTCCCTTTTTTTTCCCTCTTTACCAGCAACACTATAAACGCGAAACAGAGATAAGTAAACATATCGTGCTAAAAAGCTCTCCATATACATACATCTCTGATTCTTCTTGGTCGACAAGGAGATCATTGTGTTTTCCCGCCTTAATAGAGCAAAATGGGATGCCCTGACGATGTACTCTTCGGGCATTTTCTCGCATTCATTTTTCTCTGTGCATCAACGTATATCTTTCTCAAGAAGAGAAGGGGTGCAAGGACAAACGATGGTGTACGACATACAGATTCTGGAGCCTCTCCAGCTGCTAGTAACTCTGCAGGAGATGCGAGTTATGGGCCAGCTAACCCGTTGAGCAGTCCAGCTGAAGAAACCAGTCTCGAAGCATCTGCTTCGACAGCCACCAATCCAGGAGAAATTAACTTACGTTGGAGATTTGGTCCATCTATCTCGTTGACCTCTCCAGCCGGAAGTGATTCTGCAGAACAAGAAGCATCCGGTTTGTTTATCTCTCCAGCTGGAAGCGACCGTGCGGGTCATCGGAGCTTTAGTCCATCTAACTCGTCAACCGCTCCAGAAGCAAGTAACTCTGCAGGAGATGCGAGTTATGGGCCAGCTAACCCGTTGAGCAGTCCAGCTGAAGAAACCAGTCTCGAAGCATCTGCGTCGACAGCCACCAATCCAGGAGAAATTAACTTATGTTGGAGATTTGGTCCATCTATCTCGTTGACCTCTCCAGCCGGAAGTGATTCTGCAGAACAAGAAGCATCCGGTTTGTTTATCTCTCCAGCTGGAAGCGACCGTGCGGGTCATCGGAGCTTTAGTCCATCTAACTCGTCAACCGCTCCAGAAGCAAGTAACTCTGCAGGAGATGCGAGTTATGGGCCAGCTAACCCGTTGAGCAGTCCAGCTGAAGAAACCAGTCTCGAAGCATCTGCTTCGACAGCCACCAATCCAGGAGAAATTAACTTATGTTGGAGATTTGGTCCATCTATCTCGTTGACCTCTCCAGCCGGAAGTGATTCTGCAGAACAAGAAGCATCCGGTTTGTTGATCTCTCCAGCTGGAAGCGACCGTGCGGGTCATCGGAGCTTTAGTCCATCTAACTCGTCAACCGCTCCAGAAGCAAGTAACTCTGCAGGAGACGCGCGTTATGGGCCAGCTAACCTGTTGAACGGTCCAGATGAAGAAACCGGTCATGAAGCATCTGCTTCGACAGCCACCACTCCAGCTGAAACTAACATTGCAGAACATCAGAGCTTTGGTCCATCCAACTCATCGACCTCTCCAGAAACAAGTACCTCTGCAGAAGGTGCGGATTCAGCTCCAGCTAATCCCTTGAGCTTTCCAGAACCAAGTAACTCTGGAGAAGCCGGTCTGGGAGCATCTAGTTCGTCGACCTCTAAGACAGAATATAACTACGATATATTCCTGAGCTTCAGAGGCCCAGATACTCGTAAAGGCTTTGTCGATCACCTCTATCGAGGACTTGTTGAGGTAGGAGTCATGCCGCCAGATTTAGTGTTCAGAGATGAAGAAAGTCTCCACATTGGCGATCACTTTCCCACGGCAATTATTGATGCAGTCAGGCACTCAAAGATTTCGATCCCTGTTATCTCGGAAACTTATGCTTCCAGCAAATGGTGCCTCCGCGAGCTCATCCATATAATGGAGTCCAGGAGGAGTAGAGGACAAGTTGTCTTTCCGATACTTTACAAAGTGACGACGGACAATGTGAGACAACTGACAGGGAAATTTGGAGAGGCCTTCGATTTAATTAAGGAGCATTTTGACCGGGAGATGGTCCAAAAAGTGCTCAAGGAAGTTTGCTCATTGAAAGTCTGGGAATCAGAGAATTATAAGCACGGGTACTTCGTTTTCACCAAAAACTTCGTTTTATTATCTTTAGATCCTTTCTTGAAGAAGCATCATTATTGTCCTTAATCCTTATTAGCAGAACCATGAAGTTCTTATGTGTTGTGTTCTTTGACAGGCGTGAAGCAATATTAGTAAAAGACGTTATCCAAACTGTGCTACAAGAGCAGCAAAAGTATTTGGAGCTACATGTTTCTGAGCACTTGGTTGGAACAGAATATCATGTGAAGGAGATTATGAGATTGGCAGACACTGATGCATTCACTGACACGCAAATCATTGGAATTCACGGGCTGGGAGGCGTCGGTAAGACGACTCTAGCTAAGATCATCTATAACAAATTCTGTGGTAAATTTGAGCATCATAGCTTCCTTAATAATATCCGAAACACTAGTAAAGAGTGTCTGCAGAGTCAACTAATCTCTGATTTACTACACCATAAATATGACGTGACTAGACCTGGTTTTGAAATTAATACCCTTAAGTCCATATTCGAGCACAAGAAGGTCCTTATTCTTCTTGATGATGTGAGCCATAAAAACCAGTTGGATAATCTGATAAAAGATGGGAGTTGGTCTAAGTCAGGAAGTAGGATCATTTTTACAAGTCAAGAAGAAATTTACCTTGATCCAGCCGAGTCTGTGGTTTACCATGGTTATCAACTCACAGAAATGAATCCCGACGAATCTTTGATTCTGTTTAGCAGACACGCATTCAAAACAAACTTTCCTCCAAAAGAATTTGCGCATCTTTCGCGTGAGATCATTACCACTACGGGAGGGCTACCCTTATCTCTCGTGGTTATTGGTGAAAACCTGAGCACAAAAAGGGAGGAAAAGTATTGGCAAGAAATGCTGAAGGAATTAAGGAAGTCATCTCGGACGGAAGTGCAAAAGAAGTTGAAATTAAGTTTTCAAACCTTAGAGGATCGGGAACAAGAAATATTCTTGGATATTGCGTGTCTGTTTGATGGAACCGACGCTAGGATTGCCACCTACATGTGGGATGGTTGTGAATTGTGCACGACAATGGGAATTGATAAATTGAAATCCCTGTCGCTAATAAAAATTGGGGATAATAACGAATTAGGAATGCAGGGTCAATTAAGAGATCTTGGCAGAAGTATTGCATCTCAGAACGGCAGTAGAATATGGGATTTCGAGGAAGCCTTGAAGATACTGGACAACCCTGAGGTAACAGTTCTCTGTACTTCGTTTTGGCTCGCTTGTTCCATGTTCTCTTATATCACATGAATGTTATAGTCTCTCTTATAATTGTTAGTTTTTTCTTCTTAATTTTTTTTTTATCAAAGACAGTTATTAATCCATGCCGAGGCCATGCGAGTTTTTAATGTAGTGTTCATGATCCTCAATTTTTACTTGTAGGGAGCGACAAAGATTGTGGCTCTTCATCTGGACAAAAATGGCTCAAGCAAGCTATTCAAGCAACGGGGCCTTAGAAGTTTACCTAAGTTGAGGTTCCTTCATGCTAGTTCCGAAAAATTTCTCCAACATTTGAGGAAAGCATTTTCTGAATTAAGATGGCTGCGGTGGGAGAGATGTCCAGATTCGTTTAAGCCGACCAATATTGGTTTGGAGAAATTACTCATACTTGAGTTATCAAGCAGTACTTGCGAAAATTGGGGAGGATGGAGATCAATCAAGGTAATATGAGAAACACATTCTCTCTCTTGTTATGTTCAGTTAATAATTTACTTCCAGTGGCTAACCCTGTAAGGGTTTTGTTCCTTATAGATGAAGGAGTTGAAAGTTCTCAACCTTTCGAGGTGCTCACGTTTGAAGAGTACCCCCGATCTCTCGGCTTTCGAAAGTTTAGAATTTCTAATCCTGGAACATTGTGAGGACTTGGAGAAAATTGATCCCTCCATCGGAAAAGTCCAGGGCCTCATTTCCTTGAACTTGAGGTGGTGTGGGAGTCTTGAGAAGCTACCTGAAGAAGTGGGTAAATTAGAAAATTTAGAGGAACTTCTTTTAGATGAGACTGATATACAAGAAATCCCTCCATGTATAGGATCTCTGAAGAAGCTGAAAATGCTTAGTGCTGTGGGTTGTTGTTCGCTGACCGAGATTCCCAGCTCAATAGGCAGTCTGGTGAAATTGTCGACCCTTGACTTGGCCACCTGTAAAAGATTACCAGAACTTCTAGACTCTGTCCAGTCCCTTGTGGAATTGAAGCGCTTGTCGTTGGTGCGCTGCTACATGTTGAAAAGGATCCCTTCCATGATTGGGAAGTTGAAGTTGTTAACTGAGCTGGACTTATCATATACGGGGGTCATGGAATTACCCGAATCCATTGAAGAATTGCAGAATTTAGAAATTCTGAGATTTTCTCGTAGTGCAGTAGAGAAGCTACCTAGTGCTGTTGGAAGATTGGGAAAACTCCAAGAATTAGTTGCCTCGGGCTGCCATAAACTGAAAGAGGATATTTGCATTGACACCAGTGGATTGTCTTCTCTAAAGATCCTTCATTTAGGCAGAGCGAGAATCTCTCGCTTGCCAGACATCGATGAGCTTTCAACTCTTGAACACCTTGATTTATTGTACTGCGACCGGCTTGAGTTGCTGCCAAAACTTCCTTCCGGCTTATCTCTTCTGCAACTCACCTGTCAGAGTTCCACACTTCCTTCCCTCTATCACCTAAGTTACCTGAAGGAGCTCACTCTTCATGTTTGCATGTCTCTTGAAAGCATCCCGAAGCTTCCCTCGAGACTACGGAAGCTTCGCGTTTGGAAATGTCACAAGTTGAAGACATTGCCAGATCTTTCAAATTTGGAATTCTTGTCAAAATTAGAGCTCCTGCAGTGCTACAGTCTGATGGGAATCGAAGGTCTGAAAGCGCTAAAATCCCTACGAACATTGGATGTATCCACAGGGACAGAGTTGTCAGATCTTGATGACTTTGAAGATTTAGAGTCGGTGAGATACTTCGACCTTGAAAGCCACAATGGAGAGGAAAAATATATTGAACTCGAAGGCCTTGACGAATTGGAATGCCTCGAGGTGTTGAACATCTCTGCACGCAAGTCCATCACAAAATTGGACCTTTCAAAGTCGGAGAGTCTGAAGCGATTAATCGCAAGAAATTGCGAAAGCCTAGCTGAAATTCAAGGCCCCAATAAGCTGGAGTTACTGGAGGAGTTGGATATCTCTGGGTGCAAGTCAATCGTGACATTACCTGACTTTTCAGCATGTAAGAAGTTACGAATCCTGGAGGTTAAATACTGTGAGAAATTGACTGAGCCTCAAGGGCTAAAGCCGGGCTTTACATTTGATCGTACTGGATGCAAGTCAATGGAACAATTCCAGGAAGATCAATGACACATGCGCCTCATGCAGAATTGTGAAGACAGATACATTATGGAAGCAGTTCGAAACTTTGATTCTAGAGATCATTCATTGTTCCCAGCAAGTAATGTAGATATAACAGATATGTTGCAATTTTTCTGTTGAGCTTACCGCCTTTCATTAGTATTTTCAGTTTTACACGAGCAGTTTTCCTTGACAAAGCGCTATTGTTTTCTGTCTTAAGTTCAAGAAATCTTGAGGAAGTTGGCTAAGCACGTGGATGTGATGCTCTAGTGTAGTCTGACTCACGATCATGATCGGAATTTGGAATCCAAACGGATCAGAAAACCTTCTAAGTACATTTCACGTCATCAATCATAAAGGAAGATTCTTCATCCTTGACATGATATCAATCTGCACTTGGGCAAATAGAGTAATACAATTTCCCAGTTCCATCGAGATTATATTCTGTGTGCAGACGACACTTATTATGCATATCTTTCGTTTATGCAGAAGAATAAAGAACTTTATTGGTTTGATTGATTTTAGCTTCAATTGATGAATGGGTGACTGTCTTAGCGTTGTAGTAATTTTTATTTCGATTGTTTTGTAATGGAAGTAGGCGCTGGGAGCACCGTAATGGAAGTTTTGGGGGTTTTTCTTCAAATTCAGGGTACTAAAGTCGAGATGATGAATTTCCATGAGTCCTTATTCAACTTTGTTCGTCGATTTTGGGATGCCAGTATGAAGATTGCTCTATCCGATGGTAGATTTATGGCCTTGATCCTGTCACATGTAACATCTTCAACGGTGCAAAATCGGGTAGGAATCATGTTGCGCTCTTTCTTGTTTTTCTTCATGCCTATATCCATCTCACTTCTTCGTACCAACAGTCATTGTCTCTACGTATCAAATTTTCATCATTCTATTCGTTCTAAATTCAGCGATGACAGTTTCTCATGCCTCTGATGCTTTAAATGACCAAGAGCTTCACTGTAATTTTGGCAATGGTGTGAGATCCAAACATAGTATCTCGGATATGGATGCAACAGGATGTTCTTTAAGCAGATTGCATTGCATCGTGCTTTTTTGAAAGTTGTCCGTCATTGTAATGGAAACAGGTGCTTTACTTCACACCTGGAATGTTTGAGAGCTGATCTAGATCTATAAATGCCCATCTTATCTTAAAGCAATGCTTAATCAGGTCGAAATACTTTGTTACAGATGCCACTGCAGCAAAATGGAATTGGAAGCTCGACCTACTAAGTATGAAAGGACTGCGGTCTCAGCTAGAACTGTTCATTATTTCGGGTTTAACTATAGTTAGCAACTCTTCTTGAAGGATGATAATTTTCCTCAGAAGTTCGGTTATGTTACTTGTAACTTTGTCATGAATATCATGATTTAGGCGCGTAAATTGCACTTCATTTTATGTATATTCATGCATCCAAGGATTGCAATTAATCTGTGACTAAAAATAACCTCCTAGTTAATAGTTTTCCCATAAGATCCTGATTCTCCTCAATGGGCCATATATACCCAACGGTACCTATCAGTAGCAACTCTTTCATGAGGACCATAATCTTTTTCAAGTGGTCGTAACTTTGGGTATAGTGTATGTACCAGTCTGAATTTTTGATCCTTTTTCCGGGATTTATGAAATGAATATTTTGGCCAATGCACTTGTAGCGAGATCTCACCCAGAACTGCACATTCTCGGGATGCTAACCTTAGGGGTAAGGCCATTACGGGATTGAGTTCGCATGACTAAAGAAATCGACCTTGGTTCGACCTTCGACCATGAGAATTGACGAGGGAATATTTTGGGCCAACAGAAAGCGATCTATTTGATTGATCGTGTCCGAAGGGAACTAGCGACAGACCCTCGCAATTACATGACAATCGGGGTCACCTTGGTTTGAGCAAACTTAAACGTGATTTGACTTTGTGTCGGTCACGGGTCGAGAGCGCGTAATCCTAATGAGCCGCCCGTTAGCCAAAGATAAGCTAAAGTCGTGATTGTTCGATTCTAGTCATTTCTTGAAATTCGGGTCCGAGAATCGAGAATTTTGAAAGTGACAATTTTGAGCGGTCGATGACGTTTTTGGCTTAGCCAACCTTGGGGGCACCCATTTCTGCAAAAAAATGGATTTCGGTTAGGGACAAAAAAATGACCATTTTGCCCCTAGGCTATTTTGTGGTATTCCGAATTTTGGGCAATTTTGGGGATTAAATTATGGATTAAATTAATTATTATTTCAGCCCAATAATTCATTTCTTCTTGGACTAAATTGCCCCTAGCTTTTTGGATGAGGATGAATATTAGCCAGGTATTGAGGGGCAAAGTAGGAATTATGGAAATGTTGGTCAAACTTCTTTGACCCATTAATATATTTGTTTTTTCTCTCATTCATTCCCTATTCCCCCGGCCACTTCTCCTTCTCCCTCCCTCCCTCTCTCTCTCTCTCTCTCTCTCTCTCTCTCTCTCTCTCTCTCTCTCTCTCTCTCTCTCTCTCTCTCTCTCGTTTCCTTGTCGTGATCGTCGCCGCCGGAGGAGCACCGCCGGCCGCCGTTCTCCGCTCGCCGCCGTCGCTGCCGCTGGTCCGGTCATTCCAGCCCCTTGTCCAGCCCGTTTGTCCGCCTTTTCAAAGTAAGTGACTTTCCCAAACGTTACCTAGGACCTCGGGTATTGTTAGACACGTTTAGGACTCGATTTAGGTGAATTTAGTGGCTGTTTTGGGACTGTGATGAGGGCTGAGTATTTGGTGGTTGTGGACTAGTTTGGCGATGGAAAATGCGAGGTTTGGGAGGGTTGGATAGGGCCATAATGATATGGAACGATTACGGTTTGAATCCGTGAGGTTTGGTGTGATTCTCGGATTCTTGACTACTGTACCCGTCCGGTTTGCTATTTTTGTGGAGAATTTTTGGGGCCGAATTTGAGGAAGTTTTCTTCATGAAAGTTGCTCCCAACATCTTGGAGTATAACATATTTTAAATTTGGAATTTTTGAAGGCCATTTGGGTCGTACGAAAACCCATTTTCAGACCGTATTGAAACCGCCCAGAACACTGTTCATCTCGACCTTCCTGTCTTACCGAATTTTTATAAAATTTTCCAAATCTATTTTCAATAAACTTCCTTCACAAAAGTTGTTGGCGACTTTCTTTTCTATGACATATAAAAATTTCAAAGCTTTTCAAGGTGATTTGTGTGTTGAAAGAAATATATTTTGAGGACAAAACAGTCTATTAGAGCGAACTGATTTTGGTCTGATTTCGAGGGACAAAAAGGCATGGTTGTAGATTGAACCGGGTTTTGTATTCTCATAAGAAATGTTTGTCAAGATGTTTTTTATGATATATCCAAAATTTAGAATTTTTGGAGTTCGATTACTATTTATTTTGATGGGATTTCGGTCATTGTATAAACTGCCCAGATTTACCATGATTCTATGGATGTTCATTTTTATGAGCGGAATGGTGGGGGTGTCGAGGTTGAATAGTTGATGCCCTCGTGACGGGAATTGATGCCTGAATGTGTATTTGCATGTTCTAGGGGTTGAATTGAAATGGTTGAATTGGGTGCATTGAATTAATGTTCGGGTATGTGTGACCGTGTGGTGTGATTATGTGATGGTGAAATGTATGTGGGGCATGTGATTGTGCGGCAGTGTGATATGTGTGGCCGCGTGGCTTGTGTGGTATGATGATACGAGATGATTGGAATGGTTGGAAAAGTGGTATCCTGAGGCGTGTTCGTTTAAGCGGGGTAGGTTCTGTCCCGAGGCGTGTTTGTTTACATGGGACGATGCCATCCCTGATGAGGTGACGATGCCTGGCCCGATGGGGTGACAATGCCTGATGAGGTCAGAAGACTGTTGGCCTGATGCGTTTTATGCGGGCGCAGTAAATAAGGAAAGTGAGAGTGTAGGATTCTGTCCTGAGGCGTGTTCGTTTACGCGGGACGATGCCGTCCTTGACGAGGTGACGATGCCCGGCCCGACGGAGTGACGATGCCTGACGAGGTCAGAAGACTGTTGGCCTGATGCGTTTTACGCGGGCGCGATAGTGGTGGAAAAGTTGAGAATGAGCTGGAGTTGGTTTGACGTGTGAGAATTGATGCATGGCGTGAGTTCGTGTGCGAGTGTGGTTGGTATCGTATATTGTGGTGCTCGACTATGGGGTAAAAACTGCTAGGCATGGTATGAAACGTGCTCAAGTGGGTTTTGCCTTATAATCGAGACACGCGCTCGACTGTGATGTATTACTGTGGTATGTTGGCTGTGTTGTTATCTAACGTGCAGGAACATACATGATGGATCCCAAGTAGGATCATATGTGTTTGTTAGTATGGTTGATTGCTATGTATTATGCGTGTTTTGTCTGGCAGTACGTGAGAGCCTATGTAGGATTTTGGGTTGTACACTTATTGAGATTCGTCTCACGGTTGTATAACCACAATTTTTAGACCCCCAGCCTTAAACTCAGGAGGCCCGCCTCCTCTTTTTGGAGTTTTGAGGAGTCGCCTATGGAGCCCATTGGAGTTGCAGGCGATTTCCCCGTGTTGTGGTCCAAGTAATCTTCCGGGGGCCCGAGCCAGAAGACGCCGAAGCAGAGTGGAAGAGGGCGACTAGTAGGTTTCCCTTAAGGTATTTTAGGGGTTGCATAGAATAGGTCTGACCAGTTACCTTTTGTTGGTTAGGTTGACCTATAGTGAAGTTAAGTCAATCAAACCATCTGAACTTTTGTTATATCGGTGGTTTCGGATGCTAGTTTGCTAAATATGTTTGTAATACGATGTTTGAATGTTTGGTGTAATGGCAGTGTATATTAATGAAGGTGTTGTTCTTTGATTTTCTTGTTGATTTACCCCTTCGTCGTCTCTATAGTTAGGGGTTTTATATATTCGCTTCCGCATGTGTTTATGATATTTGGGTTCGGTTGGCGATGTTCCTGGGACGTCGCATCTATTCGATCGAAGGGGGATGTCGCGAGCTCGATAGGGTTCGGGGGATGACAGTGTACCTATCTTAGCTACTGTCTAGAAAGATGATAACTCTTTTACAAGATTGTAAGAGAAAATTCCAAATAAGGGCAGATTCTTATTTTTTTAAATAATGGCATGAAATAGATCTTGTTTCAAAAAATGGCCTGAAGTGGCCATGGTATTTTCAAAAAAGTGCTTGAAGTGATAATGGTAGTTTCAAATAAGGGTCTGATCTCATCGGCCGGCTATATATACTAGCCGGTCAAGAGCATTTTCGTCCAAAAACAATTTTAACCTAAATTTTATTATTTTAATTAAATTAGAAAGCTAAAAGTTTATCAAAAAGAAAAGCATAGGCCAACCTTCCCGTCTGTTTGCCACAGGCGGAGTGTGGGTCTTTACTTTTTTGTGTGTGCGTGTGTTTTTTAAAGTTTTAGCCTTTATGTTCTTTTTTGAGTTTGTCTTTTCCATGGAAAATTTTTTTGCATATTTTAACCTAATTTAATTGAGATTTTGTGTAAAAATTAGGATTCGGATCAAAACGACGTTGTTTTAGTGTTTTATTTAACCTCACCGTTGTGTAAGACGTTACGTGAGAGAGATAAAATATTAAAAAAAACCACGTTGTCATTTTCCATTACACAAATTGTACGGAATTAGTGGAAGGACTACACAAAATCGAGTCATGGGCCAGGGCCTGCAAGCCCTCACCGGCCGCTGGTGAGGGTCGCCTCACCTAGGTCCTCACTAGCCACGGGCAAGGCGACCTTTGCCCAGATCAAATGAGGGCCGGCCTTACCTGTGGCTAGTGAGGGTACCTAGGTGAGGCCGGCCCTCACCTGTGGCTTTCGAGGGTGGCCTCGCTTGGCCCTCCCAAGGTATCGTTGGTGGCCCGCTAGAAAAAACAGAAAAAGGAAAAAAGAAAGAAAAAAAGGACAAAAAATAAAAAAAAAGTGAAGGACAAAAATGTCATGTCAAGCCCTTATTTGGGAATACTGTGGCCATTTTAAACTTTTATTTGAAATAAGATCCACTGCAGGCCTTTATTTGAGAAAATAATGACACTTTATGTCCTTATTTGAAACAAAGTCTATTTCATGCCTTTATTTGAGAAAATGAGGGCACTTTATACTCTTATTTGGAAATTTCCTAGATTGTAATTTTCCTGAAAAGCTCATAACTTTGTGGATACTTATGGTTAGTATTTTCACCAATGAAATCATAGCGCCTCATGTGCTCCTATTAGTGAGGATCTATCTATCGCTGGCGGATAACTTTTGTACATGAGAATGACCTCTAATTCGCTGCAAGTGCTCATGACATTGAGGTCGCTATCATTGGTAACTTTTTGTGAATGGTAATTTTTTCTTAAGTGTTTGCCACTTTGTAGGTCCTTATTCTTAATGACTTCTCTGTAAAGAATTGTAATTTTCTGAGAATGTTCCTAAGTGGACTACTTAAGCAAGTAGTTCATAGACCCGGAAAGAAGAGCGGTAGGGACGGATGAGAATATAATAATTGATGAATGCTCCTTATTAATGTGTAGCTTTTATTGCCTCTATCGTATCCCCAAACTGGTACAATTGTAACAAATTTACTTCAAATTAATTTTTTGATCAACAAAAACTCCAAATTGCATGTAACAAATTTATCTTCTGTTAGTTCTCGTTAAATTCTACCGTTAAATTGCTGAGTTGGATGACACACAGCAGTTGAAGAGTAATCAGTTTGGAGTTTTACTCTCCGTTTATCACAGGTGTACCGGTTTGTGATTTTCCGTGATATTAATCCAATTTGGAGAGTAAATTTTTCACTGGTATACTTGTTGGGGATTTTTTTCTAGAGTTTGAGGTAAATTGGGAAAAGTGCCAAAAAAGTCCTAAACCTTTTGCATTAGTGTCAATTTAGTCCTAAACTTTTTTTTGGTGCCAATTAAGTCCTAAACTTTTTGCATTTGTGCGAATTTAGTCCTAAATCTTTTTTTGGTGCCAATTAAGTCCTAAACCTTTTAAATTAGTGCTAATTTAGTTCTAATCCTTTTGTTTTTGTGCCAATTTAGTCCTTTCGGTCAATTTTGACCGAAATTTGCCGACGTGGACGCCTGTCGGCTGGCGGTCGGTCACCGGCGCCGGCGTGGCGCTGACGTGGACAACTTTAATAATATTTTAATATTTTTTTGAATTTTGAATTTTTTTCCTTTTTTTTTTCTTTTTTTTCCACTTTTTTCCCCCTCCTTCCTCTGGCCGGCGGCCTCGCCAGATCCGGCGAGGTCGGGCCTCGCCCGACCATGACAGGGCTCACCCTCACCGCTAGAGGTGTCAAAATGGGTCATAAACCCATATATGACCCATTTAAAAATAAATGGGTCATATATGGGTCACTTTAAATTTTAAAGAGTCAAGCTTAAATGGGTCATATATGACCCATCTAAAGATAAATGGGTCTAAATGGGTTGAGTTTGGAACCCATGTCCAACCCACCTACTAGACCCATCCACACACTCTCTCCCTCTTTACAAAAATATTTTAAAAAAATCGAAATTTAATTATTTTTATTTTTTTCTCTTTTTCTTTTATTTTTTCTTTTTTCTTTTCTCTTCTTTCTTTTTCTTTTTTTTTATTCCGGCCGGTGGTTGGCCACGGCGACCGGCCACCGGGGCGGAACGACCTCGCCGGAGGCCGGCGAAGCTCGAGCTCGCCGGCCTCGGGCGAGGCTCGAGCTCGCCGGCCTCGGGCGAGGCTCGAGCCTCGCCGATCTGGCGAGCGTCGAGCTCGCCGGCCTCGGGCGAGCTCGAGCTCGCCGGATCTGGCGAGCGTCGAGCTCGCCGGCCTCGGGCGAGCTCGAGCTCGCCGGATCTGGCGAGGTGGAGCCTCGCCCGAGGCCGGCGAGCTCGAGCTTCGCCGGCCTCAGGCGAGGCTCCAGCCTCGCCGATCTGGCGAGCGTCGAGCTCGCCGGCCTCGGGCGAGCTCGAGCTCGCCAGATCGGCGAGGCTGGAGCCTCGCCTGAGGCCGGCGAAGCTCGAGCTCGCCGGCCTCGGGCGAGGCTCCACCTCGCCAGATCCGGCGAGCTCGAGCTCGCCCGAGGCCGGCGAGCTCGACGCTCGCCAGATCGGCGAGGCTCGAGCCTCGCCCGAGGCCGGCGAGCTCGAGCCTCGCCCGAGGCCGGCGAGCTCGAGCTTCGCCGGCCTCCGGCGAGCTCGAGCTTCGCCGGCCTCCGGCGAGCTCGAGCTTCGCCGGCCTCCGGCGAGGTCGTTCCGCCCCGGTGGCCGGTCGCCGTGGCCAACCACCGGCCGGAATAAAAAAAAAAGAAAAAGAAAGAAGAGAAAAGAAAAAAGAAAAAATAAAAGAAAAAGAGAAAAAAATAAAAATTTAAAATTTAAAATTTAAAATTTTAAAATTAAAAATTCGATTTTAAAAATAAAAAATATTAATTTTTTTTTATTTTTCTTGGATAATGACTTTATGGAAAATATTTTCTAGAAATGTCACATTTTTCGTAAAACAAACAGAACCTCAATTTAAAAAAAAATTATAAAATTTTTCACTAGCTTTGTATTGCATAAAATGTTTTAGCAGTATAATTTAAAAAAAATCATAAGAAACAATTATTCCTAGATTAGGTTAAATATAAAAGTGTTTTAGCAATACGGGTCGGGTCGGGTATGGGTTGGGTTTGGGTCGGGTCGGGTATGGGTCGAGATATTTACACTATGAATAAATGGGTCATAAACGGGTTAATGGGTCAATTTGGGTCGGACCATTTATGACCCGACCCAAACCCGACCCGACCCACCCGTTTAACGGGTCTACTCACCGCGGACCTCGCCGGATCTAGCAAGGGCGAGCCTCGCCATGGTCGGGCAAGGCCCGACCTTGCCGGATCTGGCGAGGTCGAGCCTTGCCCAGCGACCTCGCTAGATCCGGCGAGGTCGGGCCTCGCCCGACCATGGCAAGGCTCGCCCTCACCGCGGCCTCCGATGAGGGCTCGAGCCTCGCCCGACCATGGCGAGGCTTGAGCCCTCGCCGGAGGCCGCGGCGAGGCCCGACCTTGCCGGATCTAGCGAGGTCGAGCCTTGTTCGACCAAGGCGAGGTTCGCCCTCGACGGGCGAGGCCGCCGCCCTCACCAGCGGCCGACGAGGTTGAGCTCGCCGGCCTCTGGCTAGTCGTCGGACCGGCGACCGGCCAGAGGAAGGAGGGGGGACCAAAAAAAAGTGGAAAAAAAAAGAAAAAAGGAAAAATATTAAAAATTAAAAAATATTAAAAAATTATTAAATTTATCCACGTCGGCATCGGTGACTGGCCACCGGCCGGCATGCGTCCACGTCGGCAAATTCCGGTCAAAATTGACTGGAAGGACTAAATTGGCACAAAAATAAAAGGTTTAGGACTGAATTGGCACCAAAAAAAGGTTTAGGACTAAATTGGCATCAATTGTCGCGACCTAAAATCAAGTTTTCCGATCTTAGGCTAATGAATTACTAGATCAATTAAATTAACTAACCTAGCTCGAATCCTCCCAAACTCTATAAATTCGCAACTTAGATCCAATTATGAGTATGCAAATATTTTCAATGGGAGCCGTCACTAATCATTTAATGTAGGTTGATTAGAAACCTAAATAAAATAGCGGGAGTACTATTTTATTTCTACGAAACAGAAATTATAAATCCGGGGACTTGGTTACGCTAGATTATCCTAAAGTCCTTTCGGTACCAATTTCAAGAAAAATGCTCAATTCGGCAATTTTGATGAATTCTGACTTAGAGTTCAAAGGAGCAATTTCTTTTTGATTTTTTTATGATTTTTTTTTTATTTTTGATGTATTTTCGAATTTAAATTAGTCACAAATCTTTTAGTAGAAAGATTATAACCGCTAAATCTTTCGAACTAAGTTTCGATCTGAAGCCTGACAAATCAATCCTAAATTCGAAATACCCGCTATAGAAATAACTCTATCTATAGTCTGATAGATAGACTTATTCCCATGTTTGCGGTTGCGGATTAGGAGATTTTCCTAACCGATCATATCTTTAAAAGATTTTGCTATCTTTAATATCTTGGATATATTCAAAAGATTTTGAAATTTTCAAATTCTATCCAAATTTGACAAGTAATACACATCCAAGATTTTCAAAGAATATTCAATTAAATTGCAGTTTTAAAATTAAGCGAGGCAATAAAATCCTAGTTAGATAATGCCCTGATCACTCAAAATCACATTAGCATCAAATAAGCCAATTTAGATAAATGAAATACGGAGACCAAATTTGGCTTGAGAAAATGACCTAGTTAGGATGATTCACTTTCGAAACAGAATCGGCGGATGATGGCGGACATGATGGTGGCTTCAGTGCGCGGACACCCACGAATTTGCTGGATGTTGCTGGAGTTCACACGAAATTGCTGGTCAACCTGCAAATAATTTACCAAGGAATTCAAAGAATTTGTCCCGGGTTTGGTGGAGTATCACCTGGAGCTGTACACGATGAAACACAGCGCTACAAACGCTGCAAAGGTGTAGAACAGCAGCTTGGGTGGCAGTGGGTGATGCTCAATGGCTTCGCGGCACAGCAAATTCGTCACCATTGGCTCAAACTGTTGCGGAAAGGAGCAGCGGGTTCCTGACTGATTACTGGAGTAGAGACGTTATCGAGCGGCTAGGACTGGACGTAGTCATTGGCTGGTCATGGTAGTGCAGAGGCGTCGACGAACTGGATCAACAGTGACACGACAAGAAAGGCAGCTCGTGATGGAATGAAGCAACAAGCAGCGTTGTCGGTGCAGCTCGCAACAACACTATCTGGTCATGGAATTGGGAGGAAGAAGACGACTCTCTTTCACTCTCACTTTCGCCTTTTTGCTGTGTCTTCTCTCCATGCCCCCTTCTTTAATGTCAGAACACAAAACACTTTTTTTTTCTTTGGCCTTTTACAGGTGGCATACCTAGGATTTTCATGGAAAAAGACATAACTCAATTTCCTTCCAAGAATTCTAGAATATATTTCGTTTTATCCTTTCCTTTTTTCAACCCTTTCTTTGTTGACCAAATTTTTGTACGCAATCCACAGAATCAATTTTGCCCTCTTTCTTTATATTCACTTCCTAGGACAAATCAATTTGACAAATACCCCAATGAATTTTGGTAATGATAATTAATGGGCTAGGTCAAATTTTCATTACCGTGGACTTAGTCTAGTTAAGCTCAGAATCATTCACTCAAGTCCATCCGCCGCCGGTCCAATACAAATGCAACTACATGAGCCAATTACTATAAATGCTCCTAAAATCTATATGCAATTTAATTATTATTTTTGTTAGGGACTAAAATTTAATCCCTAATTTTCTGTGTAATTAATCACTGAATGGTTAGTCAAAATTTAGGTGTCAATAATGACTAAAAAAAAATAGCTAAAATTTAGGTGTCAACACCAATGCAAAATGTTTAGGACTGAATTGGTACAAAAAAAAGTTTAGGACTAAATTGGTACAAATGCAAAAGGTTTAGGACTTTTTTGGCACTTTTCCCGAGGCAAATTTATCACAGATATACCAGTTTCAGATTTTTCGTGATATTTATCCTTAGAATATAATAAATTTTTTGCCAGATAATGAACTGTTGATTGGGCTTGTGCTTTTATGCATTTTCGTACATCCCGAATGAGATAATAGTACTAAAGAAAAATACTTACGACTTTTTTTTTGGTCGAAAAAAGACTTAACTTATGAAGGGCAACGACTGCAAATCATAAAGATGAAGAAAGGAAGGAAGGAGCGTTGAAACGTCGAATCATTTCCTACGCAATGATTCCACTGCAAAACTGAAAGGGAAAGTAACTAGAAAATTCCGGATCATTCCCCACGTAAGGAACTGATCTTATCAAATGCGAATCGTTTATTATGCCCTTTTTGTTTATTAAGGCTCTAAGCCCTTTTCTTTTTCTCCTTCTCATTTGGAGTTTCGCTGGCCCTAAAAGAACATATGAACGCCTCACTTGGGTGCCTTTTTGCAGGCCCCTCCCCTTTGATTCAACTGCTTAGATGGTAAGTTTTCCCATATAACGTGTTGGGACTTCACTCATGTCATAAATTATCATGATATCGCTTGATTTTCTTCACGGATCTTCCAATTGATTATTAGGATTGCAGTAGTGATGTTTGATATATAGAGCATAGTAAATGATTGTGCAATGAAAGATGATACATGTAATTGCTATGGGCAAAAGTACACTACAAGTGCCATAACTTGTGTACGGCGCTCATTTTAGCGCCATAACTTTTTTTTGGATCACTTTAGTGCTAAAATTTTTGAAAAACGATCACTTAAGTGCTAAAATTTTTGAAAAACGATCACTTAAGTGCCAACTCCGGTGCCGTACACAATTTTTCGCCGGAAATCTGACATGGCATTTTTTTTATTAATTTCTGAAGCTGACGTGGCTCGCCGGAGTCTCGCCGGAGATTGACACTTAAGTGATCGTTTTTCAAAAATTTTAGCACTTAAATGATTGTTTTTAAAAAATTTTAGCACTTAAGTGATCGTTTTTCAAAAATTTTAGCACTAAAGTGATCCAAAAAAAATTATGACACTTAAGTGATCGTTTTTCCTTCGACTTGGCACCAAAGTGATCCAAAAAAAAGTTATGGCACCAAAGTGAGCGCCGTACACAAGTTATGGCACTTATAGTGTCCTTTTGCCAATTGCTATGTAATGTTCACCATTAATAAGAACTTCTCATACTTATCAAATCCTTGCCATTTGTAAAAGTGTCATTGTTGTACATTACTACTATATTACGGTAGTGATAAAAGGAAAATAAGAACTAAGGATGTGTTCGATTACTCATTAGAATTTTTCTTAACTTCGAGTTACTCGTTTTACAAAACCATCGATCTACAGTACTCGAATTCACTATTGGTCCGTGCACTATATCTCATTATTGAATGGCAAAATTCGATTTGTTTGTTAAAATATGGACGGAATATGCCAAGTCAATATCGGCAAAATCGATTCGTGATGCGAATGGGTACAAGTTTCTGAAGCAAATTACACTTTCGGTCCTCGTACTTTTAGGAATGTTCCAATTCAGTTCTCATATTTCAGCACTTTTTTAAAGTTTTCGGATGGAGATGTCACAAGAGAATTAAACAAAATTTTGGGTAAGAATTATTAGGGGTGAGTAGTAGGGGTGTCAGAATCGAACCGAAAAATTGAACCGAGATACGAACCGAACTGAAAATTCATGTATTTTCGGTTCAGTTCGATTTCGATTAGGATAATAAGTAAATGAATTTGGTTAACATAACGATTCGGTTCGGTTCGATTCAAATCGGTTCGGATTTCAATTTTTTAATGTGTTTTTCTTCACTTCGCGCTCTCTCTCCTCAATCTCACTGTTCACTACTGCTCACCTCTCACTCACTTTTCTCTCTCTCTCTCTTTTACTTTTTTACTTTATTCTCTCTTCCTTTGTCTTGGCACTCTCTCCTCACTGCTCTCCTCTCTCTCTCTCTCTCTCTCTCTCTCGCGCTTTATTCTCTCTTCCTCTTCCCTCACATCATTATCATCTCCAAAAAAGTGACGAAACACATTTTTCTCTTTAGCTTCTTGAAGTTGGGCTAGGTGCCGCGCTTGAGGTGCTCAGAGGCGGTCCGCGACAGGTTGGAGGGGAAGAAGACGGCCTCGTAGAGGGAGTGCCAGAGCTTCACAACCATGGCGAGGCTGGTGTCGGCGTTGTGGACGAGCATGGGCTCGAGGTGCGCCTAGTACCACGCGTCCTTCCCCTTGACGGCCTTTGGCCGTAGCATGACAAGGCCCTCGTAGCGCTTGTTCACGGCATCGGCCGTCAGCTTGTCGACCGATGCCGACATCGAGACCGAGTCCACCTGGGCCGGCGACGGCGGCTTTGAGGTGTTTGTGATGGCCGCCATTAACCAAACGGGTCGTTCGAGTCCCGGTCCTCGCTTTTTTGTTGTTAGAGCTGGTTCAGTCGCCGGAAGTTCGGTCTCCGGCGAGTGTCCATGGCCGACTCCGGTGATCTGGTGGGGCCTTTCGGTGGTGGGTCATCAATTGACCTGTTTCTTAATGGAAAGAAGAAAGAAGAAGCAGTCTCACGGAGAAGGGAAGAGAGAGAGCGGAAGAAGAAGACGAGGAGGACGAAGGGAAGAAGTGCAAAAAAAGATAAAAAAAGAAAAATCGAAAACCGAACCGAATTGATCCGAACCGAACCGCATTTTTAGTTCGGATCATATTCAGTTTGAGTGATGTTTCGGTTCGGATCAAGCGCACATCTAAACGGTTCGGTTCGGTTTTCCTAGACACCCAAACCGAACCGAACCATTGACACCCCTAGTGAGCAGTTCCCGATCCGATCCGGTCCAACCTAAGAATCGAGAATTGGATCGGGAGGACCAGTTCCTAGTTTCTAGGATTGGGAACTGGATCGGTGGGACCAATCATTTATTGGTAAAGACAAGTGGGAATTGAGAAAATTATATTAGCGTTTCTATTTTTTGCAAAAATTTTAAAAGTAAATAAATATATATATGAAAAAATTAGAAAAATATATATATTTATCGATTAGCTCTGGTCCGGTTCTCATCCTAGAATTGGGAATCAGATGGTTCGGAAACCAACTTCATCTTTAAGAATCGAAATCGGACTGATATTCTCAAGAACCGGATCAAATCAGTTGGTCTGGTCTAGTCCGGTCCCGATTTGGGCATCCATCTTGCTCACGCCAAAGAATTATGTAAGGACCAATTTTGTCAAGGATTGAAAGGTCCCACCTTTCCACTTAAATGGAAGAAAAAACATGAAATTTCAGCGCAGCGGAAGTCTATCACCGTGAAAGATCAGAACTAGACGAAACGCTGCTCCCGCAAGTGCGAGTGTGAGCACAGATCTCCCGGTTTGTTCTTCCCAGATTCGAAGGAAGCCCAACCCAGAATGGGAGTCGGTAAGGCAATGCGTAATCCTTTGGCCGTCGCCATCGCATCAATCCTTCTCGCCGTGCTCGCACCCCGTTTCCTGAAGAAGAAGAAGAAGGAAACCATCGCAACCATCAAACCCGACGGACCCATTTCGGTGGAATCCGCTTCGTCGGCCTCGGGGAACGACTCCGAGGTGTTCTTGAGCTTCCGGGGCAGGGACACCCGCGCCGGCCTCACCGACCACCTCTACAACAGCCTCGTCGACGCCGGGGTCTCCGTCTTCAGGGACGATGACGAGCTCCGCATCGGCGAGAAGATCGGCCCGGATCTTCTCCGGGCCATCAAGAGCAGCAAGATCTCGATCCCGATCCTCTCCCCGGATTACGCTTCCAGCAAATGGTGCCTTCGGGAGCTGGCCCGGATGATCGAGTGCAAGAGAAGTGAAGGGCACGTAGTCTTGCCCATATTCTACAAAGTGGAGCCCGGGCACGTGCGACACCAGACGGGGAGTTTCGGGAAGGCCTTTCATACAATTAAGAAGCATCATGAGGCAGAGGTGGTCCAACAATGGGAGCGAGCTTTCCAGGAAGTAGGAAGCTTAAAGGGATGGGAATCAGAGAGAATTGCTAACGGGTACTTCTTTTTTCACTCATGGTCTTGCTTAGCTAGATCTAAAGTCTGCAAATTTTATGCCGTGATCACTTTTACAGCGGAAAAAGATGATGGGTTTTCATCAGTTGGCTGGTTTTTGCTTCCTGTTTATATGCGGTGGATGTGCTTCCGCGGAGATATTGATGATGGTTTTCTTGAATTGAACTTTGCTGTCATTTCACAGACATGAAGCTGAGTCGGTAAAGATAATTGTCAGGAAGGTTTTGGGCGAATTAAAGGAAGCTTTTCAGTTGGACGTCACTGAGAACTTGGTCGGGATTAGTAATCATGTAGAGGAGATTATGAGAATGTTAAGTACTGATGACAGTGATACTCGATTTGTTGGAATCCTTGGAAATCTACAGTAAACTCTGCAGTCAGTTCGATCACTGTAGCTTCTTGGCAGATGTACGAGAAACATCAAAAGAGAGGGGTGCCCACCATTTGCAGAACCAGCTAATCTCCGATATCCTAAAAGGAAAACACAATGACGTCTCCAATGTCGATGAAGGACTTAGAATCATCAAAACTAGATTTAGGCATAAGAAAGTCCTCATTCTTCTCAATGATGTAGATGATGTTTACCAGTTGAACTGTTTCGCTGGAACACGTAACTGGTTTGCTTCCGGAAGTAAGATCATTATTACAGCAAGAAAACTGACTTTTATTGATGAGCCTCGGGTGGACAACTTGTATGAACTCGACGGATTGGATCCTGACAACTCTTTGCTTCTTTTTAGTAGACATGCATTCCGAAGGGACTTCCCTTTACCTGAATTTGGGGATCTCTCGCGTGATATCGTGTCCACTACAGGAGGGCTTCCTTTAGCACTCGAGGTTATAGGTTCATTCTTGTGCGGAAAACGCCCAGCAGTATGGAAAGATACGCTGAAGAAGTTAAGGAAAATACCACATACGGAAGTGCAAGAGAAGTTAAGGGTAAGTTATGAAGCATTGGATTATGAGCAAAAACAGATATTTTTGGATATTGCTTGTTTTTTTGCTGGAATTGATGGAAGAATTGCGTCCTATATGTGGGATGACTGTGAATTTTTCCCAGGGATGGGAATTGAAGCATTGAGTTTGATGTCCCTGATAAAAGTTGGAAATGACCATGGGCTGTTAATGCATGACCAACTGAGAGATCTAGGTAGGGAAATTGTCCGGAAGGAAAACTATGAGGAGCCCTGGAAACGTAGTAGATTATGGAATCACGAGGAAGCCTTACGTGTTCTAGAGAAGAATAAGGTGAGAGTTTTCTTTGATTTTCTTTTTCCTTCTTAGTCGATGTTTCTTATTTACCATAATGAAGAAAAAGAAGTTAGCATATTGAACTACTCCTGCCCTAGTTAAAAGAAGGCCTGTTTGTATTATTTTCGACTTTGTGGTACTCATTGCATAATACAAGTTTGTAATACATGGCAGTAGTGTCCCTAGAGGGCTCTCTTCTGTGATAAACAGAGGTTCTCAGCTAACTTGTGGAGTTTTATTCATTAAAGCCTGCAACCTAAGGTTTTTTTAGCAAACTTAATTGTAGTAGTGTTAAGAATTTTATGTATTAGCTTTCTGATTAGTTTTCTATGACAAATTTGTTGAAAAATACTATACGATGAGTTTAGCAGCAACCATGTTTTAATTGGATTTAGTTTAAAGCCTAAGAGGAATTATATCAAACCAACATGCTTAGTTAGTTGTCATGATGCTATATTTCTGATCCTTGGCATTCTTTCTTTCAGGGATCTAAAAAGATAAAAGCACTCCGTCTTAACAAAAGTGGCTTAGGCAGGGTGTACAGCAATAAACCATTTGAAAAGCTACCAAACCTAAGGTTTCTTGAGATGAATAATTTCATCCTCTCTGGAGATTTTGAGTATCTTCTTGCTGAATTACGATGGCTCTATTGGAAAAATTGTCCGCCAAATTTTGTGGCAACCAATTTTCACACGGAGAAATTAGTCATTCTTGACTTATCAAGGAGCAAAGTCACAGAGCATTGGGAAGGATGGAATCAAATCAATGTAAGATGAAAATATTTTAGATTTTTTAAAAATGATCACTTACTCTCAGTGGCTCATGTCTATGTTTTTCTTCTTACAGGTGGCGAGTAATCTGAAAGTTCTTAACACTACTAATTGCCAGGACTTGAAAACTTCTCCTGATCTCACAGCTTTTCAAAATCTGGAGATTTTAATTCTTGAAAAGTGTGAATATCTAACAAAAGTTCACCCTTCTATTGGAAACATCAGTACCCTAATTTCCCTAGATGTGAGAGACTGTTTCAGACTCAAGGAACTACCAATAGAAGTAAGTCAGCTACAAGAATTAGAGGAACTTTTTATAGATAGAACTCGGATGGAAGAAATTCACATATCTAAAGGTTCAATGAAGAAGCTCAGGACTCTTAGTGCCAAGTATTGTGAATCATTGTCTCGAATACCCAGCTCCTTAAGCCATCTAGCATCTCTGTCAACCCTTGATTTTACGGGATGCAAAAAGCTTGCTGAACTTCCAGACTCCCTAGGGTGCCTTCAGAAGCTGCAGCGCTTATCATTAAAGGAATGTAGCTCATTGAGAGGGATCCCCAACTCAATTGGCAAGTTGGAATGTTTAACTGAGCTGGGCATATCATACACAAGTTTTACAGAGTTACCTGAATCCATTGGAGACTTGTGTAATTTGGAAGTTCTGCGAATGGCGTGGTCATATGTAACAAGGTTACCTAGTGGTATTGGGATGTTGGGCAAACTCACCAAATTAGATGCCACAAATTGCAACATCCTGGCAGAAGTTTGTAGTGACATCGGGGAATTGTCTTCATTGAAGGCCCTCCGATTATTGGGGACAGGCATTTGTGGCTTGCCAGAAAGCATTTGTAAGCTTTCTTGTCTCCAAGACCTCGACTTACAAAGGTGCAACAAGCTCCAATTGCTGCCAAGCCTACCCTCTGGCTTGAGAACTCTAGGTCTCACTTGTCAGAGTCCTACATTGCCAATCCTTTCTAACCTGACAAATCTATAGGAACTCACTATCCTGGAATGCACTACACTTGAATGCCTCCCAGAGCTTCCCTCTAAATTATCAAAGCTTTCCTTTGGAGGATGCCAAATGTTGAGAAAGTTGCCAGATTTGTCAAACTTGAAGCATCTTTCAGAGTTGAGTCTGAAGGTTTGCTCTGAATTGAGAGAAGTTAAAGGTCTGGAAGGATTAGTATCGCTAACAATGTTGGATGTGATGAAATGCCCAAAGTTATCTAGGCTTGATGGGGTAAAATGTTTGATGTCTCTGAGGTACTTAAGGATACGACCGTCAGAAGCATTAGAGAGGTTGATGGATCGTTCTGAACGGAGTAATTTAAAGGTTCTTCCAAGTTGCGAGAATCAATCTGAAATTCAAGTTCTTAATAGCTTCATTTGCTTGGAAGTTTTGAATCTCACTAATTGCATGTCTATGGAAAGACTAGACCTTTCCACTTTGAAGCTTTTAAGAAAAGCAAATGTTAGGAGATGCAAGAATCTTGTCGAAATTAGAGGCCTCGATTGCTTGGAATACTTGGAAAGGTTGGATATCTCTGAGTGCATGTCTATTGAGAGACTGGATTTTGCAAAATTGAAGTATCTGAGATACTTTTGGGCTTCCAAATGCCAGGACTTATCTGAAGTCCGAGGCCTTGATGTCTTGGAGTACTTGGAATGGCTGGACATCTCTGGATGCACATCCATTAAAACATTACCAGATCTTTCATGCTTCAAGATCCTGAATTTTCTGAACATCAACCACTGCGAGAAACTACGTGATATTCAGACCCTGGAGAAATTCTCCTCCTGCCAATGGCTATATATTGATGGATGCAAGTCCTTAGTGAAACTGCCAAACCTTTCAAAATTTGAAGGTTTGATAGAGTTGATATTGTAAGATTGTTAGGAACTTCTAGAGATTTCAGAGCTCAAAGAATTGAGATCTTTAGAATATATGGATATGTCAAAATGCAAGTCCATCGAGCATCTACCAGATTTGTCATTGTGCTAGAACTTGAAATGTTTGGTGGTAAGAGACTCTGAGAAACTTACTGAGCTTACAGGGCTTGGAGACTTGGCCTCACTCTAGCAAGTTGATATTTCTGGTTGCAAGTCGCTGAAAACAATACCAAAATTACCTGGAACACACATCATGCAGGATTATGAAGAACCTATGCACTATCCCTTGTATGAACAGATCACTTTCAGCCGATAGCGCTTTATATAGTTCTACTGCCATGTCGAGGTTTAGATATAAAAAGAAGGTGATCTTCCATACCTTGTCGAAATCTATTTCCTGTATTTTAATTAGTATTATCTGTTTTATTATCTTTTCTTTGCACTATATAGTTCAAGCAATGGGTAGAAGTTGAGTTGTTGCCCTGGCATTAGTTCACTTCTAGAGTGGAACTGTTGTGCCCAATTGTAAAGCTTCTCTAAGTACGTTTGATATCATCATGGGTCAACGACTCTAGTTCATCTTCAATACTGTTAGGAGTGCACAACAGAAGCCCGATACCTTTTGTCTGGGGAGATCACCAAGAGGGAGCGTAAGTTCGAGCCTGTTAAAATATCCAGTTGGACCTATTTTTACTCAAAAGCTTAAGCTAATGAGTTATGGGCCAACTATGATATATTAACTGCTCTACATTACACCAATTATCCGATATAGGATTTCCCTGATACAACTCACGCGTGCATTCTAACAAATACAAGATTGATTAGTGATGCGCATGTACATAGACTTTGCAAGTTAACTTGCTTGGATACCTAATATGCTATGTTTCTATCACTAACACAGTGAACATATGAGAAAAGTAGAACATCTTCTGATCAATCATAATGTCATATTTATTGATTTATATTTGCTGTTACTTGCCTTATCGGTATGGAAATTAGCTCATCACGACATGTGATTCCTTGAATTGCCAGCAGGATTCATACAGTTTATAAGGGCCCTATCTATTATTTGTTGGATTGACTAAATGTTGCAGCTTTCTGTGGAAGAAGTTTAGTAGACATTGCCAAATTTTACAACCTTGGAACACTTCCAGTTTAGAGCTCAGAAATTTTTCTGAAGTTTATAAAAGAGACTAGTGTTCACACCTGTGCTATGCATGGATCTACAGGTATTTTGAACAAGTATTTCAACATCCATGAATGTTGTGCAAAATCAAACAACAGTAAATTATGAACAGAACAGCTGACATATAATTTTGAAAATTATATATTTCAATGAAAAACTGAAAAGTAAAGATCAAAATTAAGAAATTAAATGATTGAAGGAGAAAAATGACAGGGTAGCGAAAGGTGAAAGGAATTATATTCTGCTCATCTTCAGAGTCTCCGCCTTTCCTGTATTACAATATCCACCTCTATTCTGTTATGAGTGAGCCTTTGCTGGTAAGGATTAATTGAGCCTTTTATACACCCACCGGAGGACAGAAAAAAACTATTGTTTGACCTTAGATGTTAGATTAGATAGGACTAGAGGAGCGGAGGAAAAACATAAAATTAACTTATCAAATAAGGTAATTGGAGGAGCAAAAAAGAAATGATAGAGTCCAAAAGGAGAAAAGGAACTCAATCAATCAAACTGGGATATCTAAGTTTGTCAAAGAGAATTTTATTCATCAATTCGGGATTCCTCTTACTATTACTGTTGATACTTGAACAGCATTCTAGTGGAATTGAATTCCAGGAGTTTGCCAAAGAATATGGCCTTAAGTTAGTCGATTGCACACCTTATTATGCACAATTTAATGGTCAAGAAAAAGCAGCCATCAAGCTTACAAATCATATTTTAACTAGGACGATTGGTCATAATCCAAGGCAATGGCAGTTATGCTATTTGAAGCATTGATGGATGATATAACATCAAAGAGAACAGCTACTTCATGTTCACCTTATAAGCTAGTATATGGACAAGAAGTTGTTTTGCTTTTTGAAAATACTGGAGGAGCTGCTAGAGTGAAGTATCAAGACATTCCACAAAAAAACATGAGTAATGTGATGCGATGGTGTTAAGCTTAATTGATGTAGAAAATAAGAGACTTCGCATGCTTAATCAATTAGAGAAAGACAAAAGGAAGGTGGGAAAATGGTATAAAAGAAGGGAAAACATAAATCCCTCAATGGAGATTTGGCGTGGAAAAAGGTGTTAAAGAGCCAAGTTTGTGGCAGTTGGTCACCTACTTGGAAGGGACCTTTTATTGTTCATAAAGTTTTCGGTCGAGGAGCATATAGACTAAGTGATGTGGATGGAAAGCTTCAAGATTTGCCCATAAATATTCAGTAAAAAAAATATGTTCCTTTGGAAGATTACTTGTAGTGACCAGTGAGCTGACAATGGCAATGATATTGTAGTCTGGATGGTCCTCGATGATTTTTACGTGCCTATTCCCTTGGTGTTTAGACATCCCGTTCCATGAATCTATAAGAATACTGGATGACATTGTCAAGTTTGCCAAATACAATCCATTGCTGAATCTGCAATTCAGGAAACCAACAGACTGATATAATCAGGAAGATGTTCGAGCAGTAAAAAGTCAATGTAAAATGCTTGCACTTTCTTCGCAGATCTTGGATCAGGTAATTCAGTTACAGAAACCAAGTAAAGGAAAATAAAATCTATACACAGGCTCAGGATCTTACAACGGTTCCATTCTGGGAAGGTTGTTGGATTCGCAAAAACACGGCAACTTAACGACTGAACCGCGTCCTCTTCAGATTTATAGAACTCCGAGGAAGAAACTAGCAACAGATTGTTTAGCAAATTTCTTATTTTACAAAGAAGTTAAACTTCATTTTAATCCTCGAGATGGGATTTCCCCAGTATTCCAGTTGGTCTATTTGAGACAAATTAAATTTGATAGGAGACTTCCAGGAAAGACCGTGTGTTGGCGTTCAATGTTCTAAAACCGATTTTCAAACTCCACTAGTCGTTATGGTCATAAGAGAAAACTCCAAAAGTCATTCACGTGCCAAAATAAGAAATTCTGAAAGTCGTCGTCTTGGTCGTTATCATGGGGCCCTCGCCAACAGAGATTGGATTATTTGGTCGGAGAAAAAAGAGATTGAATTATGTATTAGGGTAGCAAGATAGCATTTGTATTGACACCAAAAAAATGACCGAATCTTTTTAATTGACATGATGCCAATCTAGATATAGAGCTCGGTTGGGAAAATTAACAAAAACATCATAAACCTATTGTATTGGTACCAATTCAATCCTAAACCTTTCAATTGGACCAATTTAGCTCTAAACCTTTTCATATTGCTATCAATTCAGTCCATTCAATCAATTTAGGTTGAAATTTGTTGACATAGACACCGGCCGTTTTACGTGGTACAGCCGGCGCTGATGTTGAATTTTTTTGATAATTTTTAATGTTTTTTTTGCCTTTTTTTTTTTCCTTTCTTCTCCTTCCTTGGGCCTGTGGCCGGTGGCCATGGCTGGCGACAGGCCACAGGCGAGGGCTGACAACTGTGGAATTTTTTTTAGTCAATTAACAATCCAATTTTTAGTCAAGAGGAAAAACAAAAGTTGCTACCGAGGGCTTTTCCCAATCTGAATGTGGAAAATATATATAAAATGACAAGCGTACTTCATCTTCTTGCTTTGTGTCATGGGTCGATTCCCTTACTCATGCAGCCTAAGTAATTCATTATTAAGTTATCCTTACTTGCTCACACTCACAAAGATCTTTAGAGGAACCCTAGAGAGCGACCCATTTATATATAAGTACAAGCTTAATCATAGCCCTAGAACTCTCATCAATCTAATGATGGGGATCGCATCTCCTCATCTTACCAACTACCCGCAACTATTACAGGAACACTTTAGAATAGGGTACAATCATAGTATTGCCCGCCTCTCGAATATTTTAGAGAACACTGGAGAGGCTTGCCCGATCTTCTCGGATGATTCATGGTTCATGGAGTGTTGGAAATCTCAGGACTGTGACACTTGCCTCCTACTTTTGTTTCTTCCTCTTTACCAGCAACAAAGAAAATCATTACCCATGCTCAAGATGCGACATCTAGAAATTTCGTAATAATAAGTATGTGACGTTGGAAATTTTCTATGTTCGGTAATGATATTTGGATTATAGGCTAAGTAGTATTTAGCTTAGTATTTGTGCTGACATGTAGAAATCATTGTTGGACTGTAAATTGTGAGGCGCGGATTTGGGAACGTTATCGTTTCGAGCTCGACGTGTTTAGAATTTTAAATTTTGTTGTATATGTTGTTAGTGGTCTGCCCTAAGAATCAATCAAGGTTGATACTCTAATATTAGTTATGGATTAGGTTGTGTCGGAAAACCGACCTTCACTATACTTAGGTAGTCATAATGTCTTGCTAGAGACCGCTTATGGCTTGTGGACCAAAAAGAGTTTTGAGCACACTGCTAATGTTTAGTAAACCTATAGGGTCGCACACAATAGTGAACTGAGTTAACATTTTCTGTGCACCGGGATATACTTAAAATAAGAAGTAGATTTTAATTTATTTTCCTATTCAACTTATCTACGCGATCGTGCACGTTATGAGATAACGATTAAACATACGATTGAAAGTGGATAGTTTGGCGGGCCCAAATCGCCCGGCCCCACTTCTTTTAATTCGCGTAGATAATGAGGATATATATAGCATGTGGGTGACAAAAAAACCCTAAGAGAGAAAAACGCCTCCAAGAGAATACGAAGAGAATCGTTGTCTGTTCGGAGATCTTTGAGAGAGTCTCGAAGATCAAACGCGATCAGGAAAAAGAAGTCCAAGATCTTTAGTTAACACTTGGATCGTTGGAGACTTCCGTTCGTGTGTGTGGATACCGGTAGAGGCGCAACACATGGGTTGCTAATCCAAACACAATTGATTGTCAATTTACTTTCGATTTACAAAAGGTGCGTGTCGAACTTCTGTTTAAATTTCAATATACGCATAGATTCTGTCTAAGATTTCGATTTATAGATTCCGCTGCATTTTTAGCACTAGAGGAACCCTACATATGTTAATGGTAGTGCGGTATTAATTAAATTACCGTCGTCTTAGTGATTAATGGGTAATATTATTAGATTAAACTTTGGTTAATTAGTGATAATCATTATTTTCTAATTGTTGTTAAAGGAGGGGTAGGAGGTATGCTGTTTTTCTTCTTAATTTCTTACCAAAATCTCTCTTCAGACACCTTACTCTCACGTGGCTTATGAAGGGTTAAACATGCCAGATGCCCTCTTAGCATAAGCTTCTTGTACTATCTTGACACCTAGCCATAGGTAATCATTTTTCTTAGCTATTACTCTTCCGTAATCAGTTTGGATTTCTTACACCTGGCCGTGGATGGAAAGAGGAAGTGTCACCTGTGAGTGCATGCACTTATCCATTTCATAATCTACTCCTCTATTTCATTTTCATCTGGGTAACATCGAAGGAAAATTTTACCCCAAATTGTAACTCTCTTCTTCACCGTCAAACTTCAAAGAGAATTTACTTCATTAACACGCAATACAAAATCTACAAGCTGGTTTTGGGCATTCAGATTTTAGACAAGGTAAGTGAAGACTCTAAAGTTAAGCTAGTTAAATCTACTTGAGACTTTTTAACTTGATTGCTTGAGAAATTATATTATGATGTATGATAATAGTGAAGATATAGTGATGGTTGGATCTGCTTTGCTGGTTCTGTACGTGTTCAAATGGATGTGTTTTGTTTCTTTAAAGTGTGTTGAAAACGGCAAGTGTAATGGTTAATTCCGAACATGTAAATGTCATCTTTGAGGTGATTGTGGAAATTCTCTTGCTAGTTTTATGTATGTTTAAAAGGGTAGAAAATCATTTTACTAAAAGTAGAGTATATTAGGTGAGTATAAATGATGATTCTATTTACTTTTGAAATGAGTAGATTTTAATCTCAAATTCTGATTCTGTTTACTTTTGAATTGAATAAATTTTAGCATCAAATTCTGATTCTGTTTACTTTTAAAACTAAACATGTCAAAATCTGGACATGTTTATTTTGAAACCAAGCAGATTTTACTGTTAAAATCTAGACATGTCTATTTTGAAACCAAACATAATTTATTTTCAAAGTCTGGACGTATGTATTTTGAACCTGAGTAGACTTTATTTTCAAAGTCTGGACGTATGTATTTTGAAGCCGAGTATACTTTATTTTCAAAGTCTGGACGTATGTATTTTGAATCCGAGTAGACTTTACTTTTAAAGTCCGGACGTATGTATTTTTGAACCCGAGTAGACTTTACTTTTAAAGTTTGGACATATGTATTTTTGAACCCGAGTAGACTTTACTTTCAAAGTCTGGACATATGTATTTTGAACTCGAGTAAACTTTACTTTCAAAGTTTGAATAAAGGTATTTTCTAAACTGAGGAAGTTGTATCTCAAAATCTGAATATGTGTACTTTCTAAACTTGAGTAGACTTGCCTTTTGAGTCTGAACCTGTGTTGCTTCATACTTATTTGATCGAATGATGTTGTTCATTTCTTTAAAGGATATGTGATGTAAAAAGGTGAGTATATACATGCAAATATTTATTTGTCATGGCTTGCATGTGAATAATATAAATTCCGTCACCCACAAAATTCAATGGTGACGATGCCATGTGTGTTGGGATGTCCCGGGAATGTTCAGGATGTCTCGGGAGTGTTCGGGATGCCTCGTTAGTCAGGATGCCCCGGAGGGTGTACTGGGATTCCTCGGAGTTGGGATGTCATGTTGGTCGGGATGCCCTGGGAGTGTTTGGGAGGAAGAAGTAATGAACCTAATGCATGAGCATGAATGTTTTACATCATATGCTTGTGTATGAGTAAAAGTATTGCTCAGATTTTGTGGCATATCCAAATGGAAAAAGGTATAACATTTATTCAAGTTCTATGCACACTTTTTGTTATGCATGTATGTTGTTTGTACCATGTGAAGTGGTAAGCTGCTTTTCCTAATTTAAAACTAGAGATTTCATTTACTGGGTCTCGGCTCATTTCTTTATTTTTCAGACATATAGGATGGATGTTCCATAGCCTCTGTGTTTTGGAGTTCCCGTATATCATGAAGCTGTCCATGAAAATGTGTTTGTGCTAGAGTCTGAAGTATCATATACTAAGTGTAGCTCTACTGTTTGGGTCGACGTGGGTTTTATGGAGTGGATTCCTTATTGGTTCGTTGCGTGGTATTGTAATCTCGACAACAAGTTAGTTGGCCCGTTGAGGGGCTTTGACATTGTTGAGGATGATTCCGCATCAGAGGACGAAGTGATCGATACATAATGTCACCAGACTTTTGCCCAGGCAGACTTATGGAGTATAACTTATTATGGAGATAAGCAGCCTAGACCTACCTAGAATTTTGTTTTTTATTTTTTTGGTGATTATATGATGTTTGTCGGGACTTGTAAATTTGACAAGTGTTATTAATAAGAAGCATAAGTATGATGACTAAACTTGTGTGATTTTCATGTTTAAAACTTGTTCAGACTTTGACTTCTGCTGGCCAAACTATTAATAATATTAAAAGACACGTGTCAAGTGTGACATTCTGGGGCGTCACACAAGATCTTCCATCGGATCAATTCTGGGACAGTTGTTGGACTCGCACAATCACGACAGCTTAACGACTGAACCGCCTTCTTTTCATATTTATATAACTTCGAGAAGGAAATTAGCCCAATCGGTTTGTCTCAGAGAATTTAAATTTCATGGGGACTCCCAAGGAGGGACCGTGTGCTTGTGTTCAACATTTTGAAACCGCTTTTTAAACTCCAAAGGTCATTCCTTTGCGAAAAGGCCTTACCCAATATGGATTGGATTATTTGGTTAAAGAAAAACAAAGATTGAAATATGTATTAGCGTGGTAATGTAATATTTAACGAGTGAGAAAATTAACCGTGCTAATCTTGGAATTAGCACAATCAATCGAGATGCTAGGAGATTTGTAGCTCAAGAATTTTGAGGTCACCTATTGAAATTTTACCAACCGCGTGCAACTGCAACTAGATCAGATTCCCATGTACAAGCCAAAGGTCAGAACTTAATTGGTTGGTGAGATTTGGAATGTTTTCCATGGGCCTCCAGGTATTCGGTTATTCACACCCAAGCCCTTGAAATATACCCACAAAAAAAAAATCTACCATTCTCTAACCATATCTTTGATTGGTGTTCAAGTTATTATCAGGCACATGCAAATTTAATTAATATTAAATATGAATGATGTCCATATATATAAACCACCAATTAAAGGTATAGCATGGATAAAACATGGCCCATTACGTGGCAATCTATTACGTCAGTATTTTGGCACATGGAGAGGAAGCCTCTAAGGAGTTGATGCGTGGCCCTCTCCTTTTGTGACACCTAGCTAACTTAGCTTTCGGATTTCTCCTTTTACCTTTAATTTCTAGACCACGTCATGTTTTGTGTTGCTTTGCTTCCTTTCATAAATTGCAAATTCGCTCAAGAAAATTTATAAACAAGTGGAACGTGGTCCCTTGTTTATCATTATAATTAGTTTTCTCATTTAAAAAATTGCAAAACCAATGGTACTTAGAACATTTGGGCCAAAAGTTAAATAAAAGAAGGAAGAGCAAGATTGTCTCGTAATTAAATTTATTCTTTTTTGTTCTTTATTAAAGTTCATATGTTAATAAAAAGCAAATTGTTGATATGCTAGCGTAAAAAAAAAAGGCATAATATCTTAGAACTTAGAATTAAGCTTATAAAATCGAATATGTCATATCTATAGATTTAAGATAGATACAATGAAGTTATCTTATTAGATAAATATAAAGTCGTGCTTTACAGCACTTTTAATGGGTTGTTGGCGTGGCACTCTCCGGGCGGGACATCTATATAACTTTCCTCTCAGAAATTTTCCTTTTATTTTTCCACTTTAATTGAACTCAAATTTTCCCCTTTAAGGGGGCACATAATTACTTCTACTATTGCAGAATCTCTTATTTTTATGATGATCAAGTATACTACTAAAATAATTATTTCCTGTCATAGATTTCACAAGTCTTCTTCCCGTGCCAATACCAACGAAGATGAAGAGTCAATGAACGATTTGAGTGGGAACATATAATGTTTCAACTCTAAAATCATGAAACACAGTTTCGTTTTTCGGCAAACTGTATATTTGACTTGTCCAGTTAATTAGTGAGGTATCAGCCCACATCTAAACTTAACTATGAAAACTCGGGTTATGTCCATCTAGGTAGTCCATCAATCAAAAAGCCAATTAAAGGAAAGCACAGCCTTCTTAATATACACATGCTGCGATATCTTCCCAGCTGCCATCATAATTTGACCCAAACTAATTGGAGAGATTCAAACTGAAAAGTTCAAGCATAAAAAGTAAAGGGCAATGTCGCGACCTAAATTTTCTCTCAGGCTAATAGATTGTTAAGACTAAGCCTAACTCGAGCCCTCTCAAGCCCTACCAATTCGCAACTTAGGATTTAAGTTCTTAACGTGCAAATGTTTTCATGCTTGGAGTCGCCACTAATCTATTTGTGGTAGGTCGATTAGAAACCTAAATAAAACATAGGGAGATATGTTTTATTCCTACGAACCAGAGATTCTAAGCTCGGGGACTTGGTTACGCTAGATCTAGTCTAACGCCCTTTCGGTACCTTTCCTTTCCAAAAATGTTTATGCATGCAGTTTAGATCCATTTTTTACTTAGCCACTAGCATGTGAGGCGATCATGCGGGTGCGCAAACCACCAAAGTAACACCCAATAATCAAAACATTAAATAAATTGCAAGATTGGAAAATTTACTTACGTCGAAGCAACGTAAGCATCTGCATTATTAGCTAGAAAATCATATCAACAATCCTAATACGATTTCTAATTAACAAGCAGTTCACTCAATATATTTTTTTAGATTTTCACTTATTTAAATGAGAGCTAATCTATATGTAATGACGTGCAAAAATTAACATGCGATTAATGCAGCCTAACATGCAAACTATATGCCATGCGACGACGTGACCTAATTAATGACGGAAAAATGATTTATTTTTGGTATTTTATGAAAATTCGAAATAATTAAATATCCTAAATAATCCATAAAGATTAAAACAATTTCTAATTTAAACTAGGAAATATGCTACCCTAAATCCCAATTTAAATCAAATAATTATTTTATTCTTTTGGATATATTTAAGATTCCCTAGACATGCAAAATTTTTAATTTAAATCCTAACTAACATATTTTTGGATTTTCTTTATTTAAAAGGAAAACAATTAAACAAAGATAAAATCATGTTCACACAATCCACACAATCCGCAAGATTTTTCGAATTCAGATAAGGCAAAAAAAATCAAACTAACGGTCATATCTATAGGGTTATAGATATCGACAGAAAGTTGATTGTTTAAATTTAGAAAGCAAATAAAATCTATTATCGTATCCAAGTGATTATGGATAAGATAACGATTTTTCGTATCGCCGCGTATCGTACCTTAGGGATAAGGTCGGATAGTCGTTCAGATACGTTGCCAAATTAGGAATGATTCCTAATTTTGGGTTTTTTTTAAATATTGCGGATATAGCACACATTATCCTAAGATATCTAGCAATCCACCAAAGAATATCCACGAAATATTCAAACATCGAAAACTTAGGAAATTAAATATTTCGAAAAATATTCGGATAATGATCTTACGTAATTTGCGGATATCTTCCAAATTCGAACTCGGTTCCGGATTGAGGCTTGCGGATCGGGACGGTGTGGTTGGCGACAGGTAGCCGACAACGTCCGCGAACGACAACAGCGGTGGGAGTGGGTCGGATAAACTCCCAATTCATAGGCACCACGGTAGTAACGGGCTGCTGGACACTCGCCGAACCTTGACGACTAGTGGATGCAAGGAACAAGACGATCGCGGATTGAAGCTGGACAGCAAATAAAACTCTCAGCCACAGCAAGGTGTTCTTCAGAGACGAGTCAATGCTGTCCGGAGTTTATGATGATGGGCGAGTACTAAACAAGAGGTCATCCCAGTCGAAGGACACCGGCATCAGCGACTATGAGGAGCTACTGCCTTCGACGGACAACCTGGGCGTCTCCAGGATTGTTGATGATGTCCAGAAGACCCTTTGGCTGTCTCCGTAAATTGCGTGGCTTCTCAGTAGTCAACGCATTGCAGAGCAAGGCAGGGACAGCAGCAACTCGCCTGGATAGGATGACAACACTACGTGGACACTGCTGAGCAACGCTTGATTCTGGGATGTTGCTGATTGCTGGGTGCTGTTCACGATCTGGAGGCAGAGCAAAGGTGATGACCAGGGAAGTCTTCGAAGACCTTTGACTTTGCAGAACGTGTATACAGTGGGAGATCCCTTTTTTTCTTTTTCTCTGGTGCAATCCCTGTTTTGCACGTGAAGTCTCCAAGAAGCAAGACAGCCCCTCTCTTTTTCAAAGTCAAACTCTCTTCTGCCGAATCCTCCCCCAATGATCCCTTCCTTTAGAATATATTCTATTCTCTTTTTTGGTGCAGGGATGACCTAAACGTGAAGCTCCTCTTTCTTCTCTTAAAATTTTTTTTCCTTCAAGTCACACTCTCTTTTCTTTTTTGATCTCCGAATCCTCACCCAATTAGATTGTCTCCTTCCTTTCTTTTTTTAAAAGTCCAACTCTTCTGCCCTCATGAATATATCTATAAGCCAAGTTTTTGTTTGTTTTCTTTCTTGCTTGCACTTATTTCCTATTTTGATTCAAAGAAAATATTGCAATATCTTTATGATAACATCAATTTACTCAGTTTAAATTGTGATATTATCAATATTAACAAACCAATATTTTCCAACTCGACATAGTCCAATGAAAATTTCAGCTCTTGTAACATTCATGGGCTTTGGCCAAAAATTTTTTGAACGCGGGCTTAGTTCGATTTTTACAAAGTTCATAGCGGTTTACTCGAGTCCATCCACCGCCAGTCCGATGCAGATGCAACTATACCATATGAACTTAAACTATATGCTGTGCAATTTTAATATTTTTGTTTAGGGGTTAAAATTTAATCCCTAATTTTCTATGCAAATTATTATGAAATGGTCAGTCGAAATTTAGGTGTCAACAGCTGCCCCTCTTTGAGGGTGAGCTCGAGGAGGTTGCATTCAAAGACTAAATGATGCCTAAATTTTGACCATGAAAATACAATGAATGTTATTTTTGGTGGGAGTATGAGTCCCATTTTGATATGCAATAAGAAATGATGCATGCTGACGTGAATAAAACATACTTGGAATTACTTACCTTGTAGGAGTGGTTAAGTAGATTGAAAAGTACGTGACAATCCTGATGAAGCCGCCAAGTATTTGAATTTTACCTCACAAACTTGATAGAATCGAAGACTTCTGATAGGATTCCAATTACTTGGATTTCACCTCAGGAGTTCTGAAAGGGACATCGTGAGATATCCGGATTTCACCTCGGTTACTCGGGTAAAACACCTGGATTTCTCCTCAGGCACTCAGGTGAAAAATATGATGAGATATCCGGATTTCTCCTCGGATACTCGGATGAGACACCTGGATTTCTCCTCAGGCACTCGGTTGAGAAATATTGTGAGATATCTGGATTTCTCCTCGGATACTCAAATGAGATACCTGGATTTCTCCTCAGGCACTCGGGTGAGACACCTGGATTTCTCCTCAGGCACTCGGTTGAGGAATATTATGAGATATCCGAATTTCTCCTCGGATACTCAAATGAGATACCTGGATTTCTCTTCAGGCACTCGGGCGAGACACCTGGATTTCTCCTCAGGCACTTGGTTGAGAAATATTGTGAGATATCCGGATTTCTCCTCGGATACTCAGATGAGACACCGGGATTTCTCCTCAGGCACTCGGATGAGAAATATGGTGAGATATCCGGATTTCTCCTCGGATACTCGAATGAGATACCTGGATTTCTCCTCAGGCACTCGGATGAGAAATATATAGACATCTGGACATTGTCGAAGACATCGAGTGACTGCAACAAAACTGATTAGATATGAAGCCTGTCGATTGCTCGAACAGGTGAATGAATACCTGGATAAATACAGGCACCTGAAGGGGTAGAGACATACTTACCTGTTGATATCTCTGACTCTTGAGTGTGTGTCTCCTGCTAGACACGGTTATAGACAACAAGTAATATGCATTCATGGGCAATCAAGAACACATATACTCATGCACTATAAATTCAACTGGTTTTCATGCATGACGATTTTGTCAAATCAGCATTACTAAATTTCACTGGGGAAAATCATGATAAGACAATCCAGATTCACAAGTGGATATCTTGAAAATGTCGAATAAGGGACTTTCGGTCCGAAAGGGCTTTCTCTCATCCTCATCGAAAAGCGGCTAATTTATGAAAATCACTCTATCTCACCATCTTCATGTCGACAAGGATCCGAGTATTCTCGCAAGCGGTACAACCTTACCAATCTGAGAGGTCTTTGCTAGGACCGTAACATAGGCTTGGTCAATGGCTTAGCAAAAGGGGACTCTTCGAGTCGAGGCCATTGAAAGAAAATACTCCATAATTATCTCCGGGTTTACAAGTCAAGAACCCTGCAAAATGAGATAGAAATGGACTTGCTCGCACTTCTTCGAGCTAAGCTTATAGACATCCGAATTCTACATTAGTTCAAGTGCCATAATCTGAAAAGACTTTGTAAGGGACGTAACGTAGGCTAGGCTCATGGGTTGAGAAATGAAAGGATCATTAGGCTCAAAATGTGTATAAATAGGGTGAATAAGTTGGTGATCATCTCGGCATTGTCACAAGTCTTCCTTTTCGCTAGGGATTGTCTTCTCGGTAGACGTTCCATTGGGCTTGAATTCACCACTTGATTCCTTTGAAACTTGTAAGACCATTGCTCCACTGGGATTCATGACTTTGACATGTTGTATCTTGACATTTTTTTCACTACAGTTCTCCCTTTTTTTTCTGACTTTCTTTTTTTCTCTTTTTTTTCTTTTTTCTTTTTTTTTCTTTTTTTTTGACTTTTGACACACACTGTCTACAATGCACATATTGGCCAGCCACATTTTGGCTTGTTTTGTTCGAATGACTAACATTTGGACTTTTAGGGTCTTCGTCTTCTATCGGCGCTCCTGATATGCTGCGTAGATAGTGACAACTTTTACCATGCCCCAGTGTGGGGGATGATCACCAACTGGGTTTAAGAAACGAATTTGCAGGCTCAATTGGGCTTAGCAAAGGATAAAGTGTGTATAGGATAGAGAAAGAAATGCTCTTCGTCATCCTAAGGCACTTGAACTTCGTGTGAATTCTTCTGAAAAAGCAACACTCGAAGATTGATGCAAGTGAGAGCAAGAAAATTTCTATTCATTTTTCACCTTATAATGCTGACTTACCTCCAGTTTGCCCCAATGTGGGGTGGTTCTTAACAGGGGTAATTTGAAAGGATTTCTCCAAACATGTAGACTCAATGTGGCGAAACAATGGATAACCTGTAGTGTTTGGGATAGAGAAATGAACTGCCTTTCGTCACTTCAGTTGCCGTACCTTTTGCGAGATAACTCTTTATCTTGCAGACATGGAAATTTTTTTTTTTACTCAACTCACTGGGGATTAGTGCATGAGACTGTGTATAGGATAGGGCTTGCCTTTCATCATCCCGATGTACCTCATTCAATACATTCAATTCATTCTACATGAGTTATCAGATTGTCCAAATAGATTCTCCTTTTAAAGTCGATGATGTAGACCGACAAAATGATCAAGCAAAATTTAAAGCCAAAGCACACATTCCATCTTTAAATTGATTGAAACCATTTATTCATAAGTGAAATGTTTGTGACTCGAGTATAAGCCAAATATTTGAAAACTTTTGCCGCAAAAATGTTAGATCTTATCAGGGATAATACATCTTCACAACATCAGAATTAAGAGGCGTGAAAAACTCACTACCATCCACTTCTGCGAGAATTAGGGCACCTCCAGGAAGCACCTTTTTGACCATATATGGACCAATGTAGTTTAGGGCAAATTTACCCCCAGGAACAGGAAAGACTAGCAATACCTCTCTTAGGACTAGATCATTTACCTCGAAGTATCTTTGATGCACTTTTTGGTTGAAAGACTTACTTACTCATGCGGCAACTGGATCAGGTGTTTCGTCTCACTCTCAGGGGGATTTACCCATATCTTCCGAAATCACTCAAGTTGATAGTGACAGTTTGATCTGACGTGAGGACTTTGGGCCTTTCATGCCATTCTAGATCGCACTGAATATCTGAGGAATTGTTGAGTTCGTCGGTGTCATTGGGATCAAGCTCGGCTGCACATGATTCATTAGATTGGACTATTTTCATACCCTCACGTGTCACAAGATTGCCCTCTTGCGGGCCAGTGCCCATTCTCTCCAATGGTCCTTCCTCGATGGCTCCAATGAGGAAATTATCGAACAAGGCAGTGATTCCATCTATTGCATCATTAGGATCTTCTGTCATTAAAGGTGTTGGATCATCTATACCTCTCCATCCATCGCTCAGTTGCCCCAAAGTGTCGATCACCTCTTTTCCTTCATCAGCTTTAGGCGTGCTCTCTACGATCTCTTCATCATCGGACACGTCTTCGAGCGGAGGCATGTCTTCAGGCAGAGGGTCACTCTTGTCCTTCCCGGTGTTCAATGCAGCAAACTCCTCTTCCCAATTAATAACTACTTCGGAGATAGTGGAAACGATGCCAGTGTGGTCAGCATAAACGATCATCCCAGCTTCTACCATTCTTGAGATTCTTTCTCTCATGACAACTAGGGGAAGGTCCTCATTACTCGGGTAATAACCGGCTTTCACTAACTCACCGTAGACGTCGGTGATATACACCTTGACATTCTTGATTCGACCAGCATCGAAACTAAATATAGCATTCACATTACCTGCGTGATCAGAGAGCGGGTTGCTCTGAACATTCGGCTTAGCGGGTTGAAACGAGAAAGCCTTCGTGTCCAGGAGGTTCTGGATTCGGTGCTTGAGGGTAAAACAATCGTCGGTTGAGTGCCCCACCTCGCCCATATGATAATCGCATTTCTTAGACGGATCGTAGTTATAGAACTGCTCAGGATTGGGCCGCTTTGGCTCAGTAGTAAGCAAGCCTTTCTTTCGGAGGACCGCCAATACTTGAGACAACGACCCGGGGAGGGGGGTGAATTGCTTCTTGTTGTTTTTCTTCTGAAAGGGTTGACGACCCGTGTTTTGTTGTTGAGCTTCTGCTACTTGGATTGTTGGGACAGGGTTAGCATTCCGCCGACCCGATTGGGTATAAGTCACATTCACTTCAGCTACAGGCTCTTTCTCCTTTCTTGCACCAAATCTTTTGGTCGAGGAAGACGGCTCCACAAACCACCCATCTTTCAACCCTATCTCAATCTGTTCGCCTATAGGGATGAGTTGATTGAAGTTGTCAGCCGGAGTGGCTACCATCCGATTACGGTATTCGAACGGAAGAGTTTTAATGAACATCCTCTTCAATTCACTGTCTATGGGTTCTGGGATAATCTGTGCGGCTATGTTTCTCCATCTGATAGCATAATCCTTGAATGACTCATTCTTCTTCATCTGAGCACGCTCGAGGTCATCGCGGGTGGGAGTGATGTCCGTAATGAACCTGTACTGCTTTAGGAATGCTTCACTAACTTCCTTCCAGGTTTTGAGGCCATTTATCTTCTTCATGAGATACCAGTTCAGGGTAGGACCCGTCAAACTTGCCTGAAATGCATGAATCATCAGGAGTTCATTATCAACGTATGGTGTCATTTGTACGTGATATAGCTGCAGGTGAGCTTTCGGGCAGGAGGTGCCATTATACTTGTCAAAGTCTGGCATCTTGAACTTCTTCGAGATTTTGATTTGTGAGTAAAGAGACAAGTCGATTGAGGGCGAATCATGTGAGCCTTCCAACTGCTTCACTCTTTCTTCAAGTTTGTTAACCCGTTCATCAGGTTTTTCCTTGTTGACAATAATTTGGACGGGGTCATCTTCTAAATCGGGAAGATCGTCATCTTCCTCACTATCGGCATTCTTCCCTCCTTTATGCTTTGGGGCTGATGCCTCAGGGGACGCAGGAATAGGAGTCAGCCGAAGGGTTTTGATCTCAGCGGACATCTGTTGCATTGCGACGAGGAGTTGCTTCATTTGGTCCTCAATGCCAACGACACGATCTCGTAAGTCAGTTTGATCGGCCATTCTAGTTCTCGATCGCGTGCGAATAGGCGATCGTGATCGGTCCGTAATTACCTGATTCACGGATAAAACAGGTATAGATAAGTGTCAAGAAGAATCACATACCGATCCATGACATTGGTCTGAACGCTTTAATTAAAAATGACCTTTTTATTGAAATGAATTTTTTTTTTGTGTTTTTACAACGACAATGACTTAAAATCTCTTAAAAAAAACTCAATTCCTAAACAAGACTGAAGACTAGAACTGAAAAAAAAGTATAAAAATTCAAGCTATTCTATTTGACTTGATCCATAGACATATGGGCGGCGACTTCCTTCTTCAATTGCTCATAAGCTCGAGCTATCTTGGATGCTTTCTCTTGAGCTTCTTCGGCCTTCCTTTTGAGACGGTTGTTCTTTGAGCGAGTGGCAGGCTTGAGAGGCACCCTGGATATCTTCGGGAGTAGTTCCTGTGGGACTTTGTGCTGTCGAATATACTCGGTAGTCGCGAAATAGGACTTCTGTTCCCCCTTGAGTTCTTTTTGGGGTCGGGCTATTTTTAAGAGGCGACACTTCTTCCACATCTTCTTAAGCTGAGCTGCAGTCCCTTCGTGGTCTTCATCGCCATTGGTGAAGTCGACTTAGAGGAGTTCTGGTTGTAGCGCTGGAGGGAGTCCTTGGAGAATCTGGTACTGACGAGACACTCTGGCGGGGTAGTATTCAATTGCACCGGTGAAACCCAAGAGTGGAACCGGTCCAATACCATTACAAGTAAGCCGAGCTTCCTCGACTTGGAACCAGTAAGCATGCCATTGGAAACCTTGGGGTCTAGCGTTTTTCATGAAAATGATCCATTCAGAGTAATGATAATCGGGTGCATCCCTTTGTTTTTCTTTATACCTCAAGACTGGATGACTAGAATCACTAAGCTCAGATATTGTGAGTAAATCGCCACACCCTTTTATGTGAGACAAAAACCAAATTTGCAAAAGTTCGAGGGGGGCATGAAACGTTTTGTCAACATGTTGCTTAAATTTAGTGAGGGAAATGAAAGTCTCGGCTAAAATAGTGTTGATAAAATTCTTTCCAAGACAGACTTGTTGGACCAACCATGCAATTGACGAACTACACGCATTCTTACAGTGGGGAAAAATCACGAACCCGAAAAATGCTAACAAAAATATTCTGCCTTTTTGAAAAGATGTGGCTTTATCAAAACATTGACGAAGGTACGAAAAGGAACATGTTCCACGATTTTCTTTTAAGACTTTTCCCAATTCTTCTTTTCCGACACCCAAAAATTCAGACAACATTAAGGTGGAATCAATTCCTAGAGGTGGTGTAACTAATTCTGACCCTAAAGGTTTTCCAATGATCACGCTATATTCTTCCAAAGTCGGGGTGAGCTCATGCTTACCGAATATAAAGGTAGACGTCTCGGGACACCAGAAGTGTGCTAATGCTCGAACGAGGCCAGTACGGACTTTGACTTCCAATAAGGGGAGTAGCCTTCCGATGTGGCCTTCAACCAGCTTACGGTTGGTCGGACTGAGTAAGTTCCACCAGGCACGGAGCTCGTCCTTAGGAGCATCAAGAATCCGGATGTCTGCCCCTCCCATAGTATATGGATCAAGACTCGCGATCGACCTAATGTCATGGACCGACCAAGGAAAATACGAAACATAAATATATTGCGAGATAAAGGTTCAGAAAACTTACTTTACCCAATAGGACCATGGCAATCACAAAGACATGCGCATGAAATGTGAGGTTCGATTTCTATCTAGACTCTGGCTTGCAAAATGGAGACGCGAGGATTACCGGGCTAAACCAGTCATGGTTGTGGTTAGGCCAAGGTTCTTCTGTCTCCGGCTTAGTCAAGGAGCCGACCCGGGTTGCAAAGGGTACAACCGTGGTGGGAACTCAATGACACCGTAAAAAAAACTTTCGGGACCAAGGAGGGCGACCCATACCACGCGGATGTGGTCGAGGTGTCCGCTGTCTTAGTACCATCCTAAACCTGTGCCGCCCAGGTCCGGCAGCGGGTAGTGTGTGCGGTGTAGTGTAAATGCAAGGCATGCACAGCAGGTTATATCATACAGCGCTCCGTGCATAAAATAAACCATACATCCAAACACCTCCCTGCAAAACAAGGGTTAACAATCACGCCTCCCCTTATACCTCCCATTCTGCAAAAACATTTAACACCTAAAATATTAGGGACGTACCTGGGATCCTCGCTGCCAAGCAAAAAATATTTTTTTGAAAAGAAAAACTGGCCTAAGTCCACTAAGAGTTTTAACTCAAGTCCCCAGTGGAGTCGCCAAGCTGTCGCGACCTAAATTTTCTCTCAGGCTAATGGATTGTTAAGACTAAGCCTAACTCGAGCCCTCCCAAGCCCTACCAATTTGCAACTTAGGATTTAAGTTCTTAACGTGCAAATGTTTTCATGCTTGGAGTCGCTACTAATCTATTTGTGGTAGGTCGATTAGAAACCTAAATAAAACATAGGGAGATATGTTTTATTCCTACGAACCAGAGATTCTAAGCTCGGGGACTTGGTTACGCTAGATCTAGTCTAACGCCCTTTCGGTACCTTTCCTTTCCAAAAATGTTTATGCATGCAGTTTAGATCCATTTTTTACTTAGCCACTAGCATGTGAGGCGATCATACGGGTGCGCAAACCACCAAAGTAACACCCAATAATCAAAACATTAAATAAATTGCAAGATTGGAAAAATTACTTACGTCGAAGCAACGTAAGCATCTGCATTATTAGCTAGAAAATCATATCAACAATCCTAATACGATTTCTAATTAACAAGCAGTTCACTCAATATATTTATTTGGATTTTCACTTATTTAAATGAGAGCTAATCTATATGTAATGACGTGCAAAAATTAACATGCGATTAATGCAGCCTAACATGCAAACTATATGCCATGCGACGACGTGACCTAATTAATGACGGAAAAATGATTTATTTTTGGTATTTTATGAAAATTCGAAATAATTAAATATCCTAAATAATCCATAAAGATTAAAACAATTTCTAATTTAAACTAGGAAATATGCTACCCTAAATCCCAATTTAAATCAAATAATTATTTTATTCTTTTGGATATATTTAAGATTCCCTAGACATGCAAAATTTTTAATTTAAATCCTAACTAACATATTTTTGGATTTTCTTTATTTAAAAGGAAAACAATTAAACAAAGATAAAACCATGTTCACACAATCCACACAATCCGCAAGATTTTTCGAATTCAGATAAGGCAAAAAAATCAAACTAACGGTCATATCTATAGGGTTATAGATATCGACAGAAAGTTGATTGTTTAAATTTGGAAAGCAAATAAAATCTATTATCGTATCCAAGTGATTATGGATAAGATAACAATTTTCCGTATCGCCGCGTATCGTACCTTAGGGATAAGGTCGGATAGTCGTTCAGATACGTTGCCAAATTAGGAATGATTCCTAATTTTGGGTTTTTTTTAAATATTGCGGATATAGCACACATTATCCTAAGATATCTAGCAATCCACCAAAGAATATCTACGAAATATTCAAACATCGAAAACTTAGGAAATTAAATATTTCGAAAAATATTCGGATAATGATCTTACGTAATTTGCGGATATCTTCCAAATTCGAACTCGGTTCCGGATTGAGGCTTGCGGATCGGGACGGTGTGGTTGGCGACAGGTAGCCGACAACGTCCGCGAACGACAACGGCGGTGGGAGTGGGTCGGATAAACTCCGAATTCACAGGCACCACGGTAGTAACGGGCTGCTGGACACTCGCCGAACCTTGACGACTAGTGGATGCAAGGAACAAGACGATCGCGGATTGAAGCTAGACAGCAAATAAAACTCTCAGCCACAGCAAGGTGTTCTTCAGAGACGAGTCAATGCTGTCCGGAGTTTATGATGATGGGCGAGTACTAAACAAGAGGTCATCCCAGTCGAAGGACACCGGCATCAGCGACTATGAGGAGCTACTGCCTTCGACGGACAACTTGGGCGTCTCCAGGATTGTTGATGATGTCCAGAAGACCCTTTGGCTGTCTCCGTAAATTACGTGGCTTCTCAGCAGTCAACGTATTGCAGAGCAAGGCAGGGACAGCAGCAACTCGCCTGGATAGGATGACAACACTACGTGGACACTGCTGAGCAACGCTTGATTCTGGGATGTTGCTGATTGCTGGGTGCTGTTCACGATCTGGAGGCAGAGCAAAGGTGATGACCAGGGAAGTCTTCGAAGACCTTTGACTTTGCAGAACGTGTATACAGTGGGAGATCCCTTTTTTTCTTTTTCTCTGGTGCAATCCCTGTTTTGCACGTGAAGTCTCCAAGAAGCAAGACAGCCCCTCTCTTTTTCAAAGTCAAACTCTCTTCTGCCGAATACTCCCCCAATGATCCCTTCCTTTAGAATATATTCTATTCTCTTTTTTGGTGCAGGGATCACCTAAACGTGAAGCTCCTCTTTCCTCTCTTAAAATTTTTTTTCCTTCAAGTCACACTCTCTTTTCTTTTTTGATCTCCGAATCCTCACCCAATTAGATTGTCTCCTTCCTTTCTTTTTTTAAAAGTCCAACTCTTCTGCCCTCATGAATATATCTATAAGCCAAGTTTTTGTTTGTTTTCTTTCTTGCTTGCACTTATTTTCTATTTTGATTCAAAGAAAATATTGAAATATCTTTATGATAACATCAATTCACTCGGTTTGAATCGTGATATTATCAAGATTAACAAACCAATATTTTCCAACTCGACATAGTCCAATGAAAATTTCAGCTCTTATAACATTCATGGGCTTTGGCCAAAAATTTTTTGAACGCGGGCTTAGTCCGATTTTTACAAAGTTCAGAGCCGTTTACTCGAGTCCATCCACCGCCAGTCCGATGCAGATGCAACTATACTATATGAACTTAAATTATATGCTATGCAATTTTAATATTTTTGTTTAGGGGTTAAAATTTAATCCCTAATTTTCTATGCAAATTATTATTAAATGGTCAGTCGAAATTTAGGTGTCAACAGGCAAATAACTATTATTGTTTATATGGTTTAGGCTAATATTGATTCCTATCCTTGTGTTGTGCCCATTCATTTTATTTTTGTCGCTCACAGACTGCTTTGCTGTAAAATAAGTAGCTCTTCTTGCTACGCTCATTTTTTAGAAGGTTGACTTGGAGTCGTCCAAATTGGGTGACAAGTCTCTTTCAGTCTCCTAGGTAGACCTATAAAAATAGATTATAAACCCATTTCTTAACCCGTATTTAATAACCTAGGTTATTATATGGGTTAGTTATATTCCGTAAATAGGTCATAAATGGATTTAAAATGGTGAAGTCCAAAATGATATGGGTGTTAAATAGATTTACAACTTACTTAGATCCAATGCACTTTTATGACTCTCTCTTTACTCTCTCTCACCCTGACTTGATCTCGTGCTTGCTTATTCCGCGCTCTCATCTCAGTTTGTGTATGAGTTTTCTAAATTGAATTAAATATATAAATGTTTTAGCAATATAGATTGAGTATGTATCAGGTTGGGTATTTGCCATTAAATTTGTATTGCATGGAAATAAGTCACTTTGAATCGGGCCATTTTCGACCCGTTCACCTGTTTGATAGGTCTATTCCTAGGAAGTCAACAAAAGCATGTGCTTTCAGCTTGAACAACAAATCATTGATCTTTTTTGGCTGTAGTAAGAACTAATTAATGTACTAGTACAATTTCCCCACCATTTGGCCAAATTCGCGCGGGTACTGTTCACTCCATGGAGCTCTCGGTAGGGTTACTCGCCGGTACTGTTCACCGGCCTGTTTTCTGCTGAATCCGGCTGCCTCCGGCGACGGTTTGGGCTGAAACTTGGTGAGCCGGCCCCTGGGAGTCTCGTCTACCTTCCCTCTGAAGGATTTCTCTCTTCGTCTAGTTCTGAAGTTGGGATTATAGATCGGTATTTTCGCTGTTCTTGGTTCCCTGAGCGTGGCTTCGAACGAACGAAGATTGGACTCAGGCTGGGATTCTCCGACGGTCAACCTGGGATTTCCTTCCTGCCTTCGACTCAGGTTGCTATGTGGGCTGGAATTTCAGGTTGGTTCACGCTTAAACTGAGGTGATCATCTGTGAGTCTGAAGTGCTCCCCTGTTCTGGAACCGTAGTTGCGAGTGGGCTGATTGGGGCTCGGTCGACTTCTGATCTGGTTTTATATGTTGCTGCTGACTAGGTGCTGGTAGTTGTGATATAGTGGTAGCATTTATTTGGGACTCCTCTTGTTACGCTTCCTACCCTTCCCCCTGTTTTGTTGGACTGACCGGTAGGTGCTCGCATTAATGTCCCAATGAAAGGATCCCTTCAAGTGACTGAGGCCTCTTCTGCTCCGGTTACTGATCATCCTCCTGTTGTTTCTGCACTACAAGTGGTGAATGGATCTGACCTCAACAATGCAGATGCTCCTGCACCTAGAGGAAAATCTCCTGCTGCTGTCTCTCTCCAAGCTTCACAGACCCTGCAGGCTGCTACTGCATCTGATGCGAATTTTGCTGCAACCACAGCTCCTCCTGTCAATGAGGCTCAGCGTGCCTTGGGTCTTAGACCTATTCTTAAAGGTACTTCTAGCCATAAACTGACTGAGGATTCTGCCCCTGCCGCTGGAAATGTTGCTGTGGCTAGACCAAACCGAAGCTGGAGTAGGGGAAGGTCGAAGTCTAGAAGCCGTACTCTTAAGCGTGGACAGGTTTTAGCCTCTTCGAGTCGCCAACCTAGTATCAAAAGGAATGCACCTGTGTCTGGACAGAATACCAATCCACAAGGTCTTCCAGCTCCTGCTCCTAAACCCAAATCTTGGGCAAATGTGGCTAGAGTTTTAACCAAGGGATACAACCTCTCTTATGCTCCCCCAAGAGAGGAAAATGGTGAACTGTTCGTGGATATTACACCAGAGGTGATGCCTGAAGTGAATCCCTTTTGGCTTGAATGCGTCGTTGGACACTACATTGGAAAAAAAGTGCCTTTTAAACTTACTGAAGAGGCTATTAGGAAAGCGTGGGGTGATAAAGTGTCTGATATCAAACTCCATGAGAATGGGTTTTATTTCTTTAGAGTTTCAGACGCTGATTGCCGCAGGAAGCTCATTGATTCTGGTCCCATTTCCATTTTCAGCTGCACCATGTTGTTACAACAGTGGCATCCCAAGTTAAAGCTCCAAAGAGGAGTCCTGGATTCTATCCCGGTATGGGTCAAATTAAGGGACCTACCCTTTTCTCTATGGTCCCCTGCCGGCATTGGGAGAATTACCAGCGCATTGGGGAAACCTCTATATGTTGATGTACAGACGGAACAAATGTCGAGAATCTCTTATGCTCGAGTTTGTGTGGAAATAAAGGCTTCGGAACCTAGAGCTGATCAAGTGAAGGTACGATGGGATGATGAACTGAGTGTTATTAATGTGGAATACGAATGGAAGCCAATAGCTTGTACTTCTTGTGGCACCTTCGGCCATAAAGAAGGCTCTGCTGGATTCAAATGTTCAGCTAATCACTCCATTAACAGAGACTCAATCCTCGGTCACGGAACTAGAGCAGCTCAGCCTGCACCTGTACAGAGGAATGATGGGTGGACTCAAGTGCAATCTCGGAAGGGCAAAGCCCATGCTAAGATGACCCGTCCAGCGACAGATGCAGCTCCCTCTCTACCCATCCCAGGCTTGTCTCGAGCTGCGATTGCCAACCCAGCTGTACCTGTTGCGACTTTCAACCCTGCAGAACCACAGCTGACTCACTTGCTCTCACCTTTACAAGCCGACTTAGGTGACACTGATTTGAGGCCTGTTATGGAAACTATGTCAGGTCCCTCTCCTACATGCGCAGTAGAGCCTCCTGATCAGATCAGCATCAGTCCAGCTGGACCTGCAGAGGATGTGAACTGTTCAGCACCAGTCCAGTCTCTCATCGTGAACGACACGGAAGGGGCTCCTCTGGCCCCTGTTCTTGGCCCTCCCCAAGCTCAGAACCATCCGCAATGTGCCTCTACTGGTGATGTTCAGATTAGCTCCAGGCCGTCCAGACCTGCAGAGGAAATGAACAGATCAGCACCACACCATCCTCTGAACGTGATCTCTGAGGGTCCTGGTTCCTTGCCTCCTCCGTTATACCCACCTCGGGACCACCAGCATCTAAGCTCTGTTTTGAATTCCCCTAAGGCCCAAGTCTCTATAGGCCACTTAGACCAAAATCTCGGGGACTCTTCCATCAACTCCCACTCCTCCTCCGAAGACTCCTCTGATTCACAAGCTGAAGAGGACTTCAGCAACGCCGAAGACCAAGTGGTGCAGGACGTTATTGTGTCCCCCCCAACCACCCGCTCCAAAAGTTTGGCTTCTTACACCATTGGAGTCCCCTCCAAAGCTTCCTTGGGACCTATACCCAACTTGAGCAGTCAAGGCACAACTTCTAACTCGTCCTCCTCGAAAAAGAAAGACAAGAAGAGGAAGGCGAGGAAATCTCGAAGATAACATTCCCATTACCACTATGTTTTTTGGTTTTTGGAACATTAGGGGTCTTGTTAACCCCCTCCGTCAAGCTGAGATCCGTTCTCTTATTAGAAATAATCGTCTCTCTTGCATTGGCATCCTTGAGACCAAAGTCAAGGAGCCCTTTTTTGCTGATATTTCTAAGGGCTTATGTAACAATTGGAGATGGGTGTCGAACTACAACTTCTCACCTTTAGGCCGCATTTGGTTTGGTTGGGACCCGTTTGTGCTAGAAATGGATTCGCTCTATACTTCAGGTCAACTAATCCACATGCAGCTCAGACTTCTCTCTTTGAACAAAACCTGCTTGCTCTCTGTTGTCTACGGGGAACATACATTCTCACACCGGCGTCCGCTTTGGGCTGATCTCATCCGTCTCTCCTCCTGTGATCTACCTTGGCTTGTTGCAGGGGATTTTAACGCTATTAAGGACCCGCAGGATAGACTTGGAAGCTCAACACCGTGGATTCCAGTCTTTGATGAGTTTGGGGGTTGTCTCAACCAAGTAGGACTTGATGACCTCAGATATATGGGATGCAGGTACACGTGGTCTCATTCTTCCGGCGCCAACAGGAAACTCCGTAAAATTGATCGGGTTCTCATCAATAGCCTCTGGTCTCAGCACCTTTCTTTCTCGGAAGCCACTTTCCTTCTGCCCGGCATATCAGATCACTCTCCAATGGTTGGCAAAATCTATTCGCCCCAAAGTTCCAGGAAACCCTTTAAGTTTTTTAACTTTTGGGCCACGCATCCCAGCTTCCTGGAACTAGTAGCCCAAGCCTGGGACTCCCCGATGGTCGGCTCTCCTCTTTTTAAGGTTTGCTGTAAACTTAGGCTGCTCAAAGCTAAGTTAAAACACTTGAACAGGAGTTCCTTTTCTGCTATTTCCACTAGAACGGAGCAGGCTAGATCCGAACTCTATGCTGTTCAGTCGGCCTTGGAACTTCAACCTTTCGACCAGAACTTAATGGATGAAGAAGTGGATCTACTCCGGTCCTTCTCGACTTTGAGATTGCAAGAGGAATCCTTCCTTAGACAGAAATCTCGAATCCGATGGCTTAAAGAAGGGGATTTGAACACCAGTTTTTTCCATCACTTTGTCAATAAAAGGAGTACTCAGAACCATATTCTCTCTGTGTTCACTAATGATGGTATCCTACTCTCAGACCCGTCAGAGGTAAGGAATCATATTGTCCACCATTTTCAGCGGCTTTTCAATGGTCATCCTATGCCTTCCCATCCAGCTATAGGCGAGATAGCCTGCTTCATTGGACAGACCCTTGATGACAATCAGTGTATCCACCTAGCCCAACCAGTCACCGATAGAGAAATCCAGGATACTCTCTTCTCGCTGGCTAAGGGTAAGGCCCCCGGTCCGGACGGATATAATGTGGATTTCTTCAAATCCTCTTGGGAAATTATTGGTCCCTCTATCCTTAAGGCGGTTAGACATTTCTTCGAGACTGGTCACATGCTGAAGGAACTTAACACTACCATCCTCACCCTTGTGCCGAAGTCTCCCAATGCCTCGACCATGGCAGACTTCCGTCCGATAGCTTGTTGCAATACCCTCTACAAGTGCATTTCTAAAATCTTGGCGAGGCGTATAGCACATATTCTACCGAACTTGATCAGCCCCTCTCAAACAGCGTTTGTCAAGGGTCGCCGAATCAGCGATAACATCATGATTGCTCAAGAACTGTTCGCTGACTTTCATCATGAAGCTTATCTCCCCAAATGTGCTGTTAAAGTAGACTTTCAAAAGGCCTTTGACACCGTTGATTGGGGCTTTATTGAAAATACACTCGAGGCCTTCAGGTTTCCGGTATCCTTCATCAAGTTGATTATGGCATGTGTATCTACAGCAAAATTCTCCGTCTCTATAAATGGGGAATTACACGGTTACTTCTCTAGTAGCCGTGGTATACGGCAAGGGGACCCGCTCTCGCCATACCTTTTCATCCTGGTTATGGAAGTCTTTTCAGGTATTCTCAAGTCAAATGCGAACACTCCGGATTTCCGTTGGTTCTGGCGTTGCAAAAAGACTCGCATATCTCATCTTTTCTTTGCAGACGATGTGCTCCTCTTTTGTGAAGCTCACCTGAAATCTATTGAGATTATTAAGCGATCGCTCGATAAATTCTCTGGATGGTCTGGCCTTTTCCCGAACAATAGTAAAAGCAGTATTTTCTTATCGGGAGGGCCTCAGACATTACATAGCCAAATCCAGCATTGTCTTGGCTTTCAATTGGGCTCCCTCCCCTTCCGTTATTTAGGGGTTCCTATTATTTCCTCCAGGCTACGTAAGGAGGATTGCAAGATCTTAGTTGACTCAATAACGGCGAGGGCCCGATCTTGGACTCAACGTTTCTTATCTTTTGCAGGGAGACTCCAGCTCATCAAGTCTGTTCTTCACTCCATTCAGGTTTACTGGGCTTCTATCTTCTCCCTTCCAAAATCTGTTTTAAACGATATTGAGTCCATCTTGAGATAGTTCCTCTGGAAAGGACCTGATCTTGGCCCAGGCGGTGCAAAAGTAGATTGGGCCAATACTTGCCTTCCCAAGGAAGAAGGTGGTCTTGGTATTCGTCGGTTAGCTGAATACAATAGAGCTTTGACACTAAAGCATATTTGGCTCCTTTTCTCGGACAAGGAATCTTTATGGTGCAAATGGATTCATTCCAATTTTTTAAAATCTAACTTTTGGATTGCTTCCAAGCCCACATTCTGTTCCTGGACCTGGAAGAAGATACTGGACCTGCGTCCTTCAGCTCGGACTCTCTTCCGATGGAGAATAGGCAATGGTCGCTCTGTTTCCCTATGGTTTGACTGGTGGCATTGCAGAGGACCTCTTTATCTTATATTTACTAATGTCGACATTTATCAGTCCTGAATTCCCAGGGATACTACGGTTAGAGAGTTCTATGAAGGCATCTGGCAATCTTCACCCTTTCTTGACTCCATCCTCAGCTGGAATGAGCTGCCACCTAGTTTTGTGGACGCTCCCGACAAACTGATATGGAATCCAATTTCTTCGGAGTCCTTCTCGGTTTCCTCAGCTTGGGACCATCTCAGGAGCAGAGGACACCTGGTTCCTTGGCACTCTTTTGTTTGGGATCACCACATTGCACCCCGCCATGCCTTTCTACTATGGATAGTCACCCGCAATCGGCTGCCTACGCAGGTTCTTCTCCTTCAAAACCACAGGATTGAGGCTGCCTTATGTGCTTTCTGCGGTACAAGACCGGACTCCATCAACCATCTCTTCTTCAGCTGCTCCTCTACTAGAAGACTAGCCTATTTTTGGGCTACCAGGTGCAACCTCCCTTGGCGGAACCGGCCGTGGCATGAGCACATCACTTGGGCTATGACAGTTTGTGGCGGCGCTTCTTTTGCACACTGCCTCTCTCGGTTTTCCTTTGGGGCATTGGTCCACATTATCTGGTCAGAGAGAAACAACGCCATTTTCAGGAACAAAAGCATTTACCTCCCAGGTATGCGCAAGCACCTAGTCAAGGTTGTCAAGGACAAAGCTTTATCTATGGGAAGAGTTCAAGACATTCCCAGGAACCGCCATATCCAAAGACAGTGGGGCCTCCCGCCTTCTATTTTTGACGGGGGCTGATCCTCCTTGTTTCCCGGTCTTTTGTTTAGTTCCGGGCTTTCTTTAGTTTTTTCGGTGTCTGTATAGCCTTGCAGGGCCTTCCTTGACCCTATTTGGACATTCTTGTCCCAACAGGGTCGGGCTTAGGTTCGTGCTTAGTTTGTATTTGGTTTATTGGAAAGTTATATACACATTTACCCTTACCAAAAAAAAAAAAAAAAATTAATGTACTAGTACCAAGCATCTACATGTAACTATACAAGACAAAAGTAATTTAGGAAAGGACATGGTTGAATCCCAACGATTTCCACCTCACCAGTCGAGCCTCTTACGCTACGACTAAATCTACTCAATTATTAATTAACTCGCCCATTTTTCCCCTCTTGATAGATGTGCATTTTTTCACTGCAAATTCAGGGCCAAGGTCCACAACAAGGCAAAGGCTTCTAACCATGAGATTAATATTGCTCTCAGGCTAATCACTTCATATGCTTTCCTGAGCAGAAGCCGTTCAGAACAACTAATCAAATCGTTCATGTATTACATGTGTCCAAACTTATTCAAAAAGCTTTGCAATTTGGTAAGAAAGTCCAGCTCAACTTGATTTTGTTTTTCCTCCTCGGGCAACAAGAAGGCTTCTTCGTGGTCTTTCCCAATTAAACAGAGAGAGTACTGTCCAAATACCAATAGCTTCTGATTAGAACAGATGAAGAACCGCTACCAGTTTTATTTGCCTGAAGTAGTTGCCAAGGCTTAGTACTAAAATTCTTTTATGTACTCGAAACGTGTGAACCTGCTTCATCTCAGCTAACAAATAATATGGACACTCACATGATCTAATGGCTGAGGTGGAAAGGGTTCATATGCACCGCATGCATATAAGACTTGCTACTTCTTGATGCACAAACTCCTGGATAATGTCTAGAAGGCAACGATTAAGAGCGCGCAGAGGAATACTAATAGAAGTGAAAAGGAAAGGCCCCCCAGGAGCAGTGAATGGAATGATCGCACCGGATATTTCGTAGAAGGCAATGACTTTACTAAGTCCAGGTCGATTAACCAGTTTATTTTCTAATTACATCAACTATATAAGTTCATTGTAATCACTTCTCAATAAAGAAATGGTGACTCCTGGAAAGGGAATGTAGGAGGCAAGGCATCGAAATGGCGACTCCTGAAAAGGGAAAGTAGGAGGCAAGCCATAAATGGTGACTTCTGAAAAGGGAAAGTAGGAGGCAAGGCATGTAGGAGGCAAGGCATAAACGGTGACTCCTGAAAAGGGCAAGTAGGAGGCGAGCCATGTAGGAGGCAAGGCATATACCTTGCCTCCTACTTTCCCTTTTGTCTTTTTACCAGCCACGCTATAAATGTGGTGCAGAGAGTAATCATTTCGTGCTCAAAACTATCCACAATAGTCGAGTAATCTTCCTGGTTGACGCGGAAACCATTGTACCTTCCCCCGCCCTTCGAAAGATCAAAATGAGACTTTTCTATCTTTATCTCAAATCCATTCTTTCCTTTGTGGCTGGGTACTTCTTTTGCAAGAAGAACGAGTGGGCTGTTCCTGGAGCCTCTAGTTCCTCGACCTCAACTGAACGAATTGATTCCACGCCATCTGCTTCCGACGGCATTGGGCAGGAGATGTCCGATCTACAGCAACAGGTGAATCTCTCTCTCTCTCTCTCTCTCTCGGTGTCACACATAGAGGAAGAACCACCACCAGCCGGAAGTAGTTGCCAAGGCTTAGTACTAAAATTCTTGTACATGCACTGGATGCATATAAGACTCGCTCCTTCTTGATGCACCGACTGTTGGGGAAATTTGATTGCTAATGAAGATAGAGAAATATTAATAGACCCTTGATGCTTGGATGCATGATGACAATCACTGTCCTTAAAATATTATTTGCCCTCACTATTGTTGCTGCTGGGTTTAGAACAAATATACCTCCAAGATACACATCAAAGTTGTAGAGAAACAAGTTCAGCAATTCCTCAATTTCTCTCTTGAAATTTCATCTTGAATGTGTTGCTAAAGTTGTGTGTACGAAAAGAGAAGAAGAGAGAATTCCGAAGAAGTTGTAATTATCAACAGTTGTGGTTATAATAAATAATGTACGATTTGGTCTCTATTCACAGACAATCAATTAACACACCTCTTGGGAATAGGTACCTTATCCCTAACCATTACCATTCTTCACGTTAAGAATAACTTCCGTTCATCACCACTGATAACTTCTTTTTAGGACGAAAAGTCACCTCTTTTCATAATCAAGAGTCATATCTTCTCACCTCTTTTCATAATCAAGAGTCACATCTTCTCTTAACTAAGAATCGCATTTTTTATGATAACAAAGTATTTCAACACAAACTCTCGAGGATAATGCCTAGAAGGCACCGATTATGATCGCAAAGAGGAAGGCTAATAGAAGTGGAAAGGAAAGGCCCACTTGGAGCAGTGAATGGAATGATCGTTCACTGGATAATGCCTAGAAGGCAACGACTTTGCTGAGTCCAGCTCAATTAACCATTTTATTTTCTAATTACGTCAATTATGTGAGTTCATCGTAATTACTTCACAATAAAGAAATGGTTGCTCCTGAGAGCCAATGGGAATAATGCGCAACGACTGAGTTGTTTTTACATTCCAAGTGTGAACACATGAAATAATGAAACGATCAACGTAGTTTGAGAGATTAAAATATACATAACAGTCAAGTAATCATTCATTGCCTCCTGCTTTCCCTTCTTCCTCTTTACCAGCGACGCTATAAATGTGGAGCAGAGATAGTCCAGTAATCATTTCCTGCTCAAATATCTGTGGTAGTCTGAGTAATCTTTCTAGTGACAAGGAAACTACTGTACTTTCCCCCACGTTGAAAGAGCAAAATGAGACTTTTCTGGCATTATTTCACACCCGTTCTTATCTTTGTGCTGGGTACTTCATTGGTAAAAAGAAGAATGGGAGGACCAACCCTTGCGGACAACCCGAGGATGCTGGAGCCTCTAGATCCTCGACCTTACCAGAACGAAGTGATTCTGGGCCAGCTGCTTCGTCCGCCTCTGTGATAGGAAACAATTACTTCGTATTCTTAAGCTTCCGAGGTCCTGATACACGCAACAGCTTCGTCGATCACCTCTACATTAAACTCCGAGATGTGGGCCTGCCATTCCATCCAAACTTCGTGTTCAAAGATGAAAACTACCTCACCTTCAGCGAGGACATCGGTAAAAATCTTATCAGTCCAATCAAGCACTCTATGTTGGAAATTGACTTCGAAAATGGATAGAACAATGAAGTGAGACTTTGAGGCGTGATATCACTTTCTTTAAGGAATTATTTGCCCCACGAAATTGCTAATGGTCACCGGCAAATTTCCTCCAGGATACAACAAAGTCTCGATGAGAATACTAGATAGCAATTCTAGTATTTCTCCAGGATCTCTCTACGAAACAATTCGAGAAGATGGCTGTGTTTTTAGGGAAGAAAATTTCAGAAAAGGAAAAAAACATTCTGTCATGCCAAAAAACCGACGAGTATATATAAAGGCATTTTAACGACCGATGGCAACCTTTCGATAAACGGTTAAAAAATCAAACACAACTCTTCGGTCGACAGTTTATAATTGAAAAGGTATGCAGCCGAAATGGTTTATGAAAAGACACGAAAATTCGGAATTTAAAAATAATTAAAAAAATAAATAAAGTAGAGGATTAGGCTAATTAATCCACTAGTGCGCATGCGTGCAAAGTGCTAAGTGCGCCTAATAATCGCGCAATTATTCGCGCCCCCGCACGCGGGTATCATGGGTCTAGCCCATTTCTCATATGTTTCTTCTGAACACACAAAAGAAGCCCGCACTTATAAACAAGCCTACTTCACTCCATATTATCTACGTGGGACGTAGAAAAACCACTTTTGTTTATTTTACAAACAAATTTCCAACAATCCCCCACTTTGTTTGTAAAACAAAAATTTCATATTAGAATAAAATTATAGTAAATACATAGCCAAAATATCGATGAGATTAAATATACATACATAAAGGTCTCTTTCGAGTTAAACCTTTACTTAGTGCAAGTACCTCAAGACTCTATCAAAGTGACAAGTAGCTCGGCTTTAAACTTGTACTTTTAAATAATAGAATCGGACATATCGCACATATACTAACCTCTTGTTTCAGCGAGAAGTTCTCTATTACTCAGCACTATTATGGCCTTGTGCTTGATCCTGTTTCACGAGCTCTCTAGAAAGCAACCCTAACTCTCGTAAGAAGCGGCACCACTTCTAAGCTCATATAGGTGAAGTATCTACCATGTGTTTCTGTTACTATTAACACATTACATATTCGTACAATACTTCATTAAGAATTCAATTCAACCTTCAAACCGTAACAGATAATACCGACTTCTCATATTAGGGCAAGCATCGGTATCAAACAATCACTTTTCAGTAACTTGTTTTTACCCATTAAACCTTGTAACTAGTGATGTTCTAGAAAAGGTTGGGTTACAATTACTGGTGATTTTAATTAAAGGGTTTCAGCCCCATTTCTTGTGAGGTCACTTTTACCATATCTCTTGGTAATGCCTTTGTCAAAGGATCAGCCAAATTATTACTTGACCTCACGTAGACAATTATTATGATACCATCTTTAATCAATTGTCTCACAAACTCATGCCTTAGGCTAATATGTCTAGACTTCCCATTATAGGTGCTACTATAAGCTCTTGCCAAAGTAGCCTGACTATCACAATGAATAGAAATAGGAGGCATAGGACTAGGCCATAATTTGATATCCAATAACAAATTCCTAATCCACTCAGCCTCTTTCCCAATTGCCGCTAAAGCAACGAATTCTGACTCCATAGTTGAGTGAGTTATGCATGTCTGTTTCTTGCTCGCCCAAGAAACAGCACCTCCACCAAGAGTGAAAACCCATCCTGAAGTGGAATGTTTATCACCCACACTTGTAATCCAACTAGCATCGGTGTATCCTTCTAATACAGCTGGATAATTATTATAGAACAAGCCTAAATTTTTAGTTCTCTTAAGATAACCAAAAATTCTAGTAATGGCTTTCCAATGTTCCATATTTGGATTACTAGTGTACCTACTCAACTTGCACACGGAATAAGCAACATCAGGTCTAGTACAATGCATCGCATACATTAAAGACCCTATAGCACTCGCATATTCAAGTTGTGCTACAGCCCTACCAGTATTATAATTTAATTTAATACTGGAATCAAATGGAGTACTTAGGTCCTTGAAACCAAGATGTTGAAATTTATTTAACATTTTTTGAATGTAGTCGCATTGGCTCAGAGAATAACCCCCACTATGTTTTTTAACTTTAATACCTAAGATAGTATCTACTTCACCCAAGTCTTTCATTTTAAACATGGAAATTAGATACTTCTTAGTCTCATTAATTCCAGCCATATTTGTTCCAAAGATAAGCATATCATCAACATATAAGCACACTAAAACACCATAGTCTTTAGTGAATTTAGAATATATACACTTATCAGCACTATTGTGTGAGAAACCATTAGACAATATAACTGAATCAAATTTCTCATGCCACTGCTTAGGAGCTTGCTTAAGGCCATAAAGAGACTTAATCAATTTACATACTTTCTTTTAAAGTCCAAGAAGAACAAAGCCTTCCGGTTGTTCCATGTAAATCTCCTCATTTAAGTCTCCATTCAAGAAAGCAGTCTTGACGTCCATTTGATGAACACAAAGGTCATAAATGGAAGCTAGAGAGAAAAGGATTCGAATAGAAGTTATACGAGCTACCGGAGCATATGTATCAAAATATTCTATTCCTTCCTTTTGTCTATACCCCTTGGCCACCAATCTAGCCTTAAAAGCTTGGATAGATCCATCAGAATAGTATTTCCTCCTAAAGACCCATTTACATCTAATAGGCTTGGATCCTTTTGGTAAATCAACTAACACCCAAGTATTGTTGGACATGATTGAGTCCATTTCATCATTTGTAGCTTCTTTCCAAAACGAAGCATCTCTAGAAGACATAGCATCACTAAAACATTTAGGATCGTCTTCTAAGTTTAATACTATAGGGTATTTATTTACCACGTTATTTTCTCGGTCTCCTTCAACAAGGAAAACGTTAGTAATAAAATCTGGACCTAAGTCCTTTGACTTCCTAGCTCTAGTGCTTCTTCTCAGTTCAGTCACGTCCTTAGAATCATTTGTCTCCTTCTCATGAGAATCTACTTGAGTCTCTACAGGTTTTGAATTATTTTCAATAATTTCATAACCCGTTGACAATTTATTCTCAAAGAATTCAACATCTCTCGATTCTACAATAACATTGGACTCTAAGTCAAGAAGCCTATAAGCTTTACTGTTTTCAGCATATCCAACGAAGACACTTTTGATGGCTCTGGGACCAAGTTTGGTTCTTTTGGGGTCCGGTACTCTGTAGTATGCCAAACACCCCCACACTTTAAAGTATGACAAGTTTGGTTTTCTACCCTTCTATGTTTCATATGGACTTATGTCATTTCTCTTGGATGGTATTTTATTATGAATATGACATGCAGTAAGCAATGCTTCTCCCCAAAGATTAATTGATAGCTTTGAATTCGAAAGCATACAATTAACCATTTCTCCAAGGGAACGATTTTTTCTTTCGGTCAAACCATTTTGCTGTGGAGTGTATGGTGCCGAAACTTGATGAATGATACCATGTTCTTCACAAAATGAAGAAAATTCGTTCAAGAAATATTCTCCACCTCTATCTGAACGTAGAACCTTGATTTTTCTTTCCAATTGATTTTCTACTTCAGCCTTATATTTCTTGAACATGGTAAAAGCTTCATCTTTCGTCCTCATGAGATAAACATATAAATATCTACTGCAGTCATCAACAAAGGTAATAAAATACCTTTTACCACCTCGAGTTAACATGCTATTAAATTCACATATATCGCTATGCACCAATTCCAATAAATTCGAATTTCTTTTGACACTAGGAAAAATGGTTTCTTAATTAATTTAGATTTAGCACATATTTCGCATTTATCAATGTTGCCATTGAAATTTATCAAGTCTAACTTTTTCATATTCTTTAAATAACGAGTATTTATATGTGCCAACCTACTATGCCATAAAGATAAAGACTTAACAATATAAACAGAAGTAGAAATATTATTATTGATACTTAGTTGATACATGCCATCATTGGCATAGCCCTTCCCAACAAACAGCCCATTCTTCGACAGGATAACCTTATCGGATTCAAACAAGACCCGAAACCCTCTTTTACAAAGTAAATCAATAGAAACTAGGTTCTTCCTAATTTCGGGTATGAACAACACGTTAAGAAGAGTAATCTTCTTTCCAAAAGTAAAGTCTATTTCCACTGTGCCTTTGCCAGCAACCTTTGCAAGGGCATTATTCGCCATCAGGACCTCTTGAACATTTGTGTCGACAGTCTCTTCAAATTGCTTGAACAAGTATTTGTCCCTGCACACATGGACTGTGGCACTAGAATCTAACCACCAACCGGTCTGGACAATAGTAGAGTTGACCTCAGAAATAATTACCATCGAATTATTAAATTCGGAAATTTTCATGTTTGACAACATGTTTGTAATCATGGCCACATAGTTTTCTTCAACTAGATTTGCATCTGCCTTCACCGGTGGAGTGTTCTTGTCCTTTGACATGCTTTTGCGTTGAAAGCATTCCTTAGCAAAGTGTCCCTATTTGCCACAAACAAAACAACAACCTTTCTTCTTCTTTTGAGTCTTCTTAAATTGATGCCCATTCTTTACTTTGAAGTTCTGGCTGAATTTTCGCTTTCGATCCACAAGATTTACCTTGGAGTCATACAAAACAGAATTATCACGTAAACGTGACTCTTCCTCAATTCGAAGATGTTTTTGTATTTGCTCCAAGGAAATGTCCTCAGACTTGTGCATCAGCCTTTTTCCATAGTCTTTCCAAGTTGGAGGCAATTTTGCAATAATTGCTCCGACTTGAAAAGCTTCTGGAATATCAATTTTGAGGGCACGAATTTTGTTGACAATCACTTGTAATTCGTGGACTTGTTCCAACAAGGGCTTAGTATCAATAAACTTAAAATCAAAATACTTTGCGATCAAATACTTATTGGTACCTTGTTCCTCCGCTTTGTACTTGAATTCAAGTGCGTTCCAAATTTCTCTGGCCGACTTCATCTCGGTGAATAGATCATACAATCGATCAGACAATGTGTTCAGAATGTGTCCACGACATAGCAACTCGTCCTCCTCATGTTTCTTCCTTTCTTTGTTGTCCCTTTCAATTGCTTCAGTGCTCGGTTGTCCTCCTTCAGTGGCAGGCTTCGGATCTTCAATAGGCGCCAAGGTTGGATCCAGAATGTAGGATATCTTCAAGGCAGTGAGTAGGAACATCATCTTGTCCCTCCAGCGAGCATAGTTGTTCCCATCAAATCGGTCCAGTTTGACCATGTTTTGATTCATGATTTTGATTGTCTCCGACTCCATTGTTGAACAAATAATTCCTTAAAATTGTTGGAAATTGACTTCGAAAATGGATAGAACAATGAAGTGAGACTTTGAGGCGTGATATCACTTTCTTTAAGGAATTATTTGCCCCACGAAGTTGCTAATGGTCACCGGCAAATTTCCTCCAGGATACAACAAAGTCTCGATGAGAATACTAGATAGCAATTCTAGTATTTCTCCAGGATCTCTCTACGAAACAATTCGAGAAGATGGCTGTGTTTTTAGGGAAGAAAATTTCGGAAAAGGAAAAAAACATTCTGTCATGCCAAAAAACCGACGAGTATATATAAAGGCATTTTAACGACCGATGGCAACCTTTCGATAAACGGTTAAAAAATCAAACACAACTCTTCGGTCGACAGTTTATAATTGAAAAGGTATGCAGCCGAAATGGTTTATGAAAAGACACGAAAATTCGGAATTTAAAAATAATTAAAAAAATAAATAAAGTAGAGGATTAGGCTAATTAATCCACTAGTGCGCATGCGTGCAAAGTGCTAAGTGCGCCTAATAATCGCGCAATTATTCGCGCCCCCGCACGCGGGTATCATGGGTCTAGCCCATTTCTCATATGTTTCTTCTGAACACACAAAAGAAGCCCGCACTTATAAACAAGCCTACTTCACTTCATATTATCTACGTGGGATGTAGAAAAACCACTTTTGTTTATTTTACAAACAAATTTCCAACACTCTAAGGTTTCAATTCCAGTCATCTCGGAAAAGTATGCTGCTAACGAATGGTGCCTCCGCGAGCTCATTGAGATAATGGAGTGCAAGAAAACCAGTGGACAAATAGTCTTGCCCGTATTTTACAAGGTGAAACCCTATGAGGTGCGAGAACTAGAGGGGGCCTTCGGAGAGGCCTTCAAATCCCAAATGCAAAGTTTTAAGGAGGATGTCAAGCTAAAAGGGCTGGAAGCGCTCAAAGATGTAGTTGATTCTAGAATATTTGAATCAGAGAAAATTGCTAGTGGGTACGTCGTTGACCTTGGTTTAACATATCCTTGTCAGAAGAAGTATTTTTCTATTTATCATCCTTAATCCTTGTTTTGTGGAGCCATTAATAAGTTCTCATCTGTTGCTTTGTTTGATAGGCGTGAAGGGGAATTAGTAAATAAACTCGTAGAAATAATAATGCACGAGCAGCAACATGATTTTCAACCACATCTTCCCGCCAACTTGGTTGGAATTGAGGATACTGGAGCCTCTAGATCATCGACCTCACCAAAATGAAGTGATTCTGGGCCATTTGCTTCCTCCACCTCTGTGATTGGAAACAATTACTACATATTCTTGAGTTTCAGAGGCCCTGATACCTGCAATGGCTTCGTCGATCACCTCTACCATAAACTCCAAGATGTGGGCCTGCAGTTCCATCCTAACTTCGTGTTCAGAGATGATAACAACCTCGCCTTCGGCGAGGACATTGGTAAAAATCTTATTATTGCAATCAGGCAATCTAAGGTTTCAATCCCAGTCATCTCGGAAAAGTATGCTGCTAGTGAATGGTGTCTCCTCGAGCTCATTGAGATAATGGATTGTAAGAAAACCAGTGGACAAATAGTCTTACCCGTGTTGTACTAGGTGAAACCCTATGAGGTGCGAGAATTGAGGGGGCCTTTGGAGAGGCCTTCAAAAAAAGAATGCATCGTTTTAAGGAGGAGGATGTCAAGCTAAAAGGGCCGGAAGCGCTAAGAGAAGTAGTTGATTTTAGAATATTCGAATCAGAGAAAATTACTAGTGGGTATGTCGTTTACCTTGGTTTAACTGATCCTTGTCGGAAGAGAACTTTTCTATTTATCATCCTTAATCCTTGTTTATTGGAGCCATTAATAAGTTCTCATCTGTTGTGTTGTTTGACAGGCATGAAGCGGAATTAGTAAATGAACTCGTAGAAATAATAACGCGCAAGCTGCAACATGATTTTCCGCCACCTCTTCCCGCTGAGTTGGTTGGATTCGATGATCACGTGGCTAACGTTATGAGATTGGCAGATACTGCTTCTTCCGAAATTCAAACTATTGTGATTTATGGGATTGGAGGCATCGGTAAGACAACTCTGGCTACCTTCATCTATAAAAATATTTTTGGCAATTTTGAGTGTCGCAGCTTTCTCAAAGACACTAGAGAAACAATTAAAAGCAAGGGCCTGGAGCATGTTCAATCTCTACTTATCTCAGATATAACAAAATGTCCTGCCGGTAAGGTGCGTGATTAGTTGTGCAAAGAAGAAGGTACTTATTCTTCTTGACGATGTGGATTGTCAAGACCACCTCGATAAATTGATTGCTGGAGGTTGTGAATTCGGCTCGGGAAGTAAAATCATCATTACATGTCGAGATAAGGACCTCCTGAAGCCTGAATATAAAATGTATGAACTCCCAAAAATGAATCACAAAGACTCTTTGCTTCTGTTTAATAGAAATGCATTTGAAGAAAAGCAACCTCCAAGAGACTTTGCAGCTCTTTCTAGTGATATTGTTGAGACCATAGGAGGGCTTCCCTTAGCTCTCGTGATTGTAGGTTCACTTCTCGAAGGAAAACTTAAGGACATATGGATAGAGACGCTAGAGAAATTGAGGAAGGTGCCTAATGAGGATGTACAAAAAATGTTGAGGATAAGTTTCGATTCCTTGGGATATGACGAACAACAAATGTTTCTAGACATAGCATGCATTTTCATTGGAATTGACCAAAGAATTGCCACCTACCTGTGGGATGATCTCAAATTTTTCCCGAGTATCAGATTGAAAGTGCTGATTAACCATTCATCAATAATTGTTGATGATAACAATAAGTTGGGAATGCATGATCAATTGAGAGATCTAGGCAAAACAATCGCCCGTCCAGCAAATAAGAAGCCTTGGGATTGTAGCAGACTATGGGACGAGGAAGCCATAACAGTTCAACGGAGAAAGGTAACAATCATGTCTACTTTGGGCCTCTCCCATGTTCTCTAATGGTAGTCCCTCATATTATTATTCTTACTGTTCTTTTACTCTAGATCTTTGACCAGTGTCAACATATTGTTAGCATTTTGTTGGTAAAAGCTACATCCAATTTTGGCCTTTAGTTCATGAAAAGTTTGCACGCTTGACTACAGGCCATCTCTTGATGCATAATTAACAGGCTCAGAAAAGGGTTATTAAAAATTGTGTATTGTTAGCTCTATCTATATTTTCTCTTTGCTGTCTCAAGATCATTTTCTAGCAGTTTTGCTACTGCTTCTTTCTATATTGCAAGTTGAAGATCCTAGCGTCGCCCAGGTTTGGAAATTTACTCATTCAAATATCATTTAAGTAAGATAATATCGTAAAGTACAAAAAAATGCATAGTTTTTTATTTATTCATGTCGAGACCGGGGAATGCTACGTGCTAATATTTACTATCCTCAATTTTTTTGTAGGACAAAAATAGAAATATTGAGGCACTATGTCTGGACAAAAATGGTTCAAGCAAGTTCATGGAGCGAAAAAGCTTTAAAACAATGCCTTACCTGAAGTTCCTTTGTCTAAGTGAAGTGGATTTTGTTGGAGAATTTGAGGATTCACTTTCCGAATTAAGATGGCTAGAGTGGAAGATGTGTTCTGACTCTTCCAAAGCGACCAATGTTCCTTTGGAGAAATTACTAATATTTGATTTATCAAGTGGTTATATTAGTGAAAAATGGGAAGGATGGAATTCAATGAAGGTAAAGATGAGAAAGGCTTTCTCTTTTGTTTCTTTTCGATGATAAATTGTTTTATTTCCAACAGCTAATCTCGGAACATGTTCTTTCTTGTAGATGGAGAGGTTGAAAGTTCTCAATGTTCTTTCTTATAAATGGAGAGGTTGAAAGTTCTCAATCTTTCGTGGTGCTCACATTTAGTGAGCACCCCTGATCTCTCTGCATTTGAAAATTTAGAGATGCTAATCCTGGAAAATTGTGAGAATTTGAAAAAATTCGACCCTTCCATCGAAAATGTCAAGCTCATCGTTTCCTTGAACTTGAGGTACTGTGGGAGTCTTGAAGAGCTACCGGTAGAATTGGGTGAACTAAAAGAATTGGAGGAACTTTTCATAGATGAGACTGATATAAAAGAAATCCCTCAAAGTATAGGATCTCTGGAGAAGCTGACAATGCTTAGTGCCGTGGGTTGTTGTCTATTGACTCGAGTTGACAGCTCAATAAGCAGTCTAGTAAGTTTGTCGACCTTGAACTTGAACACTCGTAAAAAATTACCAAAACTTCTGGACTCCATCAAGGCCCTTGGGAAATTGCAGCGATTGTCGTTAGAGCGCTGCTACATGTTGAAAGAGATCCCTTCTTCAATTGGTAAGTTGGGAGAGTTGGTTGAGCTGGACTTGTCATCTACAGGGCTTAGGGAATTACCCGAATCCATTGGGGAATTGAACAAATTGAAAATCCTTAGGATTTCCCATAGCGAGATAGGAAAGCTACCCAGGGCTATTAGAAAGTTGAAAAGCCTCCAAGAGTTAGATGCCTCAGGCTGCCATAAACTGGAAGGACAAATTCTGCTTGCCAAAGGTGGATTGTCTTCTCTAAGGACTCTTCGTATAGGTAGTGCAAAAATTTCTCGCTGGCTAGAAGACTCCATTGAGCTCTCCCCTCTCAAACTTCACGAGCTTTCTACTCTTGACCACCTCGATTTACTTTACTGTAGTAAGCTTCAATCATTGCCACAACCTCCTCCCAGCTTGTTATCCCTGCAGCTCACCTGTAAGAGTGAGGAGCTACCATCGCTCTCTGACCTAAGTCATCTAAAGAAGCTCACCCTCCACTCTTGCATGTCTCTTAAAAGCATCCCAGAGCTTCCCTCCTGCGTACGAGAGCTCCGCGTTTGTAAATGTCCCGAATTGAAAACATTCTTAAATCTTCCCCAATTGAAATTCTTGTTGGAATTAGAGCTCTTGCAATGCTATGGGCTGGAGGAATTGGTTGGTCTGGGAGCTTTAGAATCACTAAGAAAGTTGGACGTATCCATAAGCACAGAGTTGTCCAACCTCAACGACTTTGAAGATTTAGAGTCGTTGAGACACTTGGACATGAAAAGCCGTGATGAAAAGCTGGATGATCTTCGTGAGTTGCCAGGCCTTGACCAATTGAAATCCCTGGAAGTGTTGAATATCTCTGCACGCAAGCACATTGAACGACTGGACCTTTCAAATTCGAAGGATCTGAAGCAATTGATTGTTAATAATTGCAAGAGCTTAGATAAAATCGACTTCCATAATGGTATAAAATCCCTGGAACGCTTTGATACGGATGGGTGTCAGTCACTTATCATCAGCCTCTTTAGCACGTGACAGGTCAGGATTCCAGAGGGAAAGAGCAGCAAAAAAGCTGACTAAGGTTCACGGGCTAAAGTTAGATTTTACATTTGATAATACTGTGTACAATTCATTGGGAGCGACACCAAAAAGATTGGGTTGAGGACACTGCGATGCATGAAAGAATTGTGAAGAAGATGGAAATTATGGCAGCACGACAAAGATCTGATTCTGGAGATTGCTGAAGTCTTCCTTCTAAATGTAAATATAGCAGGTAAACTGCCGCTTTTCTGTCGAGATTGCCCACTCTATTTTGTATGTTGAATTTGCATGGGGATTTTCTATGACGTGTTATGACTTTCCGTCTTACTTCCAAGAATTGGTGGAAGTTGTTTGAGCAATTAAATGTAATGCTTCAGTGTTATCTGGCTCGTGATAAAGATACGAACAAAAAGGATTATAATGCCTCCAAAGGTATATTAGATGTCTTCAGTCAAATAGTAAGAGACTTCATCCTCGACATGGTGTCGATCTATGCTTGTGTAAATAAAGTAATACTTTTCTTCAAGTGCTCTTAAAGTTGGTTCTCTTGCGTTATGTGTTTATCCCACTGATCCCAAACTTTTCTTCAACGTTACTGAAATTAGGTTTTACATTTGATAGTACTGGATACAATGCGATGTGAGCGACACCGAAAAAAGATTGAGTTGGGGACACGACGCTGCATGAAAGAGATGTGAAGAAGATTCAAGCTATGGCACCACGACAAAGATCTAATTGTGGAGATTGCCGAATTCTCCTTCTAAAGGTATATACAGCAGGTAAACTGCCGCTTTTCTATTGAGATTACCTGCTTTCATTAGTATTTTTAGTTTGCATGGAGATTTTCTTTGACGTGTGATGATTTTCCGTCTTAATTCCAGGAACTGGGGGAAGTTGATTGAGCAAGTAAATGTAATGCTTCAGGGTTATCTGGCATGTGGTCATGACGAGAATAAAGAAGATCAGGATGACACCAAAAGTATATTAGATGTCTTCAGTCAAATAGTGAGAGATTCTTCATCCTCGACATGGTATCAATCTGCGCTTGTGTGAGTAAAGTAATACTTTTCTTCTACTTCTATTGAAGTTGGATTTCTTTCGCTATGTGGTTGTCCCATGTATACATAAGGATGAAGAAAAGAAAGTCACTATCTGATGGATTATGGAAACTGCTCGTGCATAAGTGATTATTGATTGCATCTCAGCAATTTGTTATTTTGTCATGGAAATAGGCAGTGAAGGTACCATAAACGAGTTTTGCATTTTCTCAAAGCCGGGACATTAATGTCAAGATGATGAATCTCCACGGATCTATCTAAACTTTGTTCATCATTTGATGTGCCAACATAAAGATTAATATTTCTGAAGGTAGATATATGGCCTTGATTGTGACATCCCGAATTTCGGCCCATTTTTTTTGGGATTTATAAAACGCGTAATTTGTCAGTGTGCTTATAGTAAAATCTCGCCCGGGAACTGATCACTCCCGGTTATCATTTTAAATTAGAGATTTCGCTAGAATCGCACTCGATCAAATTTGGCCGTTATTTAGACCCCGGACTTGGCAGTCGATTTTCGGGAGTGTCGGGACGAAATAAATTGGACGGTGTCAATATTATTGAAGCCAACGTTGAGCTTGTCAGGAATAATGGAAAAAAATGGATTTTCGATCTGGTGCGAATTTGGACTAGTAGACCTCCCTCGTTATAGTTTGATTTAATTAATTTGGCCTTTGTCCCTTTTTATGTGCGAGGCCTATTTTGGTTCGGTAGATAATTTCCGGTTTTGAATTTGGGCCATCAGATCGCATTTAATATTTGAATAAAGTTATTTCTTTTATTTTCTCTCTCTCTCTCCCTCTCTCTCCTCTCTCCTCCGCGCGTGCGTTCCCCTTTGACCGCGCACGTTTCCCCCTCTGCACGTCAGACCTCACCCACTCCCTCTCTCTCTCCTTCTTTTTTCTTTTCTCTTTCTTCTTCTCTCTCTTCTCTTCCTTCTTCCTCCCCCACGGCCCCGACTGGTTCTGCTCGTCCTCCCCCCCTTCGCCCGACGCTGCTGCTTCTTCTCCTTGCTGCCGTCACCGACCGCCTGGGCTCGCCTGGCCGCCGCGTGCCACGCCGTCGCCGGCCAGCTCGACCGTCGTCGCGTCGCCGCGTCGCGCGGCAGCTCCGCCCGACGCTGCTTCCTTCCCTCCCGAGCGCGCGAGCTTGGCTCGTCGCCGCTCGCCGCCGCGTCCGGCGAGGCTCGGCCGCCGTCGCGCCCTCCGCCAGCCGCCGCCTCGACCTTCGCCTTCTCCTCCCTCGCGCGCGCAGCAGCGAGCTCGCCGGTGCTGCCCTTCGCGCCCGGCCGCCGCTGTTCGCCGGCTCGCCGCGCCGCCCCGTCGCCGCCGCGAGGTCGCCGTGGGCCGCCGTCCCTCTCTCCTCGACCGGCAATCCCTCCTCTCTCCTCTCCGCCCCGTGAGCCTCCTCCCCCTCTCTCCCTCTCTGTTTTGGCCGTGAGAGGCCCATTGCCGGAGGAGTTCCGCCGCCGCCGTTACTGTTCCGGCGCGGATCCGCCGCCTCGTCCAGCCGTCCAGCCGCCCCATTTCTCTTTCTCTCTCTGACCGTGTCTCTCTCTCCTTCTCTAGGCCGTGGAATCGTCTAAACCATCGCCTAGGCTCGCGCCGTTCGCCGGAACCGCCGTCGCCGTTACTGTTCCGGTGAGGGGTAGCCGCTGTCCAGCCGCCATCGCCGCGTGTTCGGCTCGGTTTGAAGCTTAGGACACCCGGTGAGTTTGACCCTAAACCCTAATTAGGATTATTTGCATTTCTAGACAAGTTTAGGGGTTAAATTAGGATAATTTAGGGGTTATTGTGCAAAGTATAGTAGGGGTTGATGTCGCGGCTGATTTGGTGAATTATAGTGACCATTTGATGAGGTTTCGCGGCTGTGTAAGTGCCGAGAGATGGCTGGTCAGGTTTGGAATGGAATAGCCCAAGTTTGGGGAAGTTCGGGTCTAGAATGCGGGTTCTAGTGCGCGTCTTCATTGGCATTATGGTAGTTGATTAAAATGGTATCTTAGGGAGTCTAATGGGACATTTTGAGGTTATTAAATGGCCCGGCTTGATCGATTTAGTGGCTGTCCATATCGGTTTGAATCGGTAAGGCGCGATCAATTTGGGGGTGAGTTTGTGGAGGCCGTTAAGAGCGGAGGTTATGGCCTATTTGGTGGCTTAGCGTAATGTTTTAATTGAGGTATATTGACCCGTATAGTGCAACAAGGTGGATGTGCATGGGCGCCTTAAATTGGGCGAAAATGTGAATTTGACGGATGTAAATTAAAGATCGAGTGGGGGCTATTCTCGCGGTGAATTTTGTAGCTGTTTTGGTGGCTGTTTTTTGGGCTTAGCGTGATAAATTAATGAAGGTTTAGCGGTCCGATAGGTATCGTTCAATGGCTGAATAGATTGGGTTAGAATGGCCCGGGTTCAAAGTAAGTTCGGGTATTAAGTGTGGATTTTAGTGCGCGCGTCATTAGTTCTTGTGAGGGTTGATCCAAGTGAAGTTTTGGGGAGTTTAATGGAGCATTTTGAAGATGATTATTGGCCTCGATATTGCGGCATAGTGGCTGGCCACAACGGGATTTGATTTAGGCGAGGCGTGATCAAATTGGGGTTTAATTGTGCAATTATAGGGAATGATCGCATTGATCAATTGACTAGCTAAATGAGCTCTGTTTGTGATTGATCTATGATGCCATGTCGCACGTCTAGCGGGACTAGAAATGGAATAGCTTGGCAGGCCTCAAATGCACGAATTCTTGATGACTCGATTGTGTGATTATGTGTATGGATTATATGTCAAGTTTGTGCCATGGCTGATTTGAATTGATTGTTTGATTGGGTGTGTTGATTTATGAAATTGAATATGCGTGGTGCAAGTGTGCATGATTGTAGCGTGATTTGAGTGAGTGGTGCGGTGCGAGTGAATGCCCAAATGTGAATATTGTGGCCTTCGGGTCGAGCCTTCGAGTCGGTTTATACAACCGTTGGCCTTCGGGTTGGGCCTTCGGGTCGGTTTATACAACTGTCGGGCCTTCGGGTCGGTTTATACAACTGTTGGCCTTCGGGTCGGGCCTTCGGGTCGGTTTATACAATTGTTGACCTTCGGGTCGGGCCTTCGGGTCGGAATAAACTGTGGCCTTCGGGTCAGGCCTTCGGGTCGGAACAAATTGTGACCTTCGGGTCGGTTTAACTGTTATTGGCCTTAGGGTCGTGGCCTTCGGGTCGGTATATCTGTTGGCCTTCGGGTCAGAATTATTTGATTTATTCTTGATAATGGCAATTGTGTGCCGAGATGGTTTCTTGAGTACCTGTTCGACAGTTTGCACGTGATTATTGTTGATAAATTGCCTAACCTGCAGGGCTGGAATATAAACGATTTAGGCCGCGGGCCTTGGAATTTATGGTTGTTTAATGGTACACTGCTTGGTGTGTTTAATTTGCTTGTCAGGAGGTGCACGTTAGTCTAGTTTAGGTTTAGGGAATTACTCACTGAGATTATTCTCACTGTTGTATAAAATCACTTTTTCATACCTCCAACCTTGAGGATGGCAAGCGTACCGATACGTTTCGGGAGGAGCCCCGGCTAGATAGTGTTTGATCGCCGAGCCACGTACCCCCTCCTTTTTGTCGGTGGCTGTTGACCTGCTTTTGATTTTGAGCATGGGCTGTAAATGAATATTATGTCTGGTGCCCAGTATCAATGCAAGTGTAATTGTTCATGTTGTTTGCTGAGTGGCTATCTTTGGTTATTTGTTTTAAATTTGTTCGGGTTGTGTTGCTTCCGCGTGTGCATTAATCTCTGTGTTGGGCGTTGAGTCGGCGACGTGTCCTGGGACGTCGCACTTGTAATCGACCCTGGAGGGATGTTCGTGCATCGTAGGGTTCGGGGCGTGACATTGATCATGTTGATCATGCTGAAACTATTATTATCAAAGGTAGAATATCTGGTAGAAATCATGTAGCCACTCTTTCCTTGTTTTACTTCTTGCCTATACTAATCATCTCGCAAATTATCACCTTTATATCATTCGCAATTTCCTCCTTCAGTTCAGTCATTATTTGTTGATGGCAATGTCTATGGCTCAGAGGCTTTAAACGAACAGAGGATGTTCACTATATTGTGGAAAACAGTGTCAGATCCAAACCAGAAGTGTGGAGAATGTCCATAAATCAACTGCGTTGCTTTCACGTCTTTGAATGAAAACAAGTAATCAACAGGAAGCTAGAAAGTTGATTTGCTTCGGTCTTTGAATTTTTGAGAGTTGATCTAGATCTATAAATGCCACCTTCTTGAACTACTACTAATATCAGACTGTTTTGTTGCAGCTACCACTGAACGGAATTGGAAATTCACTCCTGCAATAACCAGTCATGGTTTTAGCCAGAAATGTGCACCATTTTTGGCTAGGCTGATGGCGGGGATCATAAATCTTCAGAGCTCGGGTATCACCTAGCTGTTTATGGCACTGAAATGAAGTGAGAGGAGCTGTGCATATGATTTTTACTTATGTGGAGAGCTTAATTGACACTGCATCAGAAGCGAGGAATTCCAACCACAACTGTAATCTTGACATAGGAATAGCTCATTGGCAATATTGGGAGTGCAAATTGACTTGGAAGATACTAGTCATGTTCTTTTAATATCATTTGCATAATAGTTTGATGCGTGTCTTTGATCCTGATGAGAGACATCATGTTCTTTTATTATCATTTACACAAAGAGAATACCAGAATGATAAAGAACACATGCTCCATGTAGAATTATGAAGAATATTTGCATGACAGCAGCACGACAGAGATTCGATAATGGAGATCGGCTGTGTTTCCTAGTTGTCGCGCCGCGCTTTTTCGGGGCTTCACGATTTGCGCGCTAAGGAGGTATTTCCATGTGAAGGTTTCTCCTAGACCATACCTCACGTGACAATGAAAGGTAATTTCCTATTTAGTCTAGGTTTGTGAATTTGGAGTCGCCACTAGTCATTATTGGTAGGTAGACTAGAAACCTAATCGAGGTACGGGAGAAATACCATGATTCTACGAACCAGAGATTCTGAGTACGGGGACTTGGCTACGTTATTGATCCCGAATTGAGATCCCTAACGCCCTTTCGGTACCTAAGAATGATACGATGTTTAACGTATCATGCGAATTTCCGAGGCTTACCCACTAATTCTATCTGTTCTAATCACAAGAAGAACCAAATAAGTATTAAACGCACAATCGAAGTCAATCAAATCAATCAATCCTAAATGGACTCTAAAAACAAAAATCAATCAAAACATTCAAACCCTAATGAAGCTCTAGAAGGTTATTCATTTCATGATTTACATTTTTTAGGGTTTTTTACGAGTTATAACCCTTGAATTTGAGATTTTTAAAAAATGCCACTTCGACACTTTCAAAAATTCAAATTTCACTTTTTATGGTTGGCCACGGTGATTTTGGATCATTCTATGAATTTTTCAAAATTTTGAATTTTTGAATTTTTTGAATTTTTTTAGGAAATTTTATTAAGTGAGAATTGATTTTTTATGGATTTCCAAAAATTTTTATAAATTTTCCAATTTTTCAATTTTTTATTGATTTTCCAAATTTTTTACATTTTTTATTTGTATTTTCTGAATTTTCTGAATTTTTATGAATTTTCTGAAGATTTTGGAATTTTAATGAATTTTCTGAGAATTTTTTGAATTTTTTTGAATCTTCTAACTTTTTTTTGAATTTTTTTGAATTTTTGAATTTTTTTTATTTTTCTATGGAAATTATTATTATTTTTTTATGAATTTCTATGAGTTTTTTAAGATTTTTTTTATTATCTTTTTAATTTTTTAAATTTCCCGCCGGGAAAGTGAACCGGACCAGCCCGGTTCGACCCGGTTCGGCCTGACCGAACCGGACTTCGCTAGCGCTGGTGCCGGTTGCTTTCCCTGGCGAGCACAATGCTCAAAAACGGCGCCGTTTAGGGATTTTTCATTGGGATATTTGTACAAACACTTGATAGGCATGGTTCGGTGTTAAACGTTCTCGGAACCGCCGGTTTGTGATCACCGCCGATGGCCTTCTGATGACTATTTTACCATTCCGATTACACTATTATGAAGTCTATGTGTTCTATTTTCAATCTAGACTAATTGGAACACCGGCGGACGTTCGTCGGTCGGCAAAATTTCAGTCTAAAAAGCCTAATCCATTTCTAACTAAACTTTGCATTTTCAGAACTTAAACTATCACCATACCCGCCCTAGCCGTCTAACTCGATTTCAATCTAGTACAAAAACATCAAACAAGGTCAAGAAAGCTAACTTGAGTAGCTTAATGCCACGGGGAGTGCTCCGGCGAAATTTCCCGAGCTCTGGCGAAGGTTTTTTAATGGCAGATTGACACAGTTTTGTTGGTTTACCAGCACAAAATGCAATCAAACAATAGAAAACAATAGAAACTAGTTTTGAACATCAAAATACCGAGATTCATCGACAAAATCACATAAACATTCGTATTGGGATTAAAACCAAATTCTGGAGAATTTTGAAAAAAATGATTATGAACCGACTTTATCTTTTTCGTTTGATGATTAAAAGAAATTGTTGAAGTGATCCGAGCCTATAGTGTTATTCCTTTAAACTTGTACTTTACTATAGTAGCTTATGATTCGCCGGAGTAGGTCTCGATGCACCGGACGGAGCTCGTTTTCAGGCCTTCAGAACCAGCCGAGTCGACTGGAACAACTAGGGGAGAGTTGCGGCCAAATCACGATTCGCCGGTGCTCCGCCGTCCACGGCGGCACCGAACACTTGTGAGGGGACTCTCGATCCTCTCTCTCTCTTTCACTTTTTCTCCTTGGTTTCGCCTCCTTCTCTCTCCACTCTCTTTCTCTAGCATTTCACCGAACAGCTTCCTCTTCTCCTCTTCAGTTTTTTTTCATTTTTTGTTGATAAAAAATCCCGCCCAAAGATCGTTAGAACCTATTTCTAATCAGTTATAACTGATCTCCGACGACAGCCGGAGATTCTCCGGCTGTCGTTCGGGTCAAACACGTGTTTATTTGATCGGAAATGATCGACTAAGCCATGGGCTTGAAATGATTTTTTTGGATTTTTGCACGTTCTGGGCAGACCGAGTAGGGAAGATGAACAACCTCGGTTGGGTCGGGTTGACCCGATCGACCTGGCAAATCCGAGTTGATCTAAATTTGCAAATTAAACCCAATTTTGACCCAATTTTCGAAATTAAATCCCGAAACTGAATTCTCCATCATGTTCCGAACCCAAATATATGATTTTCCACAATTTTTGTTATAATTGTGTCCAAGATTTTCACATTTTTGTATTCGGGTTAACAGGATTTTATTCAATTTGATGTCCTAATGACCTGATTAGGCAAAATTGATGCCAAAATTGAATTACCCACATATTATTAACCCTATAAATGATATCCTCATGGTTCGACAATTTCATATTGGGCAGGATTCCCAATTTGGGTTCAAAATTCTTATTTTTCAATTAAATTTGGGAAATTTTTTATTTTTATGTCAAATTGTGCAGTTGGACAGACCATTATGCAATTCAAGGTCCCAAAATCACTTGTTGTGAAGACAATATGACTTAAAAATGACTAGAAAAAATTTAATTGCATTTTTAGTTCAATTCGGGTTTAATTTTGCCCAATTTTGGGAAAAACATATACCCCATTGAGATTTTTCAAAATTGATGATGTATTCATGAAATTGGATTTAAAATAAGACTAATGACTATTTTTATGGAAATTTCTGATTCCATTTGCTCTTTTTCTTGATTTTCTCACCTATTTTGGCGAAAAGAAATTAAATAAAAATGCATAAAAATGCTAAAAAATTATTTTTTTGGTTTAGAAATAGGTTTCTAGGCTTGGCCAAGATTCCTAGTCCTAATTTTTGAATTTTTGAAAATATAAAAAAATGAGTTAAAAATTAGGTGTCAACAACTACTCCTATTTGAGATTGAGCTTGTTAGAGGTTGATCTCAAAAACAAGGTGAGACCTGAATTTTTAGTCGACTCACTGAACAAGATAAGATGGAAATTTCACAACAATTGATTAGGGATCTTGCTTTTTTGAAATTCGTGATCTAATCCAAAGGTTCTCTTTTCAGAACATAATTTGAAAGATTCTTAATGATTGAGGGAGAGAAACTTACTTGTTTGTGAGAGTTTCTTTGTTGCTTATCTAAGGACATGAAATTGATGGTGGTGATGATTATGATGGTTATTCTGATTTCGTGGTTTAAGGACGAACTCATGAACCATGAACGCCTAAGGCTCTTCGCTTGAGGATTTTAGAGACTTGCCAAGTGGTTCCTCACCCATAGGATTTTGGAAATTGCCTAGGGGCTCCTCGCCTGTAGGACTTTGGATTTGCCTAGTGGTTTATCACCAGTAGAACTTGAATTTGCCTAGGGACTCCTCGCCTATAGAATTTTGAATTTTGCAGACTTGCCAAGTGATTTCTCACCAGTAGGATTTTGAAAATTGCCTAGGGGCTCTCGCCTATAGGATTTTGGATTTGCCTAGGGGCTTCTTGCCTGTAGGACTTTAGATTTGCCTATTGGTTCCTGATCAGTAGGACTTTGGATTTGCCTAGGGGCTCATTGCCTGTAGAACTTGAATTTTGGAGACTTGCTAAGTGATTCCTCACTAGTAGGATTTTGGAAATTGCCTAGAGGCTCCTCATCAGTAGGACTTTGGATTTCCCTAGTGGTTCCTCATCAGTAGGACTTGAATTTGCCTAGGGGCTCCTCGCTTGTAGGACTTGAATTTGTCTAGTGGTTCTTCATCGGTAGGACTTTGGAAAGACTTCAAACAATGAACGCCTTAACCGTGAGTTTTGTGATTTTGAGGTTTCACTAACCTTTATATGATTTTTTAGTTGACCAAAAACTATTTTAAAAAGTAGTTTTGAAATTGATCAAAACTATTTGAAATGCGGTTTTTTTTAGCTTACCACAAATTGCTTGAAAACTTGGTTTTAAGTTGACCAAAAACTTTTGAAACCTGGTTTTGAAATATGCATTCTTTGCATTAAATGCATTTCAGACAATCAAATTTCCTTTTCAAGGAATTATTCGGACAAAATGCTTGCAATCTTTCAAGAAATGCTTGAAATGATCGTTTGGAAGACCTTCATTAGAAATGATTTGTTTCGATCTATAAACTTGGTCTTTTCTTCATTCGATTGAAAGGGAACTGATTTGATATCCCTCAATTTTATTTCTCTTAATCAATCCTTAGGTGTTCAGAGATATTCGCAATGTATACAATCCAATTGATTCGATAAGGTCTTTCAAAAGGTTGTAATGTTGGCTTGTTCAATGGCTATTCAAAGGATAGGCATTCTGAGGCCAAGAAAAGGATTTCGTCACAACGGACTTCGTGTTTACAAGTTAAGAACCTTGAGAACAAGACAAGATATTATTGCATACACTTCTTTGAGTGATGATTTCTTGTCATAAAGTCATATTTATGCTCTCAACATCCCAATTTGAAGAGTCTTTAGGGAGAAGTTGTATTATTGATATTAGGTAGGCTAAAAAGGGTTCATTTGTTTGAATTCAGGGTTTTCATGAAATTGATGATCTTCTTGGCATAACCACTTTCCTTTTCTTCTTTTTTCACTAGAGATCTTTTCTTCTATGAACATCAGAGTCCTATAAACATTAATCACAATCTCTTTTCTTTTGCTCATTCTCACTTGCTGTGATCTATGATCTTTAATGATCTTGACTTTGCTTTGTCACGACCTTTTTTGTCATTTTGAGCTTTCTTTTGCACTCTCTTCTCTTTCTCATTTTTCTCGGGCATTTGGCATTGCTTTTACCAGGTACACTGCTTTTTCATGCCCCAGACTTTGTCTTTGATTCTTTGAATTCTAAGAACTCTATGTTATGCTCTTTTATTCCTTATTTATTAAAGTGGATCATATGCTCGTGCTCCGGTGTGAAGAGATCATCACCAATTTAGGGTTTTGAAATGAATATTCAAGCTCAATTGGGCTTTGCCAAAGGTAATGTGTTTGGGTATAAGAAATAAAACGCTCTTCTTCCTCTTAGGATGTCTTGAGCTTCCATATGACTTCATATGAAGTTATCACAAAAAGATTGATGCAAGAGTATGCAATAAAATTTTCTTGGTCCTATTCTCCATAGCTATCAATCACAAACTTCCTGATTTGTCCCAATGTGGGGTGGTTCTTAATAGAATTATTTTAGGAAAACTTCTCTACTGTTTTAGCTCAATTTTGGATTTGCAAGAGATAAGCATGGATTTGGGATAGTGAAATGATTGCCTTTCATCATTTCAATCCATATAATCATTGAGAATATCTCTTATTTCCTTTGGATGAGTTTTTCTCACTCATCTCTCCATTTTGGCTTTGAGTGTATAAGGGACGTATTTGGATATGGCTTATCTTTTATCATTTGAAGGTCTTTCCATTCGATTTGATCTAAACTTTTTCTATGAATTTTTTCAAAGCCTTTTGTCAAATTATCCTTTTAGGGAATTTTGATGCTTAGTGCATTCTCAAAGAAAGCGTGTTTCAAAACATTTCTAAGGTATTTTCCTTTTCAAAACAATCTGTTTTGTTTTGTTCAATTTAGTGTAATTTCGCTTGGGGAAAAAGAAGTTCGTTTTTTTCTTAAAAATGAAACTTCTTTTACACATGCTCTCACGATTTGGCGATACCTGTTTGATCAACTTACTAAGATCCCTCTTGTTTGCATGTTTTTGCTTTGGTTACACTGGGAATTCTTCTTTTGCTGCTTCCTTTTCTTTGTTTCCCTGGGGATGATAAAAAGGAAAGCACATTAGAGGATATCAATGGAAAATATAATTGAAAGTGATACTTCCCTCTATTATTTAATAACTCCATTGGGGATTATGAAATCACAAACTGTTTCGGATTCTTTTTGCTTTCTTCTACAAAACAAATAAACATGTTCATGAAATTCATGGTATGCATGATATGCATGATATGCATATGTTCTAAAGTGACCCGAATCTTTTCTTGAATGTTCGCCTTCATTTCATGGGTAGAAAATCTTGACAGTATCTATATTTATAGGATAGGCCAGTTCTGTTCCTGCCATATCTACAAGAATCAATGGTCCTCTAGGAAGAACTTTCTTGACAATATATGAACCCTCATAATTCGGAGTGAATTTGCCATGAGGATATGAATTGTTAAAGACGACTTTCTTCACTACTAAATCCTCTGTTTTGAAATTCCTCGGTTTCGCCTTTCGATTAAAGGATTTAGCCACTCGTATTTGATAGGCTTGTCCATGGCATATAGCTCTTAATCTCTTTTCATCAATCGTGTTGAGTTGTTCATATCTTTATTGGATCCACTCAGCTTCTGAAAGCTTTAATTGAGATAGTATCCTAAATGAAGGAATTTCTACTTCAACAGGTAGCACTGCTTCTATTTCGTAAATCAAGAAAAATGGGGTTGCTCCAGTTGATGTTCGAATTGAAGTTCGGTATGCCATCAGAGCATACGACAACCTTTCATGCCAATCACGATAATTTTTTGCTGTCTTGGCTAGTATTTTCTTGATATTCTTATTTGCCGCTTCAACTGCTCCATTCATTTGTGGACGATGTGGAGATGAGTTCAGATATCGAACATGGAAGTGTTCGAGTAAATCATCTACGATCCTGTTATTTAGATTTGAGCCATTGTCCGTAATTATTGCTTCTGAAACTCCATACCTAGCAATGATGTCTCGCCTGATGAATCTTGCAACGTTCTTGACAGTAACATTTGTGTAGGGGTTTGCTTAAATCCATTTAGTGAAATAATCAATAGAAACTAAGATAAACCGGTGTTCATTTGAGGCCTTGTGGTTAATTTGAACAATCATATCAACGCCCCACATTAAAAATGGCCATGGCTTGGACATTTGATGTAGCTCATTTGGCGGTGCATTGATTTTATCTCCATAAACCTGACATTGATGACAATATCTCACATGTTGGATGCAATCTGATTCCATTGTCAAAAAATAATATCCCAATCTCATAATCTTTCGGGCTAGAAGATGTCCATTCATGTGCGGGCCACATTCATCTTTGTGAATTTCTTTCATGATTTGTTCAGCTTCTGTAGCATCCACACATCTTAACAGGGTTGAATCAAATGATTTCTTATAGAGGGTTTTGATCACCTAGGAAGAATTTGTTGACTATCTTCCTTATAAATTTCCTATCACCTAGTTGGCTTTCTTCAGAAAATTCTCCTGATTAAAGATATCTTTTAATGTCATGATACCATGGTTCATTGTCGAACTCTGCTTGGACCATCATGCAATGAGTTGGTTATTCAAGAATATTGATTCTCAATGGTTTTATATTCATACCATCTTCAGCTTGTAGTAAGGATGATAAAATTACAAGAGCATCTGCAAAATGATTATGAGCTCTTGGGAGATAATCGAATGTTGCCTCTCCGAAACTTTCTATCATCTCTTCTAAGTATCTATGATAACGAATTAGCTTGGCATCTCGAGTTTGCCATTCACCAGTTATTTGTAATATGATGAGTATAGTATCTCCATATACTTGCAACCTTTTTACCTTCATTGAAAGGGCTAATTGTAAGCCGAGGATGCATGCTTTGTATTCAGCGACGTTATTGGTGCATGAAAATACTAATTTCGCAGATACCAGATAGTGTTGGCCTTCTGGGGAGATCAGTACTGTCCCAGTTCTTGATCCAGATAAGTTGGTTGCACCATCAAAATACATGGTCCATTTATCATCGACCAGTGTCAATGTATGATCATCAAGTTGTTCTTCAGGACTAGAAATATTCTGCGAATTTTCTGCCAACATGTCTGCTATTGCTCGTCTTTTAACTAACTTTTGGGATGAACTTCTAATGTCGAATTCTGATAACAAAACTTGTCACTTTGCTAATTTCCCGACCAATAAGGATTTCTCAAGAAGGTACTTGATCGAATCATTCTCGGTCCCTAGCAAAATTTAGTGATGAAGGGTGTACTGTCTTAATCTATGTAATACCCAAATCAATGCAACGTATGTCTTCTCAACTGCTGGGTAATTCACTTCTGATGTTGTGAATTTCTTGCTTAAGTAATAAATGGCTTGTTCTTTACCATCATTTGGTCTTCTTTGTACAAGCACCGCTGTTAACGACTCATCGTGGAATGTCAACTATAAGATCAGTGGGACTCTAGGAATTGGTGGTACCAATACTGGTGGGCATACCATATATTCTTTGATCTTGTCAAAGGCTTGTTGACATTCTGCATTCTACTTTACTTTGGCATTTTTCTTCAATAGTTTGAAGAATGGTTTATCAGTCTCAGAAAGCTGATATATGAAACGAGCAATGTAGTTTAATCGCCCCAACAAGCTTCTCACTTCTTTTATCGTAGGAGTCTTTAATTCGTATATTGCTTTGATCTTGAAAGGATCTATTTCGATCCCCCTGTTACTGACCACAAATCCTAGCAATTTGCCAGATTTTGCCCCAAATACACATTTGTTGGGATTTAGCAGCAACTTGTACTTTCTAAGTCTTTCGAACAATTTGCGAAGTACCTCAACATGATCTTCTCCTTGTTTAGATTTTGCAATCATGTTATCTACATATACCTCGATTTCTTTGTGCATCATGTCATGGAATAAAGTTATCATTGCCCTTTGATATGTGGCTCTAGCATTTTTCGAATCGAAAGGCATCACCTTGTAACAAAATATGCTCCATGGTGTTATGAAGGATGTTTTCTCCTTATCCTCTTTCTTCGTGAGGATTTGATTATATCCTGAGAAACCATCCATGAATGAAAATGTTTCGAACCCAGCAGTGCTATCCACTAGTACATCAATATGTAGAAGTGGGAAATCATCCTTAGGGCTTGCTTTATTTAGGTCGCGATAATCAACGTACATCCGCACTCATCCATATTTGTTCATTACGGGTACTATGTTGGCAACTCATTCTGGATATGGTACTACTTCAATGAAACCGACTTTGAGTAATTTCATTACTTCTTTTATTTTCTTCGCGAATTCTGGCTTTGTTCGCCTCAGTTTTTGCATCCTTGGTGGAATACTTGAATCAATTGGCAAAAGTATGTTTAACTATGCTTGGATCAAGGCCTGGCATGTTAGCATAAGACCATGCGAATATATCTTGATATTCCTTGAGCAAATCTATGATTCTTTCTGCTTCTACTGAAGGAAGACTTTCTCCATTCTTAACCTCTTTGGGATTCTCTTTATCACCCAGATTAACAGTAATCATTTTCTCTAACGTGAATGGCTTTGATTCTTCATGACGGATCCATTCTCTTCTGATCCATTCCTTATCTTTATTATCTACTTCAATATCGCAAGTGATCTCCTCGAAAATATTTGGGTCATATATGAACCTATTATGGATATGCGAATGGTCATGCCTGACATGCAACAAACATGATTAGTAATTGCATACAAAATAAGTAACACACGTGATCTCATGAAAAAAAAACCTTTTGGAAATTCATTTTGAAACTTATTTTGAAAGAACATAAAGACAGAACTAGTCCTCATATTATCAGACTTCCTTGCTCTTAAAATCATTTTCGCAATAAGGAGCAATATATAAACCCAAAGTCTCAAGCCTCATGAATGAGGATAATGTTCATCATAGGTTTGGTTTTGTTTCTATATGTCCTTAACAAAATATTTGATTACTTTTATTGAATTGAAAATGCAATTACATCTATATCAAAATGAATGTAAATTGCAACTGAACTGAAATCACAAGAAATTTGAAATGGCAATTAACAAAATGCAACGAAAAACTAGCAACAAAGTTTCAAGAGAATCTTCTTACTTCAGTACGTAGGTATTTTCTACCTCCGTTATGATAAAGTTGATGATATTCTCCTTAAATAAACTTGGCAGAACAGATTCTTCTTTTGCATGTAAGTCCTCTTCTTGAAGTAGCTTGGAAGGCCCAGGAAAAGTTTTCTTGATGTAGACTTGATGATAGGGAAGCTCTCTAGCTTTGTCCTTCTATACCGATGGATTAATGAGGCGATCACCTCGGTCTCTACAGCCTCCATGGTTCTTTCGACCTCGGCCTTGGCCTCCATGGTGATCTTTAGTATCATCTAGAATATAACCTATTCCGTGCTTCATTCTTGTAGCGAGAGGAATGATGGGTTCCTTGATTCCTTGGGACTTCGATCCATGACCATTACTGTGAGTAAATCCATACTGGCATAACATCCTTCCAGACATAATGGATAGTGTTGAGAACTCCGGAGATTTTATGATGCAACTAGCAGGAATTTGTACCATTGAGATCATTTCGAAAGAATGACAACTTGGTTCTTCTTTCATTTCGGGTTCGACATATGGTATTGCACTCTCTTTATAGTTAGTGAAGTCTGTCTCCCCGCGTACGGTGATCATCTTGCCATTAATGACAAACCTGACCTTCTGATGGAGACTTGAAGGAATGGCGCCAGCCATATGAATCCAAGGTCTTCCGAGTAACAAGTTGAAAGTCCTTGGAATATCCACTACTTGGAAGTCAATCAGGAAAGGCACAGGGCCTATGTTTACCTCGAGTTCGATATCGCCAATAACGTCTTTCTTCATTCCATTAAACGAGCGCATGGTTACCTTAAAAGGTTTGATGAGCTCTTCACTAATCCCCAAGCGATGCGGTGTGCTTAGTAGACACAAATTAAGTGCGGAACCATTATCGATCAGCACCCGTGACACCTCCTTGCCCCGGCATCTGACGGTAATATACAAAGTCTTATTATGGGAATGCCCATCAATTGCCGAATCTTCGTCGGAGAAGGCGATTTGATCCTTCAGAAGAATAGTGCCAACAAAGTCTTCCAATTGTACTTTATTAATCGTCTCCGAGACGTGAACCTCATTGAGAATCTTCATAAGTACCATTTTATGGCTTTCTGAAGTCTTAAAGAGATCTAACAGAGAAATATGTGCCGATATCTTTTTTAACTGTTCAATTACCTTAAATTCACTCATATTCATGATCGAAAGCAACTGTTTAACATCTTCTTCGGTCACTCCTTTCTTTTCGTGTTCACTATCTTTCGAGGCATTGCATCTCCCTAATCGAGTTATGGCATCGACTTCTTTGGGAGAGTAATCCCAAGATACACACTTAGTTTCAAACTTTTCTTTTGGAGGGAGAGTGATGATCATAAGCTGTGTTTCTTCTTCTTCGATCCTTAGCTGATCAATGGGAAGTTGAATATTAATTGGTGTGATGGGACCTTCCTCCTCCTTATATTTATCTACCTCATCAAGCTTGATTAGAAATGGTGTAATCATGATTACCATGCTTCCGTTGGCTTCATCAGCATCCATTCCACCCCAACCATCATGCATGATTACTTCGTTTTTGAATGCCCATGAAGGAGGTGTATATTTGACACAATAATTGTATTTACCGCTGTCTTGACCCAGATAATCAACAACTTCACCTTGTCTTTGTGCTTTTCGAACAAATCGCCTATCACCTCGGTGAGTCTTTTTTTTCTTTTTCTCTTCCCGATCTTCATTCTCTTTGAGATTCAATTGCCTGATCGGGACTTCATCCATGATGCCCCATCCGTCTGGTACAATATTTTCATTTTTGAACGCCCATGGTGGTGGTGTATATTTGACTTGAAAGTTATATTTTCCGGAGTCTTATTCCAAGTTGTCTACGATCTCGCCTTTTAGGAGTGCTTCTTGACGAAAGCGAGCATCCCCTAATCGAGAAGCTTTAAACTTAGCTTCATATTCATCTTCGTCATCAGACTCCATCACTGTTTCCTCATCTTTGATCATGTTTACTGTATTGTGCTCAGGAAGAGGATTCTGATGTACATTTGGCTCAGGCTCTTGGAAGTTCAATATCTTTTTGTTAATGAGCCGTTGAACCTTATACTTTAGAGTAGGACAATTATCTACATTATGTTCCCTTTCTACCATGTGATAGGTGCAAGTTTTTGACTCATCGTACCAAAAAAATCTCGCAGGATTGTCTCTTGATACTTCCTTGGCCACCAAATGCCTTTCCAAAAGCATTGGTAATAGCTTTGACAGGGGTCGAGGCAACGGTGTATATTACCTCACGGGTCTTTTATTTGGCTCGAATTGCCTTGGATTTTTCCAAGCGACATTTGATTGCTTTGAAAATGATGCTTGAAGAGTACTTGGGCTCGATACCATAGTCACCTCTCGGATGGGTTCTTTGTCTTTTTTCCTAGGATAAGGCCTTCGTGTGGCTGTTTCTTGAGCCTGCCTTTCTTTCAAACCCCATTCAATTCTCTCACCCATTTTTACCAACATGGTGAATGTCTGACAGTCTGATATATGAAACTTGTCATAATACTCAGTTGGCAATGATTTTAGAAAGAGGTCAATGAGCTCATCGCCATCTTCACGTATAGCGGGCTTTACTTGTGGGGTAATAACTTTCCATCTCTGAGCATATGCTCTGAACCCTTCATTCTTCCGTTTCTTGCTTTTGACGAGATCCTCTCTGGTTGGGAGTACTTCAACATTAAACTTATACTGGCGAAGAAATTCTTCCGCCAAATGACCCCATTCAGTAAAGTCTTCTATGTCAAGGGCTGTATACCATGTAAGGGCTGCACCTCTCAAACTATCTTGAAATGTGCTAATAAGAAGTGGCGTGTTGTCTGAATATCTTGTCATCTTACGGAGATAATATTTCAAATGGCTTTTGGGATAACCAGTGAAATCATACTTGCTCACGAACTCTGACTCCTTATAGTTTTCTGGAACAATCACCTTTGCATATGGTGAGAATTTGTCGAATCTTTGAAGCACATAACCTTAACTTGCTAAGCATTCTTTAATTTTGGCCAATCTCTTGGCCTCTTTCTTCATCTTTTGTTTTGGACGTTTTCTTGATTTGATCATCCTCTTCCAAATTTACCACCTCAGGTGTAGTCTTTGGAGGATTCTCTTGAACCGGTTCTTTGTTTCTGACCGGGTCTTCAATTGGTGTTTCAGTAGCGTTTGAAGCTCCCACATTTGGAGTAGTAGGATAAGATCCTCGAGATGCAAGAATAAAAGCCTTCATTTCCGCCATCATTGCAACCATTTGGGTCATTTGATTCTCGACTTCAACTAGTCAAGCACAGGTTTCTTCTTCCGCCATTCTAACTTGTAAACGAGTCCGAGGTCTTTTACCTTTCATTGCTAAACAACCTGTTTTGCCAAAAAAGACCTGATATCAGCATAGTAAAATGATTATGAAACCCTACATTCTTTTAATTGTATGGTCTCATGAGATTGTCAAGGATAAAAAATTTCACACATGTCTTAGCTTTGTGTAAAATTCTTCATCAATGTCTTTCTCAAGGAATCATACAATTCAAATAATTGCAATCCATGGTGATTCCTTTATGTTTTGACATCGTGTTCCGAAATTATCTATACATGTGTAGAAAATGGTCAATCCATCATTGCATATAAAATTTTAAATTGTTTGATATCATGATTTTAAACTCAAATGGGAATCTAAATCATCCAATCCTAGGCTTCTTGCTCGCTGAGATAACTTCTGCCTTTTGGTATTCTTCCCATTCCTTAGCTCGAAACTACCATTCTTCCACATCGATCACAACCTCTTTAGGGACGTAGGGTTTCACTCTAGGCATGCTTGGAACAATGTATTCTAGGACATACTCATCTACAGGATCTGGTACCACGCTCAATGGGACATATGGCTCGACATCAATTGGACGCTTATTTTCTATTCATTTGATGTATTCTTTAGAGGCCATGCGAATCTTCATGTCTTCTTCCAAGCTTTTTGGTCACTTGATTATTTGTTCGAGTGGGTTATCCAAAGATAGGATGATCTTGTGAATTTTGGCTTGAAGAACATTCTTCTCCTCTTCGGGTATAATTCCACTTGGGATGTCAAAGGCGAACTCTTCAGGATTCCATACTGGTGGTACTTGCTAAAGTATCCCAAATTGTCTAATAACCCTTAGAGGGCAATAAGCTGCTCCTCCACTCAAATCAAGTAATGGTACCGCATTTCCCTCTCGGCTCGTGATCTTCACCTTTTTAATCTTTGGCCAATTGATCCACCATTGGATTTGATCAGGAGTTAAAGCTCTAATGAAATTGACCCAATCTAAGAAAGATTGTTTGGGTAATTTGCTTTGGAGACGAAGATATTGTTCAATTGAATTTATCGCCGAACAAATTTTGCGAATGTTCATGAAACGACACCATGGTCGAATGTGTGATATGAACCATAATGACAAAACACCAGTAGAAGCTTGAAAGATACCCTTCTCATGATTTTGATATGTGTTTAAGAAGATGACGGTCTGGGCAAGAAGCATATTAGAGAAGTCCCATTTAAGACATGCACTAAAGGGTCTAATCCTGTTCTGAACATGAGAAATAGAATAAAATCGAAGAAAGTTAGAATGAATACCTGGGTTGAAGTGTTTCCCATTTCCTTAGGAAGTTTGAAAAGTTGTCTATTGGGAAGGATAATGGAAATCTACCCGTGTTTGATTTGATTAGCTTTTCTATTTTGGAAGTTTTGAAGTTAAGGAATTCGGCTAAAAGGCTCACAGGATTAAGTCCAATGGGTGGCTCTACGACCCTAAGTTTAGAATTAATTCCAATGGCGGTTTGAGATTCTTCTAATGTTGGTACCAATTCACGTTCTCCAAGTTGGAATGTTACGGTAGAAACTTCCCAAAAATGTGCCAAAGCTTGGACTAAGCTGACTTGATGTTCCACATGCATAAGCTCGAGAAGGTATCCAAGCCTTTCTTGGACATAAGTTTGGTTGTCCTTGGACATGCCTTTCCACCAAGCAACAAGTTCCTTTCGAGGAATGGGAATTGCTTGGATGTCTAGTTTTCCCATTGAGCCTAATCATGCAAAAAGATTTGTCATTAATCACCATGGATTGCGAATCAATTTTAATGTCTCCATTTCAATCATATGTCCTTTTGAGGTAAAAAGGAGGTAAAGTACACTTGCATGCCTCGAAAGTAATGCAAATGTTATTTTAAGTCCATTTAAACCTTAAAAGAGCATATAGTTGAGATCGTGGACAAATTCAATGTGTGATGCGCCCATTCTGTCATACTCCATTTAGAACATAAAGTCCTAAACTATGGTTTACAACTTCGAATATATGGAAATGAACAAGTAAACATTTGAATTACATGAGAAATCCGCCATGGACCTATACATTTCATTTAAAAACGAAAGAATGGTCAAATGGAGTATGACACCTTAATCATGCATTCTAAAATGAAAGGGCATTTAGACTAAGCATTGAATGTCATTTAGGCATTTTTTAAGAATATGCCAACTAACATGCATAATTGTAAAAGAATGGGATGGAACGATACTTGCTTACCATGATATTTTGGTTTGGTTTTAGGTATACCAACCATAAAGACAAGCGAATGCAGCTAGTGAAGTTTTGACGTCTAAAATGGTAGGATATACTAAAGGTTCAAGGTCATCACCTGAATGGACAAGGGATTCCATTTCAATAGGCAATCGGCCTAAAGTTATGGAATATTATTCCACCTTGGTGATCAGCGTTGTATTTAAACGATTCTATGAGCAATCGGCCCATAGTTTCGCCTAAACACATGCCTCTTAAGGGTAATTCTAAATGTAGCCGGGGTTGGGCCACGGGTGATGTGTGCTAATGGTGTAGTGCTAAAGCAATTTAAAGACATGCATAGCAATTAATGATCAAACAGCACTTCTAAAATTCATTCAAAACATATTCAATCCCAACACTATCCTGCAAAACAATGGTTAGCAAAGACAACACCCCTTATAACACTCGTCTGCAAAACCATTTAACACTATCATTAACGGGACGTACCTAGGATCCTTGCAAGCACAAAACACAAGCATATCGTTCTATCTAGGCCTAAGTCCACTTAGAAAAGGTTCATTTTCCCCAGGGGAGTCACCAAGCCTGTCGCGCCGCGCTTTTTCGGGGCTTCGGGATTTACACGCTAAGGAGGTACTTCCGTGTAAGGGTCTCTCCCAAATCATACCTCACGTGACAATGGAAGGTAATTTCCTATTTAGTCTAGGTTTGTAATTTTGGAGTCACCACTAGTCATTAATGGTAGGTAGACTAGAAACTTAATCAAGGTACGAGAGAAATACCACGATTCTACGAACCAGAGATCATGAGGTCGGGGACTTGGTTACATTGTTGATCCCGAATCAAGATCCCTAAAACCCTTTCAGTACTTAAGAACGATACGATATCTAACGTATCATGCGAATTTCCGAGGCTCACCCACTAATTCTATCCGTTCTAATCGCAGGAAGAACCAAACAAGTATTAAACGCACAATTGAAGTCAATCAAGTCAATTAATCCTAAATGGTCTCTAAAAACGAAAATCAATGAAAACATTCAAACCCTAATGAAGCTCTAGAAGCTTATTCATTTCATGATTTACATTTTTAGGGTTTTAGGGTTTTTTAGGGGTTATAACCCCTCAATTTGGGATTTTTAAAAAATGCTACTTGGACACTTCCAAAAATTCAAATTTCACTTTTTATGATTGGCCACGGTGTTTTTGGACCATTCTGTGAATTTTTGAATTTTTTGAATTTTTTTGAATTTTTTATTTTTTTTTGGAAATTTTATTTACCTAGAATTGATTTTTTATGGTTTTCCGAAAATTTTATAAATTTTCCAAATTTTCAATTTTTTTATTGATTTTCCAAATTTTTTTACATTTTTTTATTTGTATTTTCTGAATTTTCTGAAGATTTTGGAATTTTTATGAATTTTCTGACAATTTTTTGAATTTTTATGAATTTTCTAATTTTTCTGTGGAAATTATTATTATTTTTTATATGAATTTCTATGAGTTTTTTTAGATTTTTCTGGCGCTGGTTGCTTTCCCCGGCAAGCACAACGCCCAAAAACGGCGTCGTTTAGGGAATTTTCATTGGGACATTTTCACAAACACTTGATAGGCATGGTTCGGTGTTAAACGCTCTCGAGACCGTTGGTTTGTGATCACTGCCGATGGCCTTCCGGCGATTGTTTCACCATTCCGATTACACCATTATGAAGTCTATGTGTTCTATTTTCAATCTAGACTAATTGGAACACCGACGGACGTTCGTCGGCAGCCGAAATTTCAGTCTGAAAAAGCCTAATCCATTTCTATCTAAACTTTGCATTTTTAGAACATAAACTATCACCATACCTGCCCTAGCCATCTAGCTCGATTTCAATTTAGTACAAAAACATCAAACAAGGTCAAGAAAGCTAACTTGAGTAGCTTAATGCCACGGGAAGTTCTCCGACGAAGGTTTTTTAATGGCGGATTGACACAGTTTTGCTGGTTTACTAGCACAAAATGCAATCAAACAATAGAAAACATGATTAGAAACTAGTTTTGAACATCAAAATACCGAGATTGATCGACAAAATCACACAAACATTCGTATTGGGATTAAAACCAAATTCTGGAAAATTTTGAAAAAAATGATTATGAACCGACTTTATCTTCTTCGTTTGATGATTAAAAGAAATTATCGAAGTGATCCGCGCCTATAGTGTTATTCCTTTACACTTATACTTTACTCTAGTAGCTTATGATTCGCCAGAGTAGGTCTCGGTGCGCCGGATGGAGCTCGTTTTCAAGCCTTTAGGACTAGACGAGTAGACTGGAACAACCAGGGGAGAGTCGCGGCCAAATCACGATTCGCCGATGCTCCGCCGTCCACGGCGGCACCGAACACTCGTGAGGGGACTCTCGACCCTCTCTCTCTCACTTTTTTTCTTTGGTTTCGCCTCCTTCTCTCTCCTCTCTCTTTCTCTGGCATTTCACCAAACAGCTTCCTCTTCTCCTCTTTATTTTTTTTTTTCGTTTTTTGTTGATCAAAATTCCCGCCCAAAGATTGTTAGAACCGATTTCTAATCGGTTATAATTGATCTCCGACGACAGCCAGAGACTCTCCAGCTATCGTTCGGGTCAAACACGTGTTTATTTGACCGAAAATGATCAACTAAGCCATGGGCTCGAAATGATTTTTTCTGGGTTTTTGCACGTGCTGGGCGAACCGAGTAGGGAAGATGAACAACCCGGGTCGGGTTGACCCGATCGACCCGGCAGACCCGCATTGATCTAAATTTGCAAATTAAACTCAATTTTGACCCAATTTTCGAAATTAAATCCCAAAATTGAATTCCCTATCATATTCCGAACCCAAATATATGACTTTCCCCAATTTTTGTTATAATTGTGTCCAATATTTTCACATTTTTATATTCGGGTTAATAGGATTTTATTCAATTTGATGTCCTAATCACTTGATTAGGAAAAATGGCCTAATTCCCTAAAAAACCCCAAACTTTACTCTTTGTCCCAATTATATCCCCAACTTTTTTTTGTCTCATAAAAAACCCCAAACTTTTACTTTTGTCCCAAATCTACCCCGTTTACTATTCATCTAATTTTTTAATATTATTTTATATTATTTCGAATTTTTTTCTTTTTTCTTTTCTTTTCTTTTCTTTTGTTTCACCTTCAACCTTCAACCTCCGGCCGGTCGCCGGACCGGCGACCGGCCCGAGGCGGGGGCCGGCGAGGTCGGCCTCGCCGTTGCTGGGCGAGGCCGAGCCTCGCCGGCTGCCGGCGGGGCCGAGCCTCGCCGGATCTGGCGAGGTCGGCCTCGCCATTGCTGGGCGAGGCCGAGCCCCACCGGCAGCTGGCGAGGTCGGCCTCGCCGTTGCAGGGCGAGGCCGACCTCGCCAGCTGCCGGCGGGGCCGAGCCTCGCCAGATCTAGCGAGGCTTGGCCCCGCCGGCAGCCGGCGAGGCTCGGCCTCGCCCAGCAACGGCGGGGCCGAGCCTCGCCAGATCGGGCGAGGCTCGGCCCCGCCGGCAGCCGGCGAGGCTCGGCCTCGCCCAGCAACGGCGAGGCCGACCTCGCCAGCTGCCGGCGGGGCCGGCCTCGCCCAGCAACGGCGGGGCCGAGCCTCGCCAGCGGCCGGCGAGGCCGACCTCGCCGGCCCCCGCCTCTGGCCGGTCGCCGGTCCGGCGACCGGCCGGAGGTTGAAGGTTGAAGGTGAAACAAAAAAAAGAAAAGAAAAAAAAAGAAAAAAATTCGAAATAATATAAAATAATATTAAAAAATTAGATGAATAGTAAACGGGGTAGATTTGGGACAAAAGTAAAAGTTTGGGGTTTTTTATGAGACAAAAAAAGTTGGGGATATAATTGGGACAAAGAGTAAAGTTTGGGGTTTTTTAGGGAATTAGGCCTAGGAAAAATTGATGCCGAAATTGAATTACCCACATCTGATTAACTCTAGAAATGATATCCTCATGGTTCGAAAATTTCATATTGGGCACGATTCCCAATTTAGGTTCAAAATTCTTATTTTTCAATTAAATTTTGGGGATTTTTTTATTTTTATGTCAAATTGTGCAATTGGACCGACCATTATGCAATTCAAGGTCCCAGAATCATTTATTGTGAAGACACTATGACTTAAAAATGACTAAAAAAAATTTAATTTCATTTTTGGTTTAATTCGGGTTTAATTTTGCCCAATTTTGGGAAAAACATATAACCAATTGAGATTTTTCAAAATTGATGATGTATTCATGAAATTGGATTTAAAATAAGACTAATGACTATTTTTACGGAATTTTCTGATTCCATTTGCTATTTTTCTTGATTTTCTCACCTATTTTTGACTAAAATAAATTAAATAAAAATGCATAAAAATGCTAAAAAAAATTATTTTTTTGGTTTAGAAATAGGTTTCTAGGCTTGGCCAAGATTCTTAGTCCTAATTTTGGAATTTTTAAAAATATAAAAAAAATAAGCTAAAAATTAGGTGTCAACACTAGTAAATGTAAATATAGCAGGTAAAGTATCATATTCAATTGAGAGTACCTACTTCACAATAGTAATTTCAGTTTGGCATGGGGTTTTTCATGTCGATGTCTTATTGTTTTGTGTCTCATTTCAAGGAATCTCAGGGAAATTGGTCGACTAAGTGAAGGCAATGCTGCAGCATCACCATGCGTGTGATCCTAGTGGGAAAATGCCTTTGAAGTACATTGCATTTCATTATACATCATCAGTCACAGGGTAAGACTCTTCATCCTTGACATGATATGAATACGTTCTTATGCAAACGGAGTATTAACTTTTTCCAAGTTCTATTAAGGTTGTTTTCCTAGAGCACATGATGTTTATTATGTGTTTCTTTCATTCATTAATGCATAATAAAAAGGAACTTCATTACTTGTTAGGAAAAGTTTCACCAAAAAACTTAAGCTATTAGTTAGAGGTATATTGCATGTATATAACCCTTGCGGAAACCATTTATTCAACAAATGTGGAATAACACTTCTAACAATTGATTGATCATGGCAACTACTCATGTCCATGTGGTTTTGATTGCATTTTTAGTAGCCTATGTCCACTTATTCTGTCATAAATTAATAAGCCACTAGAGGCACCATCCTAAGATTTTTACTTTTTGGAAATCCAGGACACCGATGTTAAGATGATCAATTTCCATGTAACTATATTCAACTTTGTTTGTCAATTGAGATGCTAATACATAGATTGCTCAATCTGATGGTGGCTTTATGGCCTTGATCCTATCAAAAGTAACATCCTATACGCTGGAAAACTTGGTAGGAGTAATGTTGCACACTCCTTGTTTTTCATCATGCCTTTATCCATTTGAAATGGTCATACCATCAATCAATGTCTTTACGTTTGGCGATGACAATTTCTCATGCCCCTGATGCTTTAAATGACCAGGAGCTTCACTATAATTGTGGCAATGGTGTGCGATCCGAACCAAATATCTGGGATATGGATGCAACATGGACGTTCTTTAAACCGATTGCATTGCCTCATGCTTTATGAATGGGAGCTGTCCATCGTAGTAATGAATACAGGTGCTTTACTTCCCCTCCTAGAATGTTCCCTCCTAGAATGTTTGAGAGCTTATCTGGATCCATGAATGCCCATCTTTTTTCGAACTATTGTTTAATCAGATCAGAATACTATGTTACAGATGCCACCGCAGCGGTACGGAATTGGAAGTTCAAACCACTGAATATGAAAGGACCACAGAAACGACCAACTAGGGTCGCAACTAGAAATGTCTATTATATTGGGTGTAACAATAGTAACTTTTTCTTGAAAGATGCTAATTTTCCTCATAACTTTGGTTATGTTATAAATTTTTCATAAATATCATGATTTTGGCTTGTAAATTGTACTTAATGTTACTTATAAACATGCATATAAAGATTGCAATTAATCTCTTGTGTAACTAAGACTAAGAATATCTTTTAATAGTTTTCCCATATGATCCTAATTCTCCTCAATCAGCCATATCTACCCAACGTTATCTATCATTAGCACCTCATTCATAAGCGCAATAATCCTTTTTCTTCTGCCAATTGTTTGCCACGTACATAAGAAGTATATATGTCCAGTGTAAATATTAAGGGAAAATTACGTAAAAAAGTTAAAAAGAAAATGAAAGAGGGAGTAGAAAGTGGAAGTGGGTGAAGGTGAAAGTGGCATTGGAAGCTACTCTTCCTTATATACGGTCAACAAAATAATCAACCTACTTAATAGATGCAGGGGAAGGCAAAGATTTGCAGAGCGCACCACTTGGAGCTAACCGCTTTAGGATCGAAACACTCTCGTTGGAGTAGCTGAGACCTTCTAGAAATGGCTTTAACTCGTTGAGAATGAAGCTTTGTAATTGTAACAATCAACGCGTCCTGCATCAAAGTCTGTAAAAAATTGCTATAATAGTTGATGGTATGCTTTTTCTGCTCTTTATATCAGCCACAAAGATTGAGGCCCACGATCTTTGAAAAGCACAACCCTTAACTCTAGGAACCTAGCTTCTCGTATGACTCAAAGAGCTCCTCATCTTCATTCTCTCATGAAACCATTTGTTGTATATCTATTTACTATTAGCCTTACTATTTGCTACATAGTAGTCTAGGTAAGTAGATGTTGATTTCTAATTCCCTCTCTCAACATCTACTACCTTCATCGTGCTTTTGATACCCAACTATTTTCAAAATTCCACGAACTTGGATCCCGATAAGTCCCTTCTTCAAAATATCACCAACTTGTTAATTGCTTGATGCCTATGGTTGCGAATCATTGGTTGGACTTCCCGACTCAATTAGCCACGTGGCAAATTTGCCGATCCTCGACTTGCTTCAGTCCATATAGACTTTCAGAGAGCATCGGATCCCTTTTGAAATTGCGGCGCATGTCACTAGGCATAATGAGGTTTCCAAATAATACCGGTCATGCCTGAGTTGACACCTAACTCATTTTTTTTCTTTTTCTTCTTTTTCCATTAATGTTTGGACCATGTCGTATTTTGTGTTGCTTGCTTCATTAAAAAAAAATTGCAAATTGGCTCAACAAAAATTATAAACAAGTGCAACATGAGGTCCCATAATTAAACTGTTTATCCTTACAATAGGTTGTCTAATTAAAAAAACTGCAAAACTAATAGTACTAACGACATTTGGGCCAAAAGTTAAAAAAAAAAAACAAGTAAGCACATGAGTGTCCCATATTTGAATTTATTATTTTGTTTCCATAAAAGTAGGGCGGCTTATTAGGATCTTGTGCATCATTGGTAAAGAAACCACCAAAGTTAATCATAAGAGAAAATATTTATACTAAGAAGAAATACACTTCAAAGAACAAATAACAATTCTGATACCAATTGCTGGGGTCAATAATACAACCTAAGAGGGATGAATAGGTTGTTTTAAAAGTTTTGACAACCTTTTGCGAAAATTAACATATGCTAAGTAAAGATCAAGTTGAGTTGATGCTTCAAATATTGTGAGTTGATTGTTGTGCATATTGTAAAAGAGAGATAAATAGTAACACATAATGATATATAGTGGTTCGGCTATATCCTCAAGCCTACGTCATCTCTCAACACTGACATAAGTTGGGTTGGAATGCAGTAATCTACTGACCAAGTTACACTCAGCACACATCAATTCTTTCAAATGATAGATCACATTATCAAAAATTAGGTATTGCTATCAATCAGTACAGGTTATCTTTTTCACAATTACAAGGTAGCAAGAACACTATAATGAAAATAACAGATGAATGAGAGTTTTTTGCTAAGAACACAACTTGTTCCAGATTTTTGGATTTTGTATTGCACGTGTCAAACATTTTGGCTTCAAGGATCTTCTCTTATATAGCCATCTTCAATCTTCTCGTTGAAGATATCTTGGAGAAGTAAAAGAACCGTTAAATATCCGTTGGTGCTTCTATCCAAGGATAGAATTGCCTATATAGTCGTTTTCCAGAACATTTGTAGGCTCCCTGAAAAAGCTTTTGTTGTTGTTCTATTGCTGCAGCTCTAACACATCTATCAAATAGCATGTTCTCTAATTCTCTATTGACTTTCGATTCTTCTGTTATGCCTGCCTAGTCGACAATGGCTATAATGGTGAGCCAACTGACACACTCAAAGATTAGTTGCTCTAACAGCACCAATGGCCTGATATTTTCAACTGTCACGACCTCTCCAAACCGGTCATGCCACTGTCGCGACCTCCCCGAAACGGCCCCGCCGCCTACGGGGTTTGACTAATGGATTACTAAGTTAAATCTAGCTCGAGCTCTCCCAAACCCATACCAATTCGCGACTTAAATTTAAGTTATTAACATGCAAACCGATTTCAACTAGGAGTCGCCACTAATCAGTTTTTGGTAGGTCGATTAGACACCTAAGCGAAGCACGAGAGAAAAGCTTCACTTCTACGAACTAGAGATTCAACGGGTACGGGGACTTGATTACACTAATCGACTAATTAGTGCCCTTTCGGTACCTAATCTTGTTCAATTCACCACCTAACGTGCTCTCGCTAATCGGGAATCTCAAAATTCCATTCCTAACTAAGCTAAGGGGAACGACAATTAATATCTAAACCTAAACATGCATAATCAACTACATGCGAGGTTAAATTAAATGTGCAATTCGAAGTGTGTGAACCGAGCGACGTGGGATTAAATACAGCACTGAACATGCGAAAAGGGCGAGAAAACTAATTTCAAAATCCAAATAAAACTTTTGATTTTTTGATTTTTTTAAATTATTTTTTAAAAAAATTAATTAATTTTTTTAAAAAAAATTCAAATTTAAAATTTTTTTTAAAATTTCTTGGAATTTTTTTGAAAATTTTTTTGAAATTTCTTTTTTCTGAATTTTTGAAAATTTTTTTGATTTTTTTTTTTGAAAAATTTTTTTTGAAAATTTTTTGGAATTTTCTTTCGAAGAAAAAAATAATAATAATAAATAAGAAAAAATAAAATTCGAGCCTTTTTTTAAATAAAAATATTTTTAAATTTTTTTTTTTAAAAAAATTGAAATAATACAATATTAAATAAACCGGATCCGGGTCGGATCTCCACATTCGACCCGGATCGAGATTGACCCAGGCGCTCCGGCCCGGGTCCACGACCAGACCGGGTTCATTTATTGAGCCCGGTCTAGCGAAATTAAAGTAAAAAAGGGGCCCAGCCCAATTGCACTAAAATAAAAGGAAAAGCCCAAAGCCCACTAAAATAAAAGAAATTAACAACACTTCAGCCCAAATTCGGATTTTGGCCCATCCGCGAAAGGCCCAAAACTTTATAAAATCCTAAAACCCACACTAACTGAAGGCCCCATCCGGTCGGACACGCGACCCGACCCGGATACGAGGAAACCTACCCGGATTGCCTGCGCGCCCGACCCGGACCGCGACCCGACTCGCGGCCGCCACACAGCGCCTAGGGCCCCGCCTTGGCTGGCCAAACCACCGCGACGGGCCTCCACCGAGGACCGGCCGACGCACGCCAGCCAGTATCGCAGCCCCGACGAGGGGCGGTGGGCGGCCTACCACCCGGGTCACCACCGTGGCGACCAATGGTTGACTGAGGTCGCCCGACCTCGATGTGAGGCTGATCAGGCGAAAACCAGCCAGATCCCGGCAAGGGACCGACTGGATGCTCCCTTTCGCGGCGCGGCCATCGGCGATACGCCGGGACCGCCCGACGCTCCCGAAGGAAGCCCTAGAACAGAAACAAGCAAAAAGATGGTTCGGGCAAAATGTCAAGCAGTTGGCGTGCACGGCAAAAGTAGGAGATTCCGGGCTCGATCAAGGCTCAAACACGCCCGAGATTCACATACAACAACACGCACAGCAGTAGGACCAACCCCGGGGTGTCACGGGTTGGAACTCGCGCGATCCGAACTGCCGCGAGCTCCGGCCAGCGACACCCCCTAGAAGAGAAAAAAAAAACAGAAACGAAAGCAGGGGAGGCGGACACGGTCCCTACCCAACTCGGTTGTGGCGTATGGAGGGCGCACACGGTAGATCGGGCTACAGCCACGCGCCTCGCACACCTGCGAGCCGGGATCCTCGGGAGACCGACCCCGAATCGAGCCAAACCAAAACGGAATCCGGCGAGGGCTCGGAACCAGGACCTACCGTGACAGAGGATCTTCGGCCGCGGCTTGGGCGCGGTGGTCGCCGACGAAGAACCTCTCGCCCTCTCTCCGGCGCTCTCTCTCTCTCCGGGTCTCTCTTTCTCTCCGGGTCTCTCTCACTTTTAGGTCTCTCTCGCTCCCCCGGTCTCTCCCTCCTCCTCTCCGTCGCTCGGTCTCCCTCTCTTCCTCCCTGTCGCTGCTTCTCTCTCCCTCGGTCACCCTTTTCTTCTCCCTCGGAACTCTCTCTCTCTTGGAACTCTCCCTCCTCGAAACTCTCCGTCTCCCCCTCTGTTCTTCTGTTTTTGTCTGCTGCCCTTCTTGCCTTCCCCAGGTCACCGCAGGGCTAAGAAAGGGCAGTGGGCCAGCGTTGACTAATTCAACGCTGGCTTTCTGTTTTTTTTTTTTTTTAAATTAACTAATTTTTTTATTTTTTTATTTATTTTTTGATTTAATTTTTGAAAATGGAAATGGAAAATATGTTCTAACAGGCCCTATTAATGCAAATGTACCTAATAACTATATGCCATGCAGTTTTAATGAAGATATTTTTGGTTTAGGGGTAAAAAATTAAACCCTAATTTTTATGCGATAAAACCCTAACTGATTTGCGCAAAATTTAGGTGTCAACAGCTGCCCCTCTTTGAAGGGGAGTTCGAAGAAGTTCCATTCAAAGACAATAGACACTTAAATTTTGTTCATTGAAGGCATAAGAAGATGCATGAGATGATTGACGGGCTTGTGATTAAATGAAGAGGGAGACATACCGTGTAAGAACGGGCCTTTGGCTACATGAAATCCTATTATGTAAGGAAAGGGACTCTGGGTTGCGAGAGCTCGCCAGGTCGATAGGGTGTCCCAGGCTACGAAAGCTCGCCGAGCAAGGAAAGAGGAAGACTCTGGGCTGCGAAAGCTCGCCAGGTCGATAGGGTGCTCCGGGCTGCGAAAGCTCGCTGGGCAAGGAAAGAAGAAGACTCTGAGCTGCGAAAGCTCGCCAGGTCGATAAGGTGCTCCGGGCTGCGAAAGCTCGCCGGGCAAGGAAAGAGGAAGACTCTGGGCTGCGAAAGCTCGCCAGGTCGATAAGGTGCTCCGGGCTGCGAAAACTCGTCGGGCAAGGAAAGAGGAAGACTCTGGGCTGCGAAAGCTCGCCAGGTCGATAAGGTGCTCCGGACTGCGAAAGCTCGCCGGGCAAGGAAAGAGGAACTCTGATGACATTTAAAGACTAAAACCCTGTAAACATCATAAATTTCACTTAGGGAGTAAAACCCTATGAGCAGCTAAGATCCCGCCTAGGGACTAAAACCCTATAAACGGCAATAGGAACAACACCTTAGAGGAACGCCTAGGGAATAAAATCCTATGAACGTCTAAGATTCTGCCCAGGGGCTAAAACCCTATGAACGTCAGAGATTCCGCCTAGGGGCTAAAACCCTATTGAACGACAAAGGGAATAAAACCCAGAAGGAACGTCTAGGGACTAAAACCCTATGAACGCCAAAGATTCCGCCTAGGGGCTAAAACCCTATTGAACGGCAAAGGAAATAAAACCCAGAAGGAACGTCTAGGGACTAAAAACCCTATGAACGCCAAAGATTCCGCCTAGGGACTAAAACCCTATTGAACGGCAAAGGAAATAAAACCCAGAAGGAACGTCTAGGGACTAAAATCCTATGAACGTCAAAGATTCTGTTTAGGGATTAAAACCCAGCAAGTACGCCTAGGGACTAAAACCCTATGAACGACGAAGGGACTAAAACTCAGTAAGTACGCTTAGGGACTAAAACCCAGTAAGTACGCCTAGAGACTAAAACCCCATGAACGTCGAAGGTTTGCCTAGGGACTAAAATCCTGTGAACAGCTAAGATCCTGCCTAGGGGCTAAAACCCTATGAACGGCAATAGGAACAACAGCTTGAAGGAACAACTAGGGGTTAAAACCCTATGAACGTCGAAGGTTTGCCTAGGGACTAAAACCCTATGAATGGCAAATTGCACTCAAGATTTTGAAATACCTACTGTTTTTCACTCAGGATTTTAATGCCTAAGGTTTTCACTTAGGACTTTATGTTGTAAAAAAAAAAACATGATTTAAAGATAGACTTGTGAACATTTTGAAATCATGGTTTAAGAAAAGACCCAGAACTTTTTGAAATCAGGGTTTAAGGATAGACCCGCCACCTTTTGAAATCAGGGTTTAAGGATAGACCCGCAACCTTTTGAAACCAGGGTTTAAGGATAGACCCGCAACCTTTTGAAACCAGGGTTTAAGGATTGACCCGGAACCTTTTGAAATTAGGGTTTAAGAACTGACCCGGAACCTTTTGAAATCAGGGTTTAAGGACTGACCCGGAACCTTTTGAAATCAGGGTTTAAGGATTGACCCGCAACCTTTTGAAACCAGGGTTTAAGGATAGACCCGCAACCTTTTAAAACCAGGGTTTAAGGATTGACCCGGAACCTTTTGAAATCAGGGTTTAAGGATTGACCTGCAACCTTTTGAAACCAGGGTTTAAAGATAGACCCGCAACCTTTTGAAACCAGGGTTTAAGGATTGACCCGGAACCTTTTGAAACCAGGGTTTAAGGATAGACCCGCAACCTTTTGAAATCAGGGTTTAAGGATAGACCCGCAACCTTTTGAAACAAGGGTTTAAGGATTGACCCGCAACCTTTTGAAATCAGGGTTTAAGAATTGACCCGGAACCTTTTGAAATCAGGGTTTAAGGATTGACCCGCAACCTTTTGAAACCAGGGTTTAAGGATTAACCCGCAACCTTTTGAAATCAGTGGCGAGGTGTACATACCTGTAGGTCAGATTGGATTGCTTAAAAGCCCTCTGTCAGCGAGGCTTGAAAAGACTCAGACACTTAGGGGTCCTTGTTCGAGGATTTGATAGATCGCCTATTGTGTCCTTGCCAGCAGAGTCTTGGGAATTCATGAATGCTTGGATGCATCTTAGCATTTTCCGAGGTCAGCATGAAGGTTGGTGTTTGAGGAAACGTCACCTGTCTTACAGGATTAGTAATAACAGGTACGTGTTATAACAAGTGCTCTAGTAGCGAGTGCGTACCAGGCAAGATAACATCACAATAGGCCATATCAAAATGGTATCATCAATGAAAAAGCATTGATTGCACGGGTAATTTAGGATAAACTCAATTGTTTGGGAAGCATTCAATATGCTTCAATATTGCAAAATTGCCTTAATGCATGGAGGACGTCATTAATCATCAAATTCCCTTAGGAGAAAGTCTTTTATCAAAGTGATGTTAACTTCCGAAGAGAGCCTATTAAGCATGCCAAACAAGAATTCCTTAGTCTGAAAGGACTTCTCACGTACTCTCAAAAAGGCTGTTTGATCCCATTCATTAATGTGGAAAGTAAACATGATCTCTATGTACCTCACACTATCAGTGTCGAAGGCTTCGAGAATCATTCGCAATAAGTACGCATTGACCGATCAAAGAGGTCTTTTAAATGACTGTAATGTGGGTTTGGTCATGGTTTCAACGACGGATAAGCATCATCGGCTAAGGAATGAAATAATTTTCAATCAGCATCTCCATCAGGTTTACAAGTCAAGAAACCTTAAGATAAGATAAGACAACTTTGCCCCAACTTCTTCAAGCGATAACTTGTTTGGGAATCCAAATTTCTGCTTAGACCATCCTAATCTGAAGAGATTTTGAAGAAGGTTACAACATTGGTTTGGGTAAAGGCTTGAAAGGCTCAGAAATTTTCAAAAGGGGTTCAAAAGTTGGTGATCACCTTGGCATCATTACCATATCAGTCAATCTTTATGAATGTACTCGACTTTTGAAGTCCAACTTGTCTCGAAGGCTCATTGACTAATCATTTTAATGTAAGAGCTTTGCTCTTTTCTCTAATGACTTTTGCATTTGCAATGATTTTTTCTTTGCAAGCATTTTGCTTCTGACATTCCTCTTTTTTTTTTTGAGAATTTTCCTCTTGATGCAACTCTTTTTTTTTCTTTTTTTATGGGCATTGGCCTTGCTTTTACCAGGCACACTGCTTTTTCATGCCCCCTAGTTTTCATTTGACTTTTGCTCTTTTCATTTTTTGAGCTTTTAAAACTTTCGAGATGTTTTTCACACTGTCTCATGAGTACCAATTGTCTTGATAAATCACGTGCTTTGCCCCAGTGTAGGGAGATAATCACCATTTGGGTTTTAGAAATGAATATTTAGGCTCAACTTGGCTGAACAAAGGGTATGGGTGTTTGGCTAGAGAAAGAAATGCTCATCTTTATTTTGGGATGTTTCAAGCTTCTATTAGGACTCACATGAAGTTATCACAAAAAGATTAATACAAGTGAGGGCAAAGAAGTCTTTTTCATCTTTTCCTCCAAAGCATGTCAACTAAAACCTCCAAATTTGCCCCGTTGTAGGGTGGTTCTTGACAGGGGTATTTTGCAAACTCTTCACATTTAATGGCTCAAATGGGCTAACTATGATCACCTGTAGTGTATAGGATAGAAAAAGGAAATGCCTCCTTTCATTTCGATCCATGTACTACTTGCGAATGAATCTCTTGCTCTTAAACAACACTAATTTTCTCTTCCACTCAACTCTCAAAGTGTTTGTGGGACGTGTTTGGGAATGGCTTGCCTTTCCTCATTCTAAGTATTTCTCACTTGACATTATTAACATCTCCCTTTCATTTTGTTGAGATCATCACGAATTGATTAATCTCCACAGGGAATTTTGATTCAAAATGAATGATCCGTCAAGCACAAAGATAATTTTTTAATAAGGATGATATTCAAAATTTTTGTGAAGAGCTTGCTTTTTCAGTCTCCACTTTAGCGCTTGTTTTTTTTTTCAAAACCATCAAAGACTTTTTCTTTGTGATGAAAATTATCCATTTGATTTCCATTTGAATTTTGGGAGAAGGATACTTACCTGCAGCATGGCGACTTGGCAACCATGTGTCCTTCGGGTTTTTAATGCTTCCCTCTTTTGAATTTGCCTTCGTGGGTGTTGGACAGCTCCCTTCATTTGAATTTGCCTTCTTGGGTGTTGGACAGCTCCCTTCATTTGAATTTGCTTTCTTGAAAGAAGTCGTTGTCGCTGTGGTCAAACACATTATTTCATCTGCACAACGAGAGATGGCACAAGTCATTTCCATTTTCAGTTGGACTAATTTGGGAACGATATACACCCTTTTCTTTTGGGATGGCGCCATTATGGACTAAGTTGTCCTCCACATGCAATCCTGTCAATTCCTAGGAATTTGCCCCGCATCGACTCTTTTGTCCTCACGAATTCTGCACAAGGGGAGGAACAAGTCATTCTTTAAATAAATCGAATTTAACTTGGAACGATTACAACCTTTTACTCGGGGGCACCATTTGATGGCTAATTCTCGCTCGTGTATATCCATGCCTTGAAGGATCATTTCGCAAACCGCCAATAATCATCTCCACACTGGATTAAATGTCGAGAAGCTATTTGAAAGTGCAAAAATTGCAACTACTGATGCTCAGCAATTCCAATTGGATCATAGCTCATTCCTCTTATTGTCTTTTGACAATATCGTTTGAATAGTCCGCATCCATATCTGTGGACCCGTCAAAGAGCTTCCCATGAGTTATAAATACCACCAACTCAGGAAGTAGCCTTGGTGCTGAGGAATCTTTGCACATTTCTTCTTTTGAGAAGATTGTCAAATTGATATGACTTTCTCCGAGATGAGAAATTTCTGTGGACTCTTAATGCCAAATGCAAAACTCAGGAATGCTCAGGTTCTGTCAATCCTGGCATTCATTATCTGGAGTCAATTAGAAAATTTTCCCAAAATGGCATTCTCAGGCATCCATCCATTTCAGCATTGGTCATGACATCGAAGGGCACATTTTGTTCTCGAAAGCCCATCTTCTCGTCACTTCAGGGCAACATTTTCCCACAAGTAATTTGTCTCTGTAAACTCTATCAGATGTGATGAGTTGCATAACCCGAAATCACTTTCTTCAAAGCTTGTACGTGCAAAGTGGCCAAAGAGGATCCACAGCAACGTTGTAGGAACAACAAACAGTGTCTTCCGAAGGTAGATCTCCACCGGTCTCTTTAGATGAGTTTGTTGATGATTAACTTATTTATCTTTACACATATCATACACGCGCCTTGTGTGCTTGTATCTTCTTGCACGACCTCATGTGGGTGTCCCTCTAGCTTGTTAGTGCCTTCACTATCCGCATGCCTAACTCTCTCGATGATGAGTCATTGCACGTTTTCAGGCTCAAGTTATCCATGCCTTCAGAGTTCTGCCTTCAGAGTTCTAACTCTAGCCCTGATCTCACAATTAGCCGACTTTCTCGCACCTCCCATCAACAATGTAGATGGAGTATCTTTCACATGGAGAGTAATTTGGTTTGGAGTTTCGAGAAATTTTGTCCTCCAGGCTAGTCGACCGAGGAAACTCAATATTGCTTCTTTCACAATCTTGGCTTTCTCAAAATTTCGAGGATGCCTCCATTTTTAGCTCAATGTTAATGACTAAGAAATTTGTCAACAAATTCTTGCCAGATAGCTCATATTATTCAAGTTGCAAACTGAACAAACATGCAACGCTATCATGACATAATCAAAGACCACACATATGGGGGCAACTAACTCTCTTCTTCCGATAAACGTCTGCCAAATACAGCAAAAATCACGAGCACTTGTACTTCCCGCGACACACTTCAATTGGCGATTATGGCACGTTGCGTTTGACTCGAGTTTCAAGTGCCTACACTTTTGCCTTTTAGAGGATGTGAATGCCGATCTTAGGCAAACCTTTAATTTTTCCTGTTTGACAAAAATGGATGAAAAAAATCAGTTGATGCACAAGGAGTCTATATCAGAACGATTACAGAGTTACCATATCACGATGTCCTTTTGCAAATCGACCTGCAAAATTGACCAGGTGAAGAGATACAATTTTATGCAAGTCGCTCTTGAAACTCCATTTCAAAATATTTTGAAGGTAAAGCATAAAAACCTAACTCGGGGGGTTAAGTTTGAAATATTCCAAGAACTTTCAAAGGACAACGCTACAAATTAGAATCTCACTTCTAAAAGGCGAGAGTTGCGTGATTTACAAAAATATCGATTGGGTTCACAATTAAAACCCGAATCAGAAAATATTGGTTCCCAAGGATAAAGTTTGAAAGACTCTTGAATAGAGGAGTGTAAACAAACAATTCCCGTTCTAACTTTAAAGTACACTTCCTTGCATGATTAAGCAAGAGAATTCCATGGGATGACTGTTACGCATAACCTGCGAAAGAAAGACAACGTTAGTATGTGAATGAAAAAGTGGTCTTTCACTGATGCCGCCTCTTATGACGAAAGCGAGGCAACAATATATGCCCCCATGGTTCCTATTTGTGGGCATTTAGTATTTCACCGAGATTTCATCGTAAGTGGAGACATCATTAAAAGATCAAATCGAGGCTATCAATCGAGCGCCCTTTTTATTCCAAAAGTTTCATCGCAAAATGCGGCATCAATTTTAAAGGACCGATTTGTGATTTCACTTTTGCAAAAATGAGGTGATTCCTATTTTAAAAAAATAATAATACACAAAAAGTGATTTGAATTTTACTTCCGAAATGTGAACAAGAAAGAATTTTATTGAAAATATGATTTCAATTTTATGCCTCAAAATACAATCTTGACTTGGAAGAATTTCTGCACAAAAAAAAAGTAATTTTAAGCCTATAACTGAAACTTTAGACAAAACCATCAATTTTGGTAGGGCCAAATCAAAGGTGTCTGAGATTTATGCTCAAGGTTTACTGCCAAGAATGATTGCCTGAAATTTTCAATTATAAGCTTAGATCACCTAGGGCATTCGATTGATTTCCACGAATTTCAAAAATGAAAGTTTCAACCAAAAGTGAACAGATAAAGAGAGAAACCATACCTACAGTGGATGACAAACTTTTAATCACACAAACATGCGAATGTAACGTATGGCTGGTTCCTACTTTAGATGGCTTAACAAAGTGAAGCTAAGAGGGTGATCTGACCGTCGCAGTCTCGCGTTTGGTGTCAAGTCCTCTTAACTCCGGCTTAGTCGAAAGAGATATCCTATAGTCACGCGGTCTCGCGGACAAGGATAAACGCTTACGACACCAAGAAAGAACTTTCGAGGAAAAGAAAGGCAATCTCTACATCGCGGTCTCGCGTTCGAGATTGTATCTTTCTTAACACCATCCTAAGGCGTCCTATCGCGGCCCGGGTCTGGCAGCATGGTTGTGTGTGCCATAGTGTAGTGCTAAAACATCTAACGCATGCATAATAATTTATAAGCAAATGCTTCAAATGCCCGGAAAAATAAACATTCATTCCCCAAACCCCCAAGCCTGCAAAACAAGGGGTTAATGGTAAAAACATTCACGCTGGGGATGTATTTGAACAAGATAAACGGCCTAAGTCCACAAGTCCCCAGCGGAGTCGCCAAGCTGTCGCAACCTCCCCGAAACGGCCCCGCCGCCTACGGGGTTTGACTAATGGATTACTAAGTTAAACCTAGCTCGAGCTCTCCCAAACCCATACCAATTCGCGACTTAAATTTAAGTTATTAACATGCAAACCGATTTCAACTAGGAGTCGCCACTAATCAGTTTTTGGTAGGTCGATTAGACACCTAAGCGAAGCACGAGAGAAAAGCTTCACTTCTACGAACCAGAGATTCAACGGGTACGGGGACTTGATTACACTAATCGACTAATTAGTGCCCTTTCGGTACCTAATCTTGTTCAATTCACCACCTAACGTGCTCTCGCTAATCGGGAATCTCAAAATTCCATTCCTAACTAAGCTAAGGGGAACGACAATTAATATCTAAACCTAAACATGCATAATCAACTACATGCGAGGCTAAATTAAATGTGCAATTCGAAGTGTGTGAACCGAGCGACGTGGGATTAAATACAGCACTAAACATGCGAAAAGGGCGAGAAAACTAATTTCAAAATCCAAATAAAACTTCTGATTTTTTTATTTTTTTATTATTTTTTTTAAAAAAAATTTTTCAAATTTAAATTTTTTTTAAAATTTCTTGGAATTTTTTTGAAAATTTTTCTGAAATTTCTTTTTTCTGAATTTTTGAAAATTTTTTTGATTTTTTTTTGAAAAATTTTTTTCGAAATTTTTTTGGAATTTTCTTTCGAAGAAAAAAAAAATAATAATAAAATAATAAAAAATAAAATTCGAGCCTTTTTTTAAATAAAAATATTTTTAAATTTTTTTAAAAAAATTGAAATAATACAATATTAAATAAACCGGATCCGGGTCGGATCTCCACATCCGACCCGGATCGAGATTGACCCGGGCGCTCCGGCCCGGCTCCACGACCGGACCGGGTTCATTTATTGAGCCCGGTCTAGCGAAATTAAAGTAAAAAAGGGGCCCAGCCCAATTGCACTAAAATAAAAGGAAAAGCCCAAAGCCCACTAAAATAAAAGAAATTAACAACACTTCAGCCCAAATTCGGATTTTGGCCCATCCGCGAAAGGCCCAAAACTTTATAAAATCCTAAAACCCACACTAACTGAAGGCCCCATCCGATCGGACACGCGACCCGACCCGGATACAAGGAAACCTACCCGGATTGCCTGCGCGCCCGACCCGGACCGCGACCCGACTTGCGGCCACCACACAGCGCCTAGGGCCCCGTCTTGGCTGGCCAAACCACCGCGACGGGCCTCCTCCGAGGACCGGCCGACGCACGCCAGCCAGTATCGCAGCCCCGACGAGGAGCGGTGGGCGGCCTACCACCCGGGTCACCACCGTGGCGACCAATGGTTGACTGAGGCCGCCCGAGCCTCGACGTGAGGCTGGTCAGGCGAAAACCAACCAGATCCTGGCGAGGGACCGGCTGGATGCTCCCTTTCGCGGCCACGCCTGGACCGCCGCGGCCATCGGCGATACGCCGGGATCGCCCGACGCTCCCGAAGGAAGCCCTAGAACAGAAACAAGCAAAAAGATGGTTCGGGCAAAACGTCAAGCAGTTGGCGTGCACGGCAAAAGTAGGAGATTCCGAGCTCGATCAAGGCTCAAACACGCCCGAGATTCACATACAACAACACGCACAGCAGTAGGACCAACCCCGGGGTGTCACGGGTCGGAACTCGCGCGAGTCGAACGGCCGCGAGCTCCGGCCAGCGACACCCCCCAGAAGAGAAAAAAAAAAAAAACAGAAACGAAAGCAGGGGAGGCAGACACGGTCCCTACCCAACTCGGTGGTGGCGTATGGAGGGCGCACACGGTAGATCAGGCTACAGCCGCGCGCCTCGCACACCTGCTAGCCGGGATCCTCGGGAGACCGACCTCGAATCGAGCCAAACCAAAACGGAATCCGGCGAGGGCTCGGAACCAGGACCTACCGTGACAGAGGATCTTCGGCCGCGGCTTGGGCGCGGTGGTCGCCGGCGAAGAACCTCTCGCCCTCTCTCCGGCGCTCTCTCTCTCTCCGGGTCTCTCTTTCTCTCCGGGTCTCTCTCGCTTTTGGGTCTCTCTCGCTCCCCCGGTCTCTCCCTCCTCCTCTCCGTCGCTCGGTCTCCCTCTCTTCCTCCCTGTCGCTGCGTCTCTCTCCCTCGGTCACCCTTTTCTTCTCCCTCGGAACTCTCTCTCTCTTGGAACTCTCCCTCCTCGGAACTCTCCGTCTCCCCCTCTGTTCTTCTGTTTCTATCTGCTGCCCTTCTTGTCTTCCCCAGGTCACCGCAGGGCTAAGAAAGGGCAGTGGGCCAGCGTTGACTAATTCAACGCTGGCTTTCTGTTTTCTTTTTTTTTTTTTAAATTAACTAATTTTTTAATTTTATTTATTTATTTATTTTTTGATTTAATTTTTGAAAATGGAAATGGAAAATATGTTCTAATAGGCCCTATTAATGCAAATGTACCTAATAACTATATGCCATGCAGTTTTAATGAAGATATTTTTGGTTTATGGGTAAAAAATTAAACCCTAATTTTTATGCGATAAAACCCTAACTGATTTGCGCAAAATTTAGGTGTCAACAGCCACCTAGGGAGTTTAGCTAATAGATTACCAAGTTAAACCTAATTTGGGTTCTCCCAAGCTCATATCAATTCACGGCTTAAGTTCAAGTCATTAACCTATGAATCAATTTTATATAGGAGTTGCCATTAATCAGTTTTTGATGGGTTGATTAAACACCCAAGTAAAGCATGGGAAAATTGCTTCATTTTTACGAACCAAAGATTCAATGGGTTCGAGGACTCGATTACACTAATTGACCAACTAGTTCCATTTCGGTACCTAAACTTGTTAAATCATCAACTAACGTGTTCATACAGCAGTCTTACCAATAGTGAGTCCTAAAACTCCATCCCTAACCAGGCTAAGGAAACAACAAACGTATCGGAAGTGCACGAATAACGGCCTAGCATGCTTGTAATTGACCACATACAAGGTTGCACTAATCATGCAATTCAAACATGCCAACCAAACAACGTGCAATCGAGTAGTAATCAAAATGAAAATGCGCAAACAACGGCCTAGTGTAACATCCCGAATTTCGACCCGTTACTGGACCAATAAAGTGTATGTTAATTCTCGTTTGATTTTAGTAAGTCTCGCCCGGACTTGATCAATCACGGGATACTAACCCGAAGGGAAGGGCTAAATAGGGAATGGTACGTGGACCGGGGACCCGATCGTGAGTTAAGTACCGATTTCGAGAAACACCGAGGGAATATTTTGGGCCAATATGGACCGATCTTAGAAAAGTGACGCATTCGATTTAGCCGATGACGTACGATTAGACCGTGGGTGATTTCGCACGATCAAAAGTACGCTTGACGAACGAATCCCGAATTTAATCCGAACGATCGCGACCCCCGGCACTAGTGATAATTCCTCGCGTTTCCCCGAAATTTGAGGCCATCACGACTCGGACAACCCTAGGTCGATACGCGTAATCCCTAAATAACCGTTCGTTAGTGAGAGTCCCTAAAATTTCAAAACGAGTAAATTTGATCGCGAAATTGGACCCGAACTTCGACGTCGAAATTTCGAGGGCGTTTGCGACTATTTTGTGAGACCGATGTCATTTTAGTGTGGCCACATATGTTTGGGGCTAGTACGGCTGAAAACTGAAATTTCGACAGAAATTGAAAAAATTTACGATTTTGCCCCTGGAAACTCCGACGTCCATTTTTGAGGCCAAACAAGATTATTTTTCGAGACCGATGCCATTTTGGGGTGGCCACGCATGTCTGGAGTCCGTATGGTCGAAAAATGGAATTTCAACCCCGGGGTGAAAATTTGCGGTTTTACCCCTAAAAATTTTCGAACTGATTTTCGAGGGCTTAAAGGATGATTTTTACAAATCCGACGCCATATTATGTTGGCCACGCATATTTGGGACGGGTATGGATAAAAATTGGAATTTTGACCCGGGATCGGAAAATTACCAAAATGCCCTTGGATCCCTTTTTGGTAATTCCGAATTTTGGTAATTTTTGGGGACTTAACCAAGGTTAATTAGGCTAAACCTGGTCTGGTCAGCCTTGGGTTGAGGGCAATTGACCATTTTGTCCATACATTATTGGATAAGAAGTAATTATAGGCATTGGATGAAGGGCAATTTGGTCCAACCCCTTGGATCTTTGACATGTGTCCTCCACTAAGCCAATTTTGACCAACATTTGACCCTCTTCTCTCTCTTCCTTCCCTCACTCGGCCAAGCTTCCCCGTTCCTTCCCCCTTGGACGCCGATTCCTTCTCCTCCGTTTTCCTCTCGTCGATGCCGTGAAGACCAGCCGCACCGGACCACCGTGCCGAACCAGCCACCGCCTCAACCATCGTCGACCTCTCTCTCCCCTAGACCGCCACCCACAGCAGCCGTTCCAGCCCCAAGCCGAGAGGGCCAGCGGCAAACCGCCACTGCCGGTGCCGCCGTGACCGCCGGCTTGCCCCCGGAGCGCCGCCGTCGATTCTCACCGCGTGTCGGTAATCGACCGCCCGTTCCCGTCGCCTCGAGTCAATATTAGGCGAGTATAGATCCCTAAACCCTTAATTAGTCTAATTGTGCATTTTAGAGGGTAATTTAGAGGGTTAATTAAGCTTAATTAGGGCCTAATTATGTCTAATGTTGTGTGAGGTGATTAGGGGACCTAATTAGTGCCTAATGAAGTGATTTAGAGGTGGATTAGGGCCTAACTAATGTGCTGCCTTGGTACTGTTCACCAGTACCGAAAATGCCTAGAATTGCCTAAGTGTTGCACTAATTGAGTTCATTGATTTAAGACTTGAAATTTAGGCAATTTAGGTGTTATTTAAAGTTAATTAAGGTGTAATTAGGTGTATTTGGTTGTTGGGTGATTAATGATTGTGATTAGGGCCTAATGAGGTTGTTTAAGCATGGTTTAGTGGGCAAAGCATGTTCTGCCCTGGTACTATTCATACAGTACCGAAATTGCAATAATGGCCTAAGTTGAGCATCAAATGAATTAATGTATCATGGCTGGAAATTTAGGCATTTTAAGGGTTAATTGGGACTTGTCTAGATCCTATTAAGCGGTCCCGTGATGATGAGAACGACTATCGAGATCGAATTGCCCAAGGCGGGCCTTAGGCGCATTATATTACTTTGGAATAAATGCGCGAATTGAATGTGGAGTTGATTGGACTAGGATGAGATTAATTGGGAGTGCCAATATTGCTTTGATTTCGTCTAAGTTAAGAATGGTTGTGTTTAGCATATTGGCGTTGGAGAATTGACCTGGGATGCCCTAACTTGTAATCCATATATTATGTTGTGAATTGATTTGAAATCGGGCCTACGGGTCGTTCTATTAATTGTTGGCCTTCGGGTCGAGCCTACGAGTCGCTCTATCAATTGTTGGCCTTCGGGTCGGGCCTATGGGTCGTTTTATCAAATTGTTGGCCTTCGGGTCGGGCCTACGGGTCGTTTTATCAAATTGTTGGCCTTCGGGTCGGGCCTACGGGTCATTATATTCAACTGTTGGCCTCCGGGTCGTGGCCTTCGGGTCGTTATATTTGTGGGCCTTCTGGTTGGAATAATTATACGCAAGTATTATTGTTGTTAAACGCCTAACCTGCAGGGCTTAGAGATAATGTATTGGGCTGTGAGCCCAGGATAATTATAGTGTTTTACTGGTTCATTAATTGACATGTTTGAATTACTTGTCTGGAGGTGCACTTTAGCTTAGTTTAGGATTATGGGTTATTTACTTGCTGAGTTTCATCTCATGATTGTTGAAAAATCGATATTTCAAAACCCCGGCAGCGAAGATGGCAGAGCCGCTGGTGCGTTTTGGGATTCCCCACTTTATCGAGAAGACTTTTTCTGTACATCCAGTAGGGAGAGGAATGTGTACATTAGATACTATACTCTAGTATGGGTAAATGTCGGGGAGTTAGAATCCGAGACCCATGAATATGTGGCATGGTGTTATAGGCCGTATATTTGGGTGGAGACCAGACCCCTTCGGACTTTTGATATCCTGTTTAACGGGAAGGGCGAGGTAGATCCACAGTGCCCCAATGGATAGGTGATAGAACCCGGTACTTCAGACGACGAGAGTATGAGTTCCGATGGTGTACCTGTGGAGTACGAGGCTGATGAGGTTGAGCCAATGCACATGGATCAGGATGATGACGAGATTGAGCAGCCTATGGAGGAGGACCTTGAGCCCGATGATATAGATGCTGAGGACCAGCCTGAGGAGGCTGAGTCCGAGTTAGAATCGTTAGATTCTGATGAGGAACTGCCAGATAGTTCTTCCTCGTTAGAATCCTCTGATTTTGACCTGGACTGGGTCCCCTAGGTCGACCTTGACCATAGGTAGTATGGGCTATACCTTTTTGATTGAAGCCCATCTTAGCTCAGCCTAGTACTCTGGCCACTGATCCTTTTTGTTGTCGTGGCCTTGACTCATTTTGTTTGGCTCTTTGTAAATGGATATTGTATAAGCTTCTATATGTTTATAAAAGGGTGAAGTTGTTTTATTTAGTGATCGTTCGTGTGTGGTTATCCCTGGTTCATGTTTATTTTGTCTGGGTGATATATATTTATTTATATATCGTGCTTCCGCTTGTGACTTGATCTCTGTGTTGGTTTTTGAGTCGGCGGCGTGTCCTAGGACGTCGCACACAAATCGGCCAAGGTAGGGATGTTGTGCTTCGTAGGGTACGGGACGTGACACCTAGCATGTCTCTAAGAATATTCAAAACCCTATTGTAAAGTCCTAAGGACTTGTTGAATTCGAGCCTAATTTTTATCAAAGATATTTAAACAGTTTTAAGAAAAACTATCCAAAATCTAATTTCCGAGCTTTTTCTTAATTTTAGAAAAATTAAAAAATTTCGAAATTTTGTTAATAAATTATTATTACTATTTTAATATTATAATAATGCGGACCTGGGTCGGATCTCGACATCCAAATCGAGACGAAGCCGACCTGGGCGCGCCAGCCCGGGTCCACCGCTAGGTGGGCTTCGCGATTGGGCCCAACTTGGCAATACCCCAAAACTCTAACAAAAACAAATAAATAAAAATAGCTAAGCTCAGCCCGTAAGGAATAAAACCCTAGAATAACACTTTAGTCCATTACGCCTAATCCGGCCCACCCACGAAATGGCCCAAAACCTAAAAAGACCTATTCTAGTCCTAAACTAAAAAGCCCAAGCCAATAAACCCTAATAAATTTAAAATCGGCCCAAACAAAAAGCCCTACCCGGTCACGACCCACGCTCGAAAGGGCTAGGCCAGCTCCTTTTCCCCGTTTGGGTCGGCCCAGCCCGTCTCTTTTGTTTCCTCTCTCTCCTTCCACTCACGGGCGATAGAAAAGCAAAGGAGGGGAGGGCAGCAGCATAGAGAGGGGGAGCCGAGGGATCTTGTGCGTGGGAGTGAGAGCCGAGAGATCTGGAGAGAGAGCAAGGTCGAGCAAATTGCTCCGACAACAGCCGCGCCCCTAACCCCGGCGTCCCCCTACCTAGTAAGTTGTTTCTTCGAGTTCAAACCCCCTCGTTCCGAGGATCCCGACTTGGCGACATTGAGGCGACCGATCGTAACTCGATTCGCTTCGAGATCACCTTCTGACCATCGCCGCCAAGTCAAGTAGAGACCCTCACAGCCACGCATTCCAACGCCCTGTTTTTCCCCAGCGCTCTGTTTTTTTAATATATGTGACAATCTTTGATAAAAAATTGTGCTCATAATTAAACTAGCTCTTAGGGCTTCACAATAGGAATTTGGGTATTCTTAAATATAAATACTATGTCTTTGTTTGCGCATTTGTATTTTGATTATCACTTGATTGCGCACTTTCAATATATTGGTTATCGTTTCTCTTTAGCCCGGTTAAGGATAGAGCCCCTGGACTCATGATTTGCAAGAAGGCTGCTTGAACATTTTAGTTGATGATTGAACAAGGTTAGGTACCGAAAGTGTACTAGTTGATTGATTACTGTAATCAAGTCCCTGAACTCATTGAATCTTTGGTTTGTAAAAATAAAGCAATTCTCTTATGCTTTACTTAGGTATCTAATTGGCCCACTGAAAACTAATTAGTGACGACTCCTAGTTAAAAATCATTTACATGTTAAGAACTTGAACCTAAGTCATGAATTGGTATGAGCTTGAGAGAGTCCGAGCTAGATTTAAATTTTAGTAATCTATTAGCCAAACCCTAAGTAATGCACTGAGCGAGGAGGTCACAACATCATGGCAAGCAGTAGACAATAGTAGCCGTTGATGGGAGTATTAGAAATAATCTACCTACCTAGGTGATATCAAATAGTAACACTAATAGTAAGGAATTATTTGGGGGACAAAATAAATGCTTCCATAAGAAAATGTACTTCCATAAGAAAATGTAGACGAGGAGCTCTTAAAGTCGCACATGACTGCCTAAAGTTAAGGGCTGCGTCTTTCAAAGTCTGTGGGCTCAAATTTTGTGGCTGAACTTGTGAATTTTTGTTCACGGATTTTGGCTACAGATTTCACTTGGGAAAATTATCAAAACAATCCTAAATACATTACAATTGTGCCGATTCAGTCTTAAACCTTTTTTTTTGTCAATTTAATTATAAACCTTTTACATTTGTGCCAATTTAATCAATCCAGTCAATTTTGGCCAGCCGGCGTTGACATGGTCAATTTTGGCAGGCCGACGCTAACATGGCAATTTCAAAAAAAATTTCAAATTTTTTTCGAATTTTTTCCCTGTTTTGTTTTTTTTTCTTTCCTTCTTCCCCTGGCCAGTGACTGGCTAGGGGCTAGGGCCGGTGAGGTCGAGGTGACCTCGCCAGCAACTGGTTTGGCCATGGCTAGCCGAGCATGTAGTTGCGGGCTAGCTCACCTTGATGTCGCTGGGCAAGGTCGTCGTCTCGCCATGGCCTACCTCTCCTGCTATAGCGAGGTCGCCAGCCATGGCCAGATCTGGTCGAGGTTGAGGTAGCCTAGCCCAAATCTGGCCATGGTTAGGCGAACTCACTGTCATAGGCGAGGTCAGCCATGGCGGGGCGACGAGCTCGCCTAGTGACGGCGAGGTGAGCTTGCCCTTGCCATGGCCAGACTAGTGGTCGGCGAGGTCACTCAACCTCGCCGGCCCTAGCCCCTGGCCCATCATCGGATCGACCAGGTGAAGAAGGAAAGCAAAAAAACAAAAAACAAAAAACAAAATAAATTCGAAAAAAATTTGAGAAATTTTTTTAAAAAAATTAAAAATTGCCATGTCGGTATCGGCTAGACGGTTGGCGTCTACGTCAATGCCGATTAGCCAAAAATGGCCGGATGGACTGAATTGGCACAAAAAAAAATGTATGACTGAATTGACAAAAAAAAGGTTTGGGATTGAATTGGCATAATTGTAATATGTTTAGGACTGTTTTGATAATTTTCCTCCTTCACTTAGGAACCTCAAGTGGAGCACTGATATTCTCCATCTGAGCGCTAGATTGGAGGCTATAAATAGGGCTTTGGAAAGCCTCAGGACTTTAAGTTGAGAGAGCTTCCCAAACGGAGAGAAAAGAGAGAGTTGCTCGTCTGGGAGTGAGAGAAATAAAAGAGTGAAGTGTGTGTTTGTATGAGTTAGTTTTCCCTTGGTGTTTTATTAGTGAATTGAGAAAATAAATTGTAATACTGATTGAGCTTTTGCTGTTCACAAATAGTTTGTGTATTAGGTGTTTGAGACGACATTTTATTTGTACATCATACCTGTAACATATTTTGGTACACGTGTATTTCGGGAAGAATGGTTTTTTATAATCACTTATAAATTAAGGGAAGTTTAAGAGCGTCATCGCCTATTACAACTTTCTTATAGTACCATTGCCATGGTTCCGCATCTAACAAGAATTCCATCAATTAAGCTAGATGTCAATCACCTACCGATTTGCCACACAAATTTTTTGTTTAATGTGGAATGAGTATCTACTAGAGTTTGCATGGCTAATTGATCTACCTATTGGTATCGGACAATTCTGACTGCATAGATTGTCAAACTTGGAGCCTATGGGAATGCATACATTAATTTCTCATAGCAGTGTCCTATAATTCGGATCAAGCAGCGGAGAAAGCAGATTGATTCCATACTGATGGGAAATGGTGACTTCTGTCCTTATCACGAGGGCCACTGTGGCTATGAGCAGAAGCCAATATTAATCCTATAGGCATATAAATGTCGTATTCTTACCATGTTTCGAAATATGGCAAAATGCTTAATAATACAGACATGGGACTGGCAAATGTGTACTTATCAACATAACCTTCAGCATTTGGATTGGTCAGGATACCTTCAGCATAACTTTCATGTCGGCCATTCCTCATGAAACCCGTTGGGCGCCGTGAGGATCTCCAGAAGTCGAAGGACCAGAACGTGAGGTATCAGACGGATTCTCATTTGAATCGGTCGGGGAACCTTCACCAGAATTTATATAGTGGCGGTTCTTCATGTAATCGACGAGTGGTGACTGGTGAGAAACCTTGTCCTGATACTCCCTCCACCACTGCATATAGCTGCTTTTCTCCAAAAAAATATCGGATGAAACCTTGTGCTTCTTGATCAAATCCATAACATACTCCTCAAACTTTGTTAACTTCTCTTGTTCTGAAGAGGCTCTGTCCAGCCGCCTGCATGACCGGATCGCCTCCTCCACATGTGCCCAAAAGCACGAATCCTCCATCGCATTTTCCCCTTTTGGTTTAGTAGGACCATCCTTTTCCTCCTCCTTTTTTGGGCGATCTTCCAGCCATTTTTGTAGCAGCTTGTAGTGATTGGATCTTCCTCGAGTTAAGTAATCCTTCCGGCCCCTTCTATAATATTCTGCTAAGTCTAGGGGTTCGACTATCTTCCAGTAATTATTCCCAGCAAAAAGCCACCGTTCCGCAGTGGCGCCCTCGGTAGTTGAGGCTGCTTCTCCGCATCTTCAGCCACCTTCTCCCAATAGACCATCAGGTATGTCTTGTACTTATCAACTCCATTGTCACGCCGTTCCCGTGCATTCTTGAAGCTGTCATAGTAACCGGGACCCTTGCTGTTAGCTCTGCATTTTCCCATGTACCACTCAAAAAAAGCCAGGTACACTTTCATTTCACCCAGTTCTGCAATATCAATTTCCTCTCTCAGCCGCTTGGTGACGATTCGTTCGTGCGCTTCTACGTTTTCAATCAGAGCAGAGGTGCCCTCATCCTGCTGCTGTCATGATAATGAAATTTCTACCAGTTAAAAGTCCATGAGGGGAGATCAATTCATAATAGAGGGCCTTTGTTGTTCAATTTTACTCTTGAGAAAGGGTGCATACACGTGTACGAGCTGTTTACAAAAACCCGGTATTAAATCGTGCATATAGATGACTTATTTGTCATCTAATAATGGTTGAATTTTGTGATTTGAAAGACTCTCCGTCCTAGGAATGCAAGTGCTCAAAGGGTGTAATACAATACATCCATAGCTCGTTGTTCCAAATGTTAGCGTGAAATTAAAATTAAAATATAAAGTGAAATATAATAAGAGATTTAATTTATAAATAGATTATTTGCAATTTGAGTTATACCCTACTTCATAACATGAACAAGTTTGGCTGAATACAAATAATTTCACTTCTATTTTTTGTATTATAGTAAAACTAAACATTGAAAAAGCAAATAATATGTATATAAATAAAGTAAAACGGAAAATAAGAATATTTATAGCCAAAAAATTTATTTGTACGTTGAGTATAACTTATTTAATTAAAGGAATAAGTTGCACTAAATAATTACGTTCTTAATGGAAAAGTAAGTAAAGATAAGAACTGAAACTATTAACATGACATATGTTATTAAATTAAGATGAAAAAAATGAACAAAAAAAATGTAAAACTATCTATCTCACAGAAAAATCATTCATAGCTTATGTAACTAAGAGAGTAAATTGCAGTTAATAAATACATTTAATCAAATTTAATAGAAAATATGTTTATTTATAAATGTTATAACATATACATTAGTTGGTAGTTTATATTTTATTCTGAATTATTTATGTTTACTTTAAAATGAAACAAAAAATGCAGCTTTCTTTTTTAAAAAAATAATAATTGCTTATGACATTAATATAGAGATAGATCATGTTACTAGACGACTATAAAAAAAATTATTAATCAAAACACGAAACATAGGAAATAGTTGAAACAAAAAAAGATAAGTTAGCTTCTTCGATTATTGCCTAATTTGGTAGATGTTAATTTTTTCATACTTTTCGAGAATATACAAGGAGATTGTGTCTGAGCTTTAAGGGCAAATGAGTCCAATAAAAATATACAACTTGAAAAAGTTGTGAAACAAGATATATTGGTTGTGGAAATATCATTCCCCTAATTTAATTTATAATAGGTTTTTTTCGTCAGAATTTATAATAGTCCAATAATTAGGATAAACCATAAATAAGTTTAACAATAAATTATGTCACAAACGATAATAGTTATATAATTACAGCTATAGTTATATTTTATAGCATATTAACATTATCAACTGTCAGAATTCCTACAGAAATGAGCTATAGTATCGGTGCATATAAAAGTAATTGATATTATATTCATTTAGATAAGTAAACATAATACACACAATAGCAGTTCATAGTTACTCTATTTACTATAATAATTAGTTGTAAAGAGTAGTTTGACAATGTATACAATAATCAATCATGATGAGTTTCGGGATATTCAAGTTACTAACGTAGTACTTGTTATGTTACTAACAGTTAATAGTTAAATATTAATTATTTATTTACGGTCCAAAATTAGAACGGAATCGCGATTTCTCCGCTTGAAATACCAAAGCCAGAACAAGGGCTCAAACCGAACATTAACATAGTCAAGATGACCTACCTGACTTTGCCAGAGGCCCATTGCTGTGACTTGAGCAGCAATCCCAGCTTGATATGAGTCTGCTTCATGCCCGAGAAAGCTAGAAACATTCCTCTTAAAAGGTATTTTCTCTAGACGTTCAATAACGTTCTTATAATCTAAAGTTCGGACCTCTTGTTTTTGTTAGAAATTAAACTAAATTTGTTGGTACTTGTTTCTTTTTTGAGTCTGTTCGTATTTCCATATTTTGATTTTTCATATATATGGTGAGATATTAAGAGATATGATTAGATATAAAGAGATAAAATAAGATATTGTGAGATATTGTTTTTAGTTATATTTTAGGAAAGATAAGGGTCATGTAACTTTTCTTTAAATAGGGGAGTCTTGTAATTTTTTATAAGAGTGAAATCTGAGTGAAATATATTGAGTCAGAAAATTCTATCTATCCTCTTTTTTCTTTGCGCGAGTTGTGATTGTTTCGCCTTCAAAAATTTCTTCCACCAAATCAAGTTGTTGTCGTGTCTCTAACGCTCAACAAAGTGGTATCAGAGCCTACGGTTCGTGATCATGGCCTCAATGAACAATCAGCTTCCTCTTCAACACTCTCGTCTTACCAAAGAAAATTATGGTAACTGGGCTGTTAGAATGAAAGCTCTACTCGGCACCTATGGTGTGTGGGAACTTGTTTACACTGGCTATGATGAGCCAGTGAATGAAGCCACGTTGACCTAGAATCAGAGGAATGCCTTGGAGAAGGTTCAAACGAAAGATTAATATGCCCTGTCGATCATCTATCAAGCGTTAGATGATTCCACGTTCAAAAAAGTTTCGAACGCCACTACCACTAAAGAGGAATGGGAGATTCTTTAAAACACACGTCAAGGAGTTCAAAAAATTCAGAAGAATCGCCATCAAACCTTGAGAGGCAAATTCGAGGTAATTCATATAAAAGAATCTAAATCGATTGCTGATTATTTCACGAGAATTTTGGCAATTGTTAATCAGATAAAAAGAAACGGAGAAGACGTTTCCGATGTTCGTGTTGTTGAGAAAATACTTCGGTCCTTAGACAAGAAGTGTGACATCCTGAAAAATAGTCAATTTGGGATTTATAAAATACTGAGTTTTATGAATGTACTCGTAGTTAGTTCTCGCCCGGAACTGATCATTCCTGAGATACTAACCATTTGGGAAAGGCTAATCGGGAAATTAAATTCGCACGACTAAGAGAAATTCGATCGTAAATTGATTTTTCGACCATGAAATCGTCGAGGTGATATTTTGAGCCACTGTTGGTCGATCCGAGGATAGTCAGGGGCCAGTTCGCCATTGTCATAGTAGTGGATCCCGGGTGATTCCGCCGGACCACGAAATGAATTGACGAATGATCCTGAATCTATACCAAACGATCGTGCCCCTCGGATCTAGTAATTGATCCTCGCGATTTTATTGACAATCGAAGTCGTTACGGTCTGAATAAATTACACGTGACTCGATTTAGTATCAGTCACGGGTCGAATATGCGAATTTTCCCAACAAGCCACCCGTTAGTTTGAGAAAAGCTCGAGTTGCGTTTAATAAAATTTGATTATTTAATTTAGCCTAAATTGGACTTCGAAAAAATTTGGAAGTCACAGTGGGACGTCAGGACGACGTTGCAATTGGAACGTGCAAATTTGGAATGTCCTGATTCCTTCGGAAAATTCGAATTCGACGAGAAAATGAGAAAGTGACCATTTTGCCCTTGAGAATTAATAAAGGGGTAGTTTTATGGGCAAAGGGCATTTTAGTAATTTTTGCCCCCAAAGTTGGAAAAGACATAATACCCTTGGATATTTTAAAACAAGATTCGATCTGGGCCATTGATTTTAAGATTAGATCGAATCTTGGCCGTCGGATTAAAAAGATTATAGAGGGGTATTTTGGTAAATTACCAAAAAGGTGGTCAAAATTGGATATTTAGCCTTTGACCCCTTTCTCTCTCTCTCCTCTTTCTCTCTTTTTCCTCCCTCTCCACCATGAATTCCCCCCTCACTGCAAGCCTCCCCCTCCTCCGATCTCTCTCTCCTTCCCTCGCCGATCGCCGCCGTCCACACGCCGCCGGACCGTCGTCGTGCCGCGCTGTCCTCGCCGGCGCACCACCGCTAGCCCCACGCCGCCGCCGTCCCTCTCCCTCTCGGTCTTTCTCTCTTAGCCGTGAGCCCCACCGGCCACCACCCAAGCCGCCGCAAGATCGCCGTTGATCGCCTCTACTTTCGCTCTAGCCGCGTGAGTCTACAATTGGGTAAGTCTCGCCTAAACCCGATTTAGGATATTGGGTATAGACGGATAGTTTGGGTTGGAAATCAGATTTATTTGGGTGCGGGGTTGTGTGGATTAGGAGTAAAATTAATTGGCAGGTCTAGAATTGAAGTCAGGAAAATTTTATTGGAATTTTTTTTGGACAATAGTAGGCTGTGGATGACTGTTCTGTGGGCTGTGATGGGCCAATCGGGACGCAAATTGGATTTTTAGAACCGGCAATTAATTGTGAGAAAGTGCCGTGAAGGGCCGGGGTTGATTCGAGGTCGTTTGGTTGGAGAAAAATGGCTATTTGTGCGCTTATTGTGTATTTGAACTGCGACTGAATGGTGATGATGAAATTGAGTGCGTGGTTGTGGAATTTCATGTTTAAAATATATCTATCGGGTGCACGTTTGGGCTAAACTGATTTAATTATCAGAATTGACCGTATCAAATGCTTAGTGAGCATGTATTGTGTGCGAATTGATGCGTGCACGGGCCACGTGTGATTGGCCAGTTGAGTGTGGTAAATGCTTATTAAGCATGTGCATAAATAAAAGTGGATGTGGTACGACATGAGTTCGTGGAAATTGTGCCATCCTAAGGCGTGTGCGTTTAAGCGGGAATGCCCGGTATTATCGGAAGACTGTCAGCCTGAGGCGTGTACTTTAATGCGGGTTGCGCAGTAGGTGGTAGGTGTTGAGCTTGAGGCGTGTACGTTTACGCGGGCAAGAAACATGGCCTGAGGCGTGTACGTTTACGTAGGCCCTGAAGTGTTGTGAAAAGTGGTCGCAGTGTACCTGAGGCGTGTACTTCAACGCGGAGCACTGGCGAGGAATTATGGAAAAGAGAATGAGAACGGAATGAGTGCATGACCTGAGATTTGTGCATGCTTGTAATTGTACGTGATGTGCCTGCTATGTGCTGATTGGTGTATATGTGATTGTGTCTTGTGGTTATCTGGAGGTACGTGATAGCCTATGTGGGGTTTAGGGGTGTACTTACTGAGATGTAGTCTCATGGTTGTTTCAACCAATATATTTTCAGAACCCCGACAGGACCCATGAATCCTCTGCCATCGCCACCAGAGCGTTTTGGAGTACCAGTGCACACCGAGAATGAAGTTGCAGAATTCCCTATGCCTGATAACGTGACTTGGATTAGGCATACTACGACTATTTTTGTAGAGGTAGGACTACCTTTGTGGGAGACTCATGTTTATACTGCTTGGTTTTTCCGTGATGCTAATGGGGATGAGTTCGGACCCGTAAGAGGTTTTGATGTTCCATTTGATTTAGTTGGGGATTGGGACCCATCTATCATACCCCCGATAGACGGAGAGTTAACTAGTGTAGAAACTAGTTTAGCTCAGTCTGGATTGCACTCAACAACTGCTGCTCAGGGATCTTCAGGGGTTGAGCATGAACCCGAACCCGAAGCATCACAGGCCGAGGACAACCCAATGGATATAGACTTAGAACCAATTCCCGAGGAGAAACCAGATGGGGTAGAGCCTGAGGCAGAACCCGAGAACGAGCCTGAGGAGCCGGACTACATACTCCCATACGAGCAATATATGGATCCCAATTTTGTACCTGAGTTTAATGTCTTCAATAGATTATGGAAGGAGGATCAGAATGAAGTTCCAACCGAGTCGGGTGACATAAATCACCCGATTGAGATTGAAGTAGACCCAGAATCTCTAGAGGAAAAAAAAAATCAGGAGAGTTCGGATTCAGCAGACGAGGAGTCAGACTCGGAATGGACGTCTAGCAAGGGCGCAAGGGCTAGAGCAGGGGTTAAGAATAGGTTTTGGATGAGTACCATTTTTGACGTTAGAATACCAGGTCATTGAGTCCTTTTTGTTATCGATGGTTAATAGTAAGGTGTGCACATGTAAATAACGGTTGTAAGTTGTGAATATTTTATAAGTTTGTTAATGGAATCGAATATGTGTATATTCTCCCTGATTGTTTCCCCAGTTTTAAATTGTCCGGGTTTAACTGTGATATCCGCTGTGGATGTAAATCTCTGATGGTTATTTGAGGTCGGCGACATTCCTGGGATGTCGCATGAATAGACTAGTAGAGGGTGTCGTGCTTTCGATGGGTTCGGGGCGTGACAAGAAGTATGATCATATTGCGGTTGCAATTGAAGAATCCAAAGACTTAGATACCATGACGGTCGATGAACTTATGGGTTCACTACAAGCCATGAAGAAAGGTTTAGAAAGAAAAAACTTGAAATGGTGGAGGAAGTTCTACAAACGCAATTGACTATTTGAGATGAGAAGGAGCAAAGAAGAGATCCCGTACAAAATTACGGGACAAATCAAGATCGTGATCGAGGTCGTGGCTGAGGTCACTTTCGAGGAAGAGGTCGTGTACGAAGCAGAGGAGATCTTGCTCGAAGTGACGGAAGATACCAGTACCAAAGAGGTGTTCATGGAAGAGGAAAGAACTCGACAAGCCAATGGTATGATAAATCTAAAATCTGATGTTATCATTGCAATAAACTTGGCCATTATGCTTCTAACTGCTGGAACAAAGAAAGTAGCAGAGCAGATGAAAAGGCGAACTTGGTGTATGATGCTGATCAAGTTCTCTTATTGGCATTCAAAGAATATGAAGAAGGTCAAAGCGATATGTGGTATTTGGATACCGGCACAAGCAATCACATGTGCGGGAGAAAGGAGATGTTTGCCGAGTTAGATAAGACAATTAAAGGGACCGTCTCATTCGGTGATAACTCCAAAATTCTTGTTGAAAGGAAAGGTACAATTTTGATTCGCTTAAAGAATGTTGCACGTCAGTTTATTACCAATGTTTATTATGTTCCAAAAATGTCAAGCAATATCTTGAGTTTGGGACAACTTCTGGAGAAAGGTTATACTGTTCATATGAGAGATCTTAATCTTATGTTGAGAGATCGAAATAATAAACTGATTGCAAATGTGAAGATGTCGAAGAACAGGATGTTTATTCTTAATATAAAAAGTGAGATGTCTGGATGTCTAAAGGTGTGCGTAAATGATCCATCATGGTTGTGGCATTTGAGATTCGGCCATCTTAATTTTGGTGGACTCAATTTTCTTTCTCACAAGAAGATGGTTTATGACTTGCCATATATTGATCATCCCGATCAATTATGTGAAGGGTGTGTTATCGGAAAGCATTCCAGAACTAGCTTTCCGAAGGAGGTGACTTATCGAGCGAAGAAGCCGCTTGAGTTGATTCATTATGATTTATGTGGCCCGATCAATCCTTACTCATATGGTAATCATTGATATTTTGTTACTTTTATTGATGATTTTATTCGAAAAATTTGGGTGTATTTTTTGAAAAGAAAGACAGAAGTGTTTGATACTTTCAAACAATTCAAGAACTTGACTGAAAAGGAAAGCGGCTATTTTATCAAGGCTTTGAGGACTAATCGTGGTGGAGAATTTACCTCAGCCATATTCAACAAATTCTGTGAAAATCATGGTATTCGGCTTTTTTTTACGGCCCCGTATTCTCCTTAACAAAACGGTGTGGTTGAACGGAAAAATAGAACCATTCTTGATATGGTTCGAAGCATGTTAAAGAGCAAAAATTTATCCAAGGAACTTTGGACTGAAGTTGTTTCGTGTGCCGTCTATCTTCAAAATAGATGTCCCACATACAGACTTGAAGGCGTAACTCCACAAGAGGCATGGGGGAGAACACCAAGTGTTTCGCACTTGAGAATTTTCGAGAGCATTGCCTATGCTCATGTCCCGGACAAAAAAAAATCGAAACTTAAAGACAAGCGTAAAAAGCTCATCTTTATCGGGTATGTCTCATCATCCAAAGCCTATCAAGTATTTAACTCTAATACTTTGAAAGTGTATGTAATTAGAGATGCCAAGTTCGATGAAAATGGAATGTGGGAAGAAAATCTAAAAGAAGAAGCGAATGTTCGTGGTGATTCCGATCAAACGGAGTTGAAGGATCAACCTTCACCTTTTTCTCCAACATCTTCTTCAGGTTCATCAACACCATCCTCTTCAAATAGTATCGATGAGCCGCTAGTGCCAAGATCGAGAAGACTGTCTGAAATTTACGAAGCTACTGAAGAGCTTCATCTTTTATGTCTTCTTGCAGATTATGAACCACTTGCTTATGATGATGCGGCCAAAAAAGAAAAGTGGAAAAAAGCCATGAATGAAGAAATTGAAGCCATCGAGAAAAATCAAACAAGGGAGCTTGCTGATCTTCCGAAGGACAAGAAATCGATTGGTGTTAAATGGGTATACAAGGCCAAGAAGAATGAGAAAGGTGAAGTCACAAGGTACAAAGTTAGATTAGTCGTGAAGGGGTACAAGCAAAAAGCCGGAATTGACTATGATGAAGTTTTTGCCCCTGTTATCCGCATGGAAACGATTAGATTGATTATTTCCATTTCTGCTCAAAATAATTGGCGAATTTATCAAATGGATGTCAAATCAGCATTCTTGAAGAAGAAATTTATGTCGAACAATCCAAGGGGTTTTTTGTTAAAAGTCATGAAGACAAAGTGCTGAGATTGAAGAAAGCTCTATATGGGCTTAAACAAGCACCGAGAGCATGGAATTCCAGAATTGATGCATATTTCAAGGCGAATGAATTCTCTCAATGTTCATACGAGCATGCACTCTATTTGAAGCAAGAAAAAGGTGATGTTCTACTCGCCTGTTTATATGTTGATGATCTTGTTTTTACATGAAATAATTCGGCGATGATTGATGCTTTTAAGGCATCGATGGTGAAAGAATTTGAGATGATCGATAATGGTCTAATGAATTATTTTCTTGGTATCGAAGTGAAGCAAAGTGCCAATGGGATTTTTATTTCCCAAAAAGGATATGCAGAAAATATCCTTGAAAAATTCAACATGAAGAACTGTATGTCGGTCAATACACTAATGGAGTGCGGAACCAAGCTTTCGAAGTTTGATGATGGTGCCGATGTTGATTCGACATATTATAGAAGCTTGATTGGGAGTTTGAGATACTTGACATGCACGAGACCGGATATTATGTATAGTGTTGGAATTGTGAGTCGATACATGGAGAAGCCGAAATCATCTCATCTTAAAGCTGTAAAGAGAATACTTCGGTACATCAAAGGTACTATTTCTCACGGCTTACACTATTATTGCTATGAATCTTTCAAACTTAGAGCTTATTCGAATAGTGATTATGATGGAGATATCGACGATCGAAAAAGCACCATGAGATTCATATTTTTCTTGTGCGACACTGCTTTCACGTGGTCATCAAAGAAGCAATAAAGTGTTACTCTGTCAACATATAAAGCTGAATATGTAGCTGCATCTTCATGTGTTTGTCATGTAATATGATTGAGAAGACTACTCAAAGATATTCTTATGGAGCAGAAGAAAGTAACGGAGATTTTTGTTGATAATGTTTTTGCTATTGCTTTGGCGAAAAATACAGTTTTTCATGAACGAAGTAAACATATCGATGTTCAATACCACTTCATCCGAGAATAAGTTAGAGAGAATGAAGTTGAAGTCTTGCATGTGAAGATCGGAGATCAAGTAGGAGATAGTTTTACTAAACCTCTCAAGATTGATGCTTTTCGAAAGTTCAAGAGCGTGTTTGGAATGATCGATGGAAGAGAATTTGATTTAAGGGGGAGTGTTAGAAATTAAACCAAATTTGTTGGTACTTGTTTCTTTTTTGAGTCTATTCGTATTTCCATATTTGATTTTTCATATATATGGTGAGATATTAAGAGATATGGTTAGATATTTAGAGATAAGATAAGATATTGTGAGATATTGTTCCTAGTTATATTTTAGGAAAGATAAGGGTCATGTAACTTTTCTTTAAATAGGAAAGTCTTGTAATTTTTTATAAGAGTGAAATCTGAGTGAAATATATTGAGTCAGAAAATTCTATCTATCCTCTTTTTCTTTGCGCGAGTTGTGATTGTTTAACCTTCAAAAATTTCTTCCATCAAATCAAGTTGTTGTCGCGTCTCTGACGTTCAACAGTTTTCCAGCAACAATTTCTGGGCTCTTGTATTTGAGCAACTCGATTACAGAGTCAGGAGTTTGGAAACATGCCAAACCCGATTCAGAGCGCAAAAGGAATGTACCGAAAGGCTCGTATGAGCTCTGGCCAGTGGTGGGAGGAACAAGGAATAATCTCGGTACACAATCATCCTTGTGAACCACATGCAAGAAGCAAGAATTGCATGTCCGATGGCGCGATATGGCTTGTTGGAAGGGGCTGTCCCCGAGGGGGGGCGAACCAAAAGTGATGCAAAACGGGAGGTTGTATTTGGTTGGATCAAGCGTGTTTAGGCGCGACAATGTAAAAAGTGAGGCAATGGATCCATTCAGACAATGTCCTGTGATAATATAGGGGATATGGTTCTCTTTTTTATTATTTTCTGGCGACTTGAAAGAAGTTTTAACCTGCATTGAAGCAGAACGAGCATCAATGCAAAGTCTTGTGGGAGCAAATGAAATTTTCAATGCTTATATGTACCCCAAAAGAGTCATTCCGCTCTGGTGAACATGCACTCATATAATTGATCCAATCCATTGACCCTCGTGCTAATCCTCGAAACCCTACTGATTCTACCAATTGAACATCAACCTACTGATTTTGATAACGCACCACTCGTTGTACTTTTACCTGTCAAATGCCATTAATTTCACCATCTTTTGTACCTTATAACGTAATCGACATGAACAATGGTTGATCAATTTCTCGTGTTTATATGTGGTGTGCATTTGAAAAGAGCAACGTGTACAAAATCATCAAATGAAGTGCCACTTAGGCTATATTCACTACTAATATTATGAAAAATCTCTCACTCTTTGGCGTACTAAAATATATATGTTGCTTTGCATCATAACCAACATATTTCATGTGTGCTGCACCAACAATTTCATGACATTATTCGATTCACGATCACAGAATAAAGACATTGATTTATGATCACAACTATGCTAAAAAGGCATACTTCTCTAGTAAAACAATGCCATCATGTCTCATCCAACAAATGGAAACAAGTCGAAAATCGTAAGGGGGCAACCATTAGCACGCGTACTTCTAAGGCAATGTCTTTAAGAGAAAATTCCTAGATCTGAGTGAACTTTGAGACCTCTGAGCAACTAATAGCTAGCTATAATGGATAACTTGAGATAATAAATAAACAGGGTACCTTTCCTTCTAGTTCAGAGAACTCGCCACGGAGAGAGTTAAACTGAGAAAAAGCAACTTCATTTATCGAAAAAGATTGATGGGTATCGGAGCGTAGGAACTTAAAGTCAGAGATCTCCGATATAGGAACCAGACGGCTTTCTTGTTGAGGATCACCTGTAGTGACCGGTGGGCTGACAAAGGCAATGATGTTGTAGTCTAGATGTTCACAAGTGATGATTCTGGGGATATTCCCTTGATACGCAAATATCTCATTCCATGAATCTATAAGAATATTGGTTGACACAGCCAAGTTTGCCAAATATAGTCCACTGCTGAATCTGCAACTCAGGAAACCAACAGACTGATAAGATGAGGGAGCATGCACTTTCTTCGCAGATCTCGGATTTAAGCAAATTCTGTTTCAGAACTGAGCAAAGGAAAAGAAAATCTGTACACATGCTCAGGATCTTCCATCGGATCAATTCTGGGAAGGTTGTGTGTGTCGCACAAACACAGCAACTTAACCACCGAGTCGCGTCCTTCTTAGATTTGTAGAACTCCGAGAAGGAAATTAAAGACAGTTTGCGTAGCAGAATTTATCATTCCACCAAGAAGGAAAACTCCATTTTAATCCTCGAGTTGGCGTTTCCCCAGTAGCCCAGTTGGTTTGTTTGAGATAAATTAAATTGGATAGGAGACTTCCAGGAACGACCGTGGGTTCACGTTCAATATTCTAAAACCGATTCTTATACCCCAAAAGTCAATGGCCAAACAAGAAAACTCCGAAAGTCATTCATTTGCCAATATAAGAAATTCTAAAAGCCATCCTTTTCATCTTTGTCAATAGGCCATAGCCAACAGAGATTCGATTTATTTGGTTAAAAAAAAAATCAGAGATTTGATGATGTATTAGTGCGGTAATATGATGTTTGACATGTGAAAATTTAACCATGCGTGGATTAGCATGTTTGCTTGGTTATTAGGGGATTTGCAGCTTAGGAACTTTGAGATCACCCATTCTAATCTCACTAAATGTGTCCAGCTACAACTAAGTCAGGGCTACCTGCATAGGTCGAAGATCTGAATTTAATTGATTCATGAGATTTGTAATGTGTTTCATGGATCTCCAAGTAGTCGAGAATTCACACCCATGCCTTTGGGTTATAACAAAAGAAAAATGGACCAAGCTCATGGAACAATTCTATTTGGTAAATAAAAGACTTTATATGCACCAAATTCTAGATCAATTGCTTTTACTGTTGGTAAATAAAATAAAAGCTTGGATTAATATCATAAAAAACCTCAAATTGGTACACATGTGATAAATTACCCAAAATTAATTTTTTGACCACCTAAAACCCTAAACTGCTATACCTATGACAAATTGTTGATGTGTTTGTGCAAAAAAAAGAGTATAATTTCTTAGAGCTTAGTATTAAGCTTATAATATTAAATGTCTCATGTTATATGTAAAATAGATACAATAAATCCATCTTGTAAGATAAATGTAAAAGTGGCGCTTCACGACACTTTCTATGGATGGCTGACATGTGGCACTCTACATGAGTGAAATATACATTGATGTTAAAAAGTGGAATAGATGGGGACGTAGGAAGACACGTGGGGCCCTATGGAGAGTTGAAACGGATCGAAAATGCACATTAACAGGATCGCAAATGCAATTGAAACGAAGAAATTGCGAGCAAATATGTCTTTACTAATTTTAGAGATTAAGCCTTTGAGTGCAAAGAAGGCCGAATGGGTAGTGACTTTGAATAATGTACTTAGTTACATCTTACTATGGGTCTGAAAAACTTTAGTCTGGATTAAAATTCCACGGCTTGTGGTGGATTAAAAGTGGATAGCACCTAACCAGATTGACCCATGAAGATCAAAACACAAAAAACCGATCTTCTTCTCCTCCTCCTCTTTTTCTTTTTTTGTGAACCCAAATACTCAACCAGTACAACAGATTGCCCTTTGTCCCTGTTACACAAATCAACCGGTATCTATGGTCATTGTAATGGATCACCTTTTGTCTAATTCTTTTTACATGATTTCAAGAGACAATAAGATTGTCCATGTGAAGGTTTGATAGATGTTGCGGGGTGAATAATGTCGTGGAATATGTGGATCTAACTCGACAACTTAAGCAACTACCGATGTTTTCCAATTATTTCGGTTGCAAGACTGCTCGTATGGTTTTATCATCAACTTGTTTTACCAATAGTGAGTATTCTCTAAAGCATTTCCAGCAGGGTTGAATATAGATGGGAGCAAGTTATGGTAATAATGGAATCAATAAGGGATAATGACACAAATGGTCTCCTAAATTTTGGCCCGACTCATTGTGCAATGTGCAATGTGATCTTTGAACTTTAAATTTATTTAATGTGATCCCTGAACTTTAGCTCAATGATGCAATATCGTCTCTCAACTTTTAATTTATTTAATGTAATTTCCGAACTTTAGTATATGTTTGATTTAGTCCCTAGACGGTATAAAAATGTTCAATATTGTCCTTCCATTAATTCAAGTTCAAGGACAATATTGAATATTTTTATATAGTTCAAGGATTAAATTAAATATGTACAAAAAGTTTATAGATCACATTAAACAAATTTAAAGTTCAGGGATCAAATTAATCATAAAGTCAAAGTTCATGACCATTTGAGCTATTTACCAATGATTAACTCTGATGAAAAAAAAACAGTTATAAGGGTCAAAAGAGGTCTTGGTCTTTCTATATTTGTTCTTCGCCAAATTGCACGTCTATTTATATGAGTTCTCCACCGGGTCTATAGGTAGCTACTACCTTCTTTTCTTTCTGTTAACCTTGCTTTTAGATGACAATATTAATGTCGTGGCCAGAAAGGACAAAACAATATGAACCTTAAGACATGCTCCCAGCACGGGCTCACTAAACTGCTGGTGTACAAATGATAACAAAATCAGATCATGTCGGTTGACTCCATTGGCGGGATAATGCCCGGAAGGCAATGACCACAAAGCACACGCAGCAGAGGAAGACTGTAACAGCCCGAATTTCGATGTAATCCCGGGATCAATAAAACTGATATTAATTCGCATTTCATTTTAGAAAGTCTCGCCCAGAGCTGATCACTCTCGAGATACTAGCCAATGGGGCATAGCTAACTAGAAAACGGTACGTGGACCGAGGACCCTATCGTGAAACGGACATCGATCACGAGAGACGTTGAGGGAATATTTTGGGCCAACGTGGGCCGATCGTAGGAAAGGGTAATGGATTGGGTTTGGCCAAGGCCAACGATGTATGATAGGGACGTAGGTGATTCTGCAAGACCGAAAGTACACGTGGCCAACCAGTCCTGAACCGAGACCGAACGATCGTGACCTCTGGAACTAGTGATAATTTCTCATTCTCTCAATGATCGAGACCATCATGACACGGATAACCCTAGGTCGATACGCGTAATTTCTAAACAGCCGCTCGTTAGTGAGAGAGACCCTGAAATTGAAAGTTTAGCGAGTTTATTCACGAAATTGGGCCCGGATTTCGATGTTGATTTTCGTAGGCTTAAGAGACTATTTTTGGAAATATGATGTCATATTACACTGGCCACACACGTTTAGAGTTAGTACGTGTAAAAATTGGAATTTTGGTCCGGGGGTGAAAAATGACGATTTTGCCTCTCGGGACGCCAGCGTCGCTTTTCGTGGTCAAATGAGATTATTTTTCGAGGCCGACGCCATTTTTGGGTGGCCATGCATACCGGGAGTCGTTACAGACAAAAATTGGAATTTCGACAAAAATTGGAAAAATAATATTATTTTATTCCCGGAACTTTGCAGTTGATTTTCGAGGGCTTAAAGGATAAATTTTTCGGATCCGACGCCGGATTATGTCTACCATGATTATATAGGACCGATATGGATAAAAATTAGAATTTCAGTTCGGGATCGAAAAATGACGAAAATGCCCCTAGGCCATTTTTGATTAATTCCGAATTTTGGATTTAATTTTGGGATTAAGCAAAGTTAGTTAGGGCTAAACCAGGTTTGGTCAACCATGGTTAAGAGTTAATGACCATTCTACCCTTATCTTTTTGGATTAGATCAAATTTGGGCCTTTGGATTAGGGGCAAAAGTGTCCAAGGCATTGGATTTTTGATACTTGGACTCCACTAGGATAAACTTTGACCCATTGACCAGATATATCTCTCTCTCCCTCGTACAGAACCATTCGGCCAGCATTTTCCCAGAATTTTTTTCCCTTTTTCCTTCCCGTTTTCTGTTTTTGCCGTCCATTTCTGCGTTTCTGGTACTGTTCACGCCGGAACAGTACCAGTCGGAGCTTCCCCCGTCGAGCCAACATCATCAGCAACCTTTTCCACCTCTGTGCAGCCACCATAGCCCAGGTTTTAGTCCAGAAACAGCTCTGTTTTTCTCTGTTTTCTCTGTTTTTCTCATTTTCCAGTTTTATAAACAGTGTCGCCGGAGCTTCGCCGGAGCTCCGATCGCCGTTCCGTCGACACCTGGCTTCTCAGCACGTCCATACGTCGCCGTTGCACCCTGTCCGTACAGTGTCCGTACGGATTTACTGTTCACGTCCGTACGGATTTACAGTTCATCGACCGTACGGCCGTCGCCGCCGTGACCGGCGTCTCACCGGCAGCCGTCCCAGCCCTGTCCGTACAGTGTCCGTACGGAATCACTGTTCACCGTGACCGTACGGATCACTGTTCACGCGTGTCCGTACGCCGTCGCCGGGAATTCGCCGTCGGTTCATTGTTCACCAGTGATCGGCCGCCTTTCCCCGTCGTCGTGACCCTTGATTAGGTGAGTAAAATTCCTAAACCCGGATTAGAACTAATGGTGCATTTTTCTGGACTGGTTTAGGTGTTATCGGCACAATTTGGATCGGCTTAGATAGTATCAGTGTGTATTTTAGACTGGGTTGAGAATTGACTGGTAGAAATTACTATCGAGAGAATTGGGGTAAATCATTGAAGATTTATTGGGAAGAGAAATTGAATTAATTGTTCAATTTAGATGTCCATTGAAAAATTACCGAGTGTGATTGGGATGACTGGTTGTCCGTAATTGTGCTTGATTGTGATTGAATTTGATTGGGATGACTGGTTGTCCGTAATTGTGCTTGATTGTGATTGAATTTCCTTGGTGGTCATGGTGCATTGCATTGCATAATATGGACACGCATTATGTTTCCATAGAGTGTGGCATGTAGTGAAATTGTGCGAGAATGCGTGTCTGCCATGAGTGCGTGATCACCTAAATTACCCTGAAGCGTCATACGCCGGGTTCAGATAATAATGAGTTGTGTGATCACCCAAGGACCTTCGGGTCGATTCCGTCCTCATGCACTTTGAAGCAGGACGATGCCCGGTACGTCCGGAAGGCGACCATCCTCATGCACTTTGCAGCAGGCTCTGGTTCGCAAGGAGAACAGTGTTGCGCCTCATGCACTTTGAAGCAGGCTATAGACACTGGGCCAGATCGGTTGCTGCGCCTCATGCACTTTGAAGCAGGCTAGACGCACCGGGCCGTGAAAAATTAATGACTCGAGTCTTAATAATAAACGAATTGGGCAAGTGTGCCAGTGTGGGCCAAAGAATGTGCATGGCTTATCAATAACATTTGCATGTACAAACAAGCATTGATTAGCATGCGAGTGGGTGAGACTCGGTGTATGAGCATATGATTGGCATACGTGTGATTATGCGTGTCACGTATGTGTCGTGACTATTATATGTTGATCTGTCTAACCTGCAGGGTCAGAAAATGGTTTGATTATTATTGTATTGTGTGTTAAATATTTATTTTCCGATTAGGAGATTGCATGTTAGCCTAGCCTAGGTTTAGGGGTTGAACTCACTGAGATTTATCTCACGGTTGTGTAAATCGAAACATTTCAGACCCCCGACCGTGAGGATGGAGAGACCACCGCCTCTTTTTGGGATCCCTTTACAGATCGAGCAGTTTACCAGTACCTACCCTCAAGAAATGGGGAGGCTTTTGTGAGATATCGATCGGAAGTGACTATAGATATAGGAGAGTATTATCATCAGAAGCAGGAGTACGTGGCATGGTGCCACCGGGATGCCGCTTAAAATGTGGGAGAGCCCCTCAGGACCTTCGATATCCTGGTCGATAGTATTGGGTTGTTGCAGCCGATTATAGCGGGTGGTGAGGTGATCAATCCAGAGGCCACATCCGAGTGGATGAGGGAGGAGGAGGAGATGGACGAGGAGCCCGAGGTAATAGCAGAGGACCCGGAACCGATGGAGGAGGACCAGAATGGCGAACCAGAGGCCATGGAGCAGGACGGAGAGGAGGACGGAGGTGGCAGAACTGGGATCGGATGAGGAGGGATTCGAGCTGTACCTTGACCCAGAGTTGGAGATGGACTCCGAGGACGAGCGAGCTCAAGCTATGGATTCGGAGGAGTCAGGGTCTAGCAAGGACGCATCCGAGGAGATATCAGATGACCCCACCGAGTCGTCCGATCCTGACTGGGAGCCTTAGGGCCGCCCAGTGTCCTTAATTAACAATGAGGGTCGTTACTTTTTGGACTGTCGCCCTCTTCCCTAGTTTAGTTTGACCTCCCTAGCCACTTATCCCTTTTTGACCAGGTGGCTGCTGACCAGTTGTATCTTTTGTTGTACTTGTAAATGTTGTACAAATGGTTTTAATAGTAATATCAATGTGTATTTATTTTCTGTAAATGTGTTTGATGTATGGCTATCCTTGGTTCTATTTGAAGTTGTCTGGGTTTGTTTATTTTATACTTCTGCTTGTGCTTGATCTCTATATGGATGTGGGTCGGCGACGCTTCCTGGGACGTCGCAGTCAAAATTGACCGTCGACGGGATGTTGCGCTACGTGGGGTACAGGGCGTGACATCCCCTCTTGAATTGGTATCAGAGCAAGGTCAGCTCGGTCCAATCTGGTCGAAGCCTGGAGTGATAAGGAGCGATGAGACCCTGGTTAGCCAGTAGGGTGACCTCGTGTGCTACATGCATCTCCTGACAGTTGTGTGTTGTTTGCGTGTTTATTGGTTTGACCCTTGCAGTGCAGGTGCGACAGGACCCGAGGTGAGTATACGAATCCCTTGGGTGATATATGGTATAATTGTTAAGCCGCATGCTGATTGCTTGATTGTTACTTAATACCTGCCTAGGACTTAGACTGGGATAGCTTCGTTTAAGTTTTTAATTCCTTCGTGGGATTATAGCAGGTAGTCGTAGAGCCGAGTAGCCGAGATGAGTGGCGAGGGGAGAGGTATAGGAAGGGTTCCTAGAAGGGGTGTAGGTAGAGGGGCCAGAGGTGGAGGTCGTGCTCGAGCGAGAGCAGTGGAAAACCTTGGAGTTAACGTAGGAGCCGTAGTAGACCCCCGAGTTGATGTGAGACCAGTAGAAGATCCACGTATGGAAGGAGTTTTGCGGGTATTGGAAAGAATTGGGAATGTGCTGGATAGGCAAGCTCAAGGGCGTGAGAATGTGGCAGCCCAGGCTGATGAGAGGGTAGCCGCTGCTGCTGGGAATGAGAATCAAGCTAATGTTGGACAGGCTCAGCCAGTAGGGGTTAGGCAAATGGCCCAGCTAGTAGAACAATTTATCAAATTGAAGCTGCCTAAATTTCATGGTCGAGGTGACCCCGAGGCTGCGCCAAGATGGATAGAGGAACTGGAAAAAACCTTTAAAGTTTTGGGGTGCACTGATGAGGAAAAAGTAACCTTAGCGGTTTATCAGCTTCAAGAGGGTGCAAATGATTGGTAGAATGCCGTGGAAAATAGAGTGTTTCCGGTTGGAACGGCCCCGATTTTGGGTTGTGTTTGTGGAAAATTTCTATGAAAAATATTTCTCGGAAAATGCGCAAGAAAAGAAGTTGATGGAATTTATGCGCTTGCGCCAGGGACAAATGACGATGGATCAATATGAGGCGGAGTTCGCAAGATTAGCTAAGTTCGCGCCAACTATGGTGGAGAATCCGAGGGATAGAGCGCGGAGATTCTGGGATGGACTGAAGCCGGATCTCCGGAGTCTAATTTTGTCCCATGATATCAAAGATTACGGGGAAATGCATAGACGGGCGCAAATCATGGAACGGGATCAGCAGGAAAGGGCAGCCGCTTCTGGATCGAGGTTTGCTCAAAATAGAGATAATCGCCGTTTGGGAAAGAGGCCTATGACTGGAAATAGGCGATTTGTCCCGCCAGCTAGACGGAATATTGGGAAACCGAATCCCTAGTTGGGTAGATTTGGGGCATGTTTTAAGTGTGGAAGTATGGGACATCAGATCCGCGATTGCCCGCAGATGCAGCCATCAGGACCGTCCATAGTACCGCCACCACGAGCTGGAAATCAAACCGGACCTCCTCCACCGGCTAATCAGGGACGACCGCCAGCTCAAGGAAGGATTTATGCGATGGCGCGCAAGGAAGCTGAGAACGCGCCGGGCGTGGTCACAGGTACGATTTCTTTGTGTGATCATGCCGCGTATGCACTGTTTGATCCGGGGGCAACCCATTCGTTCGTTTCAGAGCAATTTATTGAGTTGGTGGGTATGAAACCAGTGCTGCTTGAACATGTGCTTTGCGTGTTGACACCTGTGAATGATAAATTGCTAGTTTCTTTTGGATGTCCTAGCTGTAAGATAATTATTTGAGGTAGAGAAGAGAGTATCGACTTGGCAGTAATAGCCATGTTCGATTTTGATGTGATTATTGGTATGGACTGGTTAGTCTGACAGAAAGCTGTAGTGGACTGCAGCGATAAGACGATCCAATTTAATCCGGATAGACGCCCTAGTTTTGTATTTCAGGGAAACCGAGGAGGTACCTCGATCCCTTGGATTTCATCGCTTGAGGTGAGTAAGCTGTTGGATGAAGGGTGTGAACGATATTTGGTGAATGTTGTGGATCCAACAGTTGTGGAACCTAAATTGGAAGTTATACCCATAGTGAGCAATTTTCCCGATGTGTTTCCTGAGGAATTGCCGGGTTTACCGCCCGAGCGAGATGTGGAGTTTGTGATCGAATTAGCGCCAGGAACAGAGCCGATTTCGAAAGCGCCGTATAGGATGTCCTTATCAGAATTGAAAGAGTTAAAGGTTCAAATACAGGAATTACTGGATAAAGGTTTTATTCGCCCTAGTGCGTCTCCATGGGGAGCGCCAGTCTTGTTTGTCAAGAAGAAAGATGGAACTCTGAGGTTATGTATAGATTATCGACAGTTGAACCAAGTGACAGTGAAGAATAAGTATCCGCTGCCGAGGATTGATGATTTGTTCGATCAGTTGCAAGGGGCCTCAGTGTTTTCCAAGATAAATTTGAGGACCGGGTACCATCAGTTGAGAATCAGAAATAAGGACTTTCCCAAGACTGCTTTCAGAACTCGATACGGGCATTACGAATTTACGGTCATGCCCTTTGGATTAACGAATGCCCCAGCCGCTTTCATGGATTTGATGAATCGGGTATTCAAGGAATTCCTGGATCAGTTTGTGATAGTTTTCATTGACGATATACTAGTGTATTCTAAGAACCCTGAAGAGCATGAGGTACACTTGACTGAAGTGCTACGGACTTTGAGAGAGCATGCATTGTATGCCAAGTTCAGCAAGTGTGAGTTTTGGCTCAACAGAGTAGGATTTCTTGGACATATCGTTTCTGGGGATGGAATTTCTGTAGACCCAGTTAAGATTGAAGCAGTTACCAAGTGGCCTAGACCGATATCAGTAACTGAGATTCGAAGTTTTCTGGGATTGGCCGGTTATTACAGACGATTCGTAGAAGGATTTTCATTAATCGCCATGCCAATGACAAGGCTGCTTAAGAAGGAGGTGAAGTTTGAGTGGGATGACAAGTGTGAAAAGAGCTTTCAGGAATTGAAACACCGGTTAACGACTGCTCTTGTATTGACCATCCCGTCGGGTCCAGGAGGATTCGAGATTTATAGCGATGCTTCGCTAAGAGGATTAGGCTGTGTGCTGATGCAGTATGGAAAAGTAGTAGCATATGTATCACGTCAGTTGAGACCGCATGAGATGAATTATCCGACGCATGACTTGGAATTAGCTGCTATAGTGTTTGCACTGAAGATCTGGAGGCACTAGTTATGTGGGGAGAAATTCCAGATTTATACTGATCATCAAAGCCTCAAGTACCTATTTTCGTAAAAAGAGTTGAACATGAGGCAGCGCCGATGGATGGAGCTTCTAAAGGATTATGATTGCGACATTCTGTATCATCCCGGGAAAGCCAATCGAGTGGCAGATGCCTTGAGTCGAAAGTCTAGTTTAGCGCATTTAATGGTCAAGGAGTGGACCCTGTTGGAAAGACTCAGGGATTCCGAGTTCAAGTTTAAGATGAGTCGAGTATCGAATTTACTAGCCGCTTTGAGGATTGAGCCAGAAATTCAAGTCAAGATTAAGGAACTACAGACTACAGATCAAGAAATCCAAAAGATTATTGAGATGGATGTAGCTAAGAGGAAACCGGACTTCCAAGTGTCCGAGGATGGAGTTTTGAAGTTTCGAGGGTGATTGTGTGTGTCGGATGATGTGAAACTTAAAGAAGAAATCTTATCGGAAGCTCATAGGAGCAATTACAGTATCCACCCGGGGAGTACAAAGATGTACCAGAATTTAAGACAACACTACCGGTGGAATGGAATGAAGGTAGATGTGGCCAGGCATGTAGCTAAGTGTTTGACGTGCCAACAAGTGAAAGCACAGCATTGTAAGCCTGGAGGATTATTGAGGCCATTAGAAATTCCAGAGTGGAAATAGGAACATATTACGATGGATTTCGTGACGGGACTGCCAAGAAGCCAGAGAGGACATGATTCAATTTGGGTAATAGTGAATAGACTGACTAAGTCAGCGCACTTTCTGGCGGTGCGAAAGGATTTTGAATTGGAAAGATATGCAGACTTGTATGTGAGGCAAATTGTGAGGTTGCATGGAGTACCGGTAACGATCACTTCGGACCGTGATCCAAGATTTACGGCCAACTTCTGGAAAAGTTTACAAACGGCCTTAGGAACGAAGCTACAGTTCAGTACGGCATACCATCCACAGACAGACCGCCAGTCTGAAAGGACCATTCAAACCTTGGAGGACATGCTGAGAGCTTATGTGATAGATTTCCAAGGTAAATGGGAGGAACAGTTACACTTGGTGGAGTTTGCTTATAACAATAGCTATCAGCAGAGCATTAAGATGGCACTGTTTGAAGCTTTATATGGTAGGGCATGCAGGACACCAGTATGTTGGGATGAAGTGGGTGAACGGAATATCACAGGTCCAGAGTTGATACAGCAGACCGTTGAGGCAGTTGAGGTCATTCGAGACAGACTCAGAACGGCGCAAAGTCGTCAGAAAAGTTATGCCGATCGAAGACGACGACCTTTAGAGTTTCAGGTTGGAGATCAAGTGTTTCTTAAAGTGTCGCCTATGAAGAGATTATCTAGATTCGGCAAGAAGGGAAAACTGAGTCCTAGATATGTCGGGCCATTTGAAATTTTGGAAAAGATTGGAGATATGGCTTACCGACTTGCCTTACCGCCCAATTTGTCACAAGTACACAGTGTTTTCCACGTGTCGATGTTAAGGAAGTACGAACCAGATCCGACCCATGTCTTAAGGTACGAGGAGATAGAAGTGGACGATAAAGTGTCGTACGTGGAAAGACCAGTCAGGATCGAGGATAGAAAAGAGCGTGTGCTGAGAAACAAGACGATTCCGATGGTCAAAGTTGTCTGGGAACACCATGGAACAGAAGGTGCCACGTGGGAAAGCGAAGAAGCTATGAGACGTCAACACCCCCAGTTATTCGAGTAGACAAGGATAGATTGCAAATTTCGAGGACGAAATTTTTGTAAGGGGGGAAGAATTTTAACAGCCTGAATTTCGATGTAATCCCGGGATCAATGAAACTGATATTAATTCGCATTTCATTTTAGAAAGTCTCGCCCAGAGCTGATCACTTTCGGGATACTAACCAATGGGGCATGGCTAACTAGAAAACGGTACGTGGACCGAGGACCCTATCGTGAAACGGACATCGATCACAAGAGACGTTGAGGGAATATTTTAGGCCAACGTGGGCCGATCGTAGGAAAGGGTAATGGATTGGGTTTGGCCAAGGCCAACGATGTATGATAGGGACGCAGGTGATTCTGCAAGACCGAAAGTACACGTGGTCAACTAGTCCTGAACCGAGACCGAACGATCGTGACCTCTGGAACTAGTGATAATTTCTCATTCTCTCAATGATCGAGACCATCATGACACGGATAACCCTAGGTCAATACGCGTAATTTCTAAACAGCCGCCCGTTAGTGAGAGAGACCCTGAAATTGAAAGTTTAGCGAGTTTATTCACGAAATTGGGTCCGGATTTCGATGTTGATTTTCGTAGGCTTAAGAGACTATTTTTGGAAATATGATGTCATATTACACTGGCCACACACGTTTAGAGTTAGTACGTGTAAAAATTGGAATTTTGGTCCGGGGGTGAAAAATGACGATTTTGCCCCTCGGGACGCCAGCGTCGCTTTTCGTGGTCAAATGAGATTATTTTTCGAGGCCGACGCCATTTTCTCTCTCTCCCTCGTACAGAACCATTCGGCCAGCATTTTCCCAGAATTTTTTTCCCTTTTTCCTTCCCGTTTTCTGTTTTTGCCGTCCATTTCTGCGTTTCTGGTACTGTTCACGCCGGAACAGTACCAGCCGGAGCTTCCCCCGTTGAGCCAACATCATCAGCAACCTTTTCCACCTCTGTGCAGCCACCATAGCACAGGTTTTAGCCCAGAAACAGCTCTGTTTTTCTCATTTTCCAGTTTTACAAATAGTGTCGCCGGAGCTTCGCCGGAGCTCCGATCGCCATTCCGTCGACACCCGGCTTCTCAGCACGTCCATACGTCGCCGTTGCACCCTGTCCGTACAGTGTCCCGTACTGATTTACTATTCACGCCCCGTACGGATTTACTGTTCATCAACCGTACGGCCGTCGCCGCCAGCCGTCCCAGCCCTGTCCGTACAGTGACCGTACGGATCACTGTTCACCGTGACCGTACGGATCACTGTTCACGTGCGTCCGTACGCCGTCGCCGGGAATTCGCCGTCGGTTCACTGTTCACCAGTGATCGGTCGCCTTTCCCCGTCGTCGTGACCCTTGATTAGGTGAGTAAAATTCCTAAACCCGGATTAGAACTAATGGTGCGTTTTCTGGACTGGTTTAGGTGTTATCGGCACAATTTGGATCGGCTTAGATAGTATCAGTGTGTATTTTAGACTGGGTTGAGAATTGACTGGTAGAAATTACTATCGAGAGAATTGGGGTAAATCATTGAAGATTTATTGGGAAGAGAAATTGAATTAATTGTTCAATTTAGATGTCCATTGGAAAATTACCGAGTGTGATTGGGATGACTGGTTGTCCGTAATTGTGCTTGATTGTGATTGAATTTCCTTGGTGCTCATGGTGCATTGCATTGCATAACATGGACACGCATTATGTATCCATAGAGTGTGGCATGTAGTGAAATTGTGCGAGAATGCATGTCTGCCATGAGTGCGTGATCACCTAAATTACCCTGAAGCGTCATACGCTGGGTTCAGATAATAATGAGTTGTGTGATCACCAAAGGACCTTCGGGTCGATTCCGTCCTCATGCACTTTGAAGTAGGACGATGCCCGGTACGTCTGGAAGGCGACCATCCTCATGCACTTTGCAGCAGGCTCTGGTTCGCAAGGAGAATAGTGTTGCGCCTCATGCACTTTGAAGCAGGCTATAGACACTGGGCCAGATCGGTTGCTGCGCCTCATGCACTTTGAAGCAGGCTAGACGCACCGGGCCGTGAAAAATTAATGACTCGAGTCTTAATATTAAACGAATTGGGCAAGTGTGTCAGTGTGGGCTGGTGGGCCAAAGAATGTGCATGGCTTATCAATAACATTTGCATGCACAAACAGGCATTGATTAGCATGCGAGTGGGTGAGACTCGGTGTATGAGCATATGATTGGCATACGTGTGATTATGCGTGTCACGTATGTGTCGTGACTATTATATGTTGATCTGTCTAACCTGCAGGGTCAGAAAATGGTTTGATTATTATTGTATTGTGTGTTAAATATTTATTTTCCGATCAGGAGATTGCATGTTAGCCTAGCCTAGGTTTAGGGGTTGAACTCATTGAGATTTATCTCACGGTTGTGTAAACCGAAACATTTCAGACCCCCGACCGTGAGGATGGAGAGACCACCGCCTCTTTTTGGGATCCCTTTACAGATCGAGCAGTTTACCAGTACCTACCCTCAGGAAATGGGGAGGCTTTTGTGAGATATCGATCGGAAGTGACTATAGATATAGGAGAGTATTATCATCAGAAGCAGGAGTACGTGGCATGGTGCCACCGGGATGCCGCTGGAAATGTGGGAGAGCCCCTCAGGACCTTCGATATCCTGGTCGATAGTATTGGGTTGTTGCAGCCGATTATAGCGGGTGGTGAGGTGATCAATCCAGAGGCCACATCCGAGTGGATGAGGGAGGAGGAGGAGATGGACGAGGAGCCCGAGGTAATAGCAGAGGACCCGGAACCGATTGAGGAGGACCAGAATGGCGAACCAGAGGCCATGGAGCAGGATGGAGAGGAGGACGGAGAGGTGGCAGAACTGAGATCGGATGAGGAGGGATTCGAGCTGTACCTTGACCCAGAGTTGGAGATGGACTCCGAGGACGAGCGAGCTCAAGCTATGGATTCGGAGGAGTCAGGGTCTAGCGAGGACGCATCCGAGGAGATATCAGATGACCCCACCGAGTTGTCCGATCCTGACTGGGAGCCTTAGGGCCGCCCAGTGTCCTTAATTAACAATGAGGGTCGTTACTTTTTGGACTGTCGCCCTCTTCCCTAGTTTAGTCTGACCTCCCTAGCCACTTATCCCTTTTTGATCAGGTGGCTGCTGACCAGTTGTATCTTTTGTTGTACTTATAAATGTTGTACAAATGGTTTTAATAGTAATATCAATGTGTAATTATTTTCTGTAAATGTGTTTGATGTATGGCTATCCTTGGTTCTATTTGAAGTTGTCTGGGTTTGTTTATTTTATACTTCCGCTTGTGCTTGATCTCTGTATGGGTGTGGGTCGGCGACGCTTCCTGGGACGTCGCAGTCAAAATTGACCGTCGACGGGATGTTGCGCTACGTGGGGTACGGGGCGTGACAAAGACTACGAGAAGTGCAAAAGGAAAGGCCAACTTAGAGCAGCGAATGGAACGATCTTTTCACCGGATAATGCCTATTGCCTACAAAGCGACGACTTTGCTAAGTCTAGGTCAACTGACCAGTTTATTTTTTTTCTAATTACATCGATTGTGTTAATTAATTGTGATGATGGGCCGGTTGTTGAGGCCACTAGGAAGCAGTTAATGGAAATAATTAACCACTGGTTGAATATATTTCCTGTAATCTATTTCGCAAGTCTTTTACCCGTGCAAAGGCTCTATAGGCTAGTATAACGGTAATATGATAGAGGGATAAGTGTATTGGAAGTTTTAAAACTTGTCATGAAAATGCAATTGAGTTCTAAAACATTTAAAAAATGTAATCAAATCCTAAAATTTATTACCAAAATGCAGTCGAGTCCTAAAACTTTCAAAAAGTGCAATCAAATCTTAAAACTTGTCACCAATGTGATATCAAGTCCTATAACTTTCAAAAAGTGCAACAAATAGAAAGACTTGATTGGACAAATTTGATAAGTTTTAGGATTTGATTGCACTTTTTGAAAGTTTTAGGACTCAATTACATTTCGCGACAAGTTTTAGAACTTAATTGCAGTTTTGGCAAGTTTTGGGACTCAATTGTACTTTTGCGACAAATTTTAGAATTCAATTGCACTTTTTGAAAGTTTTAGAACTCAAAGTGCACTTTCGTCACAAGTTTTACAACTTTCAATATACTTATCCCTATAATATACTGGCAATATACCTATTTCCTTATTTTATTTCTTTTTTTCCTTGCTTGTAGAACCAATATGAACGTGGTGGCCAAAAAAGAGGACAATACAAATGTCAAACCATCATCCTATGCGTACGAGCTAATTAAACAGCTGGTGGGTAAGTGATTACGGGGAAATTGCTATTTTAGTTGTAAACGATTATATGGACTCTAATTCAATTATAAGCCATTCAATTAATTAGGTGTAGTTTTAAACTTTTGAGTGAAAATACAATCAAATTCTTCTGGCCCAATCTCGCCTAAATTGCTAACGTGACAGTCCAGTCATCACCGGCCATCCTACATAGGGCTGTAAACGGTTTGGTTCGGTTCAGTTTTCTTGAAAAGCCCCGAAGGAATGAAAGCGCAGTGACGAAGTAGGAGTTGCGATGGCGAGGTTCGGTCGCGATCTCGTCTCGGTAGGGCTCGGTTGTGCGGGTGTGACACCGCGGACCGGCGAAAGAAAACCCCCTGCTCGGGCCCGTGGTCCTGGTGGGAGCTGCGGCTGTTGGAGGCAGCGGCAGCAACGGCGGGGCCAGAGGGGGGAGTCGCGAATTTCGGAGGCGGAGCAGCAAGGAGGAGAGGGAGAGGGAGAGAGGGAGACGCGAGCGCGAGAGAGGGCGAGATAGGGCTTTTACTTTTTAGGGCTAAAACCGAAGTGTTTATTTAAGTTCGGTTCGATCTGAGCTGATCCGAATCGAATTGAAAAAAAAGATTGGTTAATTTTGATTATTCGAACCGAAACTGGAACCGAACCGAAATGCATGAAATTTTTGGTTCGATTCGGTTCGGTTCGGTTCGGTTCGTATTTCGGTTCGGTTCTGACACCCTAACTTCAATAGCTCCTCCTCTTCATTTTCTTGTGAAAGCACCTATTGCACGTCTCCCAAATAGTCCCTTACTATTTCCTACATAGTAGCCTCGATAGTGGATGTTGATTTCTGATAATTGTTATCGTCAAAGACAAGAATTCCTGTTTGCCTTTTTTCTTTGGTTTTTTTTTTCCCTGTGCTAGCGAGGATCACCGGCGAACCTCGCCGGCCACGAAGGCCTTGCTCACGGCCGGTGGGGCACCAAAAGCCCTGGGCGAGGCCACGAGGCCACGAAGGCCTCGCTCACGGTCGGTGGAGCCCTAAAAGCCCTGGGCGAGGCCATCGTGGCCTCACCGGCCACGAGTGAGGGTTGTCTCACCCACAACTGGAGAGGCCACGAAGGCCCTTTCCCGTGGCTGGTGAGGCCGTGATGGCCTTGCCCAGGGCCTTCGTGGTCAGCATGGGTCGCCAGTGACATTCGCTGGCAAAGAAAAAAGCACAAAAAAAGGAAAAAAAATTCAAAACATTCAAAAAACAAAAAAAAATATTGAAAAAATATTAAAATATTAGTAAAAATTGTCCACGTTAGCGATTTTGGGTCAAAATTGGCCAGATAGACTTAATTGACAAAAAAATGAAAAATTTAGGATTCAATTGATAAAATTTAAAGATTTATGACTGAATTGACAAAAGTGCAATATATTTAGAATTTTTTTGGACAATTTTTCCGCCCAATTGGAGACTATCACTGCTGCACTTACAGCTCTATAATGTGTAGCCGAAATTCATCAAACAAACATACCCACGAATTTTGAAGGACACAATCCTTAACTTTAGGAACCATAGTTTTCACGTATGACTTCAACAGCGCCTCGTCTTTCATTTTCTTGTGAAAGCATTTATTTTAATGTCTCCCCAATACTTCCCTACTATTAACCGTTGATTTCCAATAAATGTTTCGTTGGAAGACAAGAATGCCGGTAAATAATTTAATGTAAAGATGCTATCGGCTTGGTGCAAAGGACTTGAATCGGAGGAATAAAGGCAAACGCGGACAAAACATTAGGCGGAAGATTCGGTGAACTTACTGAACGATTGTCGCGGGTGCTTTTAAGCTCTGTCCTTTTCCTTTTGGTCAGCTAAAGGCAACCACTGCGATGCACATGGCCTTGGAGACTCGGACAGAAGAGTGGTAGGGCCGGATGAGGAAAATAATTGATGACTGCACTTTAGTAATGTGTGATGGTGGTTGTCGTCTCTACCATGTCCTCGTTTCGATTGGGAAGTCAGAATGGTCGACGGAATTGAACGTGGTATGTGCGGGCATTATGATTAGTTGTCTTGTATAAAAAAAAATCGCAAAACCAATAGTGCTGACGTCATGTGGGCCAAAAATCAAAGAAAAGTAAGTAATAACGTGAGTGTGTGATAGTTAAATTTAATATCTTTTGTCATTTATTAAAGTTCATTAGTTAATTAAAAGCAAATTATTGATGTGCTTGCACAAGAAAAAAAAAGAGCATAATTGGTTAGAGCTATGAATTGACGTGCCGCACGAAACTTGAATTAGAGGGGACAAAGGCTACGGGGACACAACTTCAGGCTGGACTATTCGGGGGAAGAACGTACTGATTGATCTTTGCTGGGTGCTTGAAGTCCTCTTCCTTTTTCATTTGAACAGCTAGAGGCAACCAGCGTGTTTGACATTGACACCAAAAAGAAGAGGTTCATGGCTTTGGAGACTCGGAAAGCAGAGCGGTAGGGACGGATGGAAAAAGTAACAAACGTACATGTGTTTACAATGAGACACATACATTTCTTTACAGCTCGCTCAAGCACTGTGAATTCACAATGAGAGAGGGTTAAATACCCATATGAAAAATTAGCTAAAATTAAATATGGATGGCGTCTATATTTGTAAAGGAAAACGTAGCCCATCATGCAGTAATCCATAATATAAGTTTTTTGGTGCATGCAGAGGAAGCCTCTAAGGAGTAGACATGCGGCCACCTAACTCGATTTGCCTTTTGTTTTCTCCTTTTTTCTTCAATTTTCAGACCATGTCCTATTTTGCGTTCCTTGCTTCCTTTCAAAAATTGCTCAAGAAAAATTATAAACAAATGGACACATGAGGTCCCAAAATTAAAACTGGTTATCATAAAAAAAATTGCGAAAACCAATATAACTTAGAACAGTTGAGCCAAAAAGTTAAAGCAAAGAAGTAAGAACATTTCTTTCCCTCGTGGATGAGCCAACTCTCTTTTTCTTTCTATTTGTGAGGCTTTGCATTCTGAAGCTTTCTAATGCCCTAATTACAGGCACCAATCTACTGCTCAATTGGGGACTAACCAGTGCGATGCACATGGCCTTGGAGACTCGGACAGAAGAGTGGTAGGGCCGGATGAGGAAAATAATTGATGACTTCTCTTTAGTAATGTGTGATGGTGGTTGTCGTCTCTACCATGTCCTCGATTCGACTGGGAAGTCAGAATGGTCGACGGAATTGAACGTGGTATGTATGGGCATTATGATCAGTTGTCTTGTATAAAAAAAAATCGCAAAACCAATAGTGCTGACGTCATGTGGGCCAACAATCAAAGAAAAGTAAGTAATAACGTGAGTGTGTGATGGTTAAATTTAATATCTTTTGGGAAAGTTGGGCATTTCGTCATAGTTGCGGGGCTCTTTTGCTAAAAATAAAAGTTAAATAATGTAAGGCGCGTCTTAGGCTAGCTGTTTGTTAAATAAATGTAAGACTACGAGAAGTGCAAAAGGAAAGGCCAACTTGGAGCAGCGAATGGAACGATCTTTTCACCGGATAATGCCTATTGCCTACAAAGCGACGACTTTGCTAAGTCTAGGTCAACTGACCAGTTTATTTTTTTTCTAATTACATCGATTGTGTTAATTAATTGTGATGATGGGCCGGTTGTTGAGGCCACTACGAAGCAGTTAATGGAAATAATTAATCACTGGTTGAATATATTTCCTGTAATCTATTTCGCAAGTCTTTTACCCGTGCAAAGGCTCTATAGGCTAGTATAATGGTAATATGATAGAGGGATAAGTGTATTGAAAGTTTTAAAACTTGTCATGAATGTGTAATTGAGTTCTAAAACTTTTAAAAAATGCCATCAAATCCTAAAATTTATTACCAAAGTAAACGGTTTGGTTCGGTTCGGTTTTCTTCAAAAACCCTGAAGGAATGAAAGCGCCGTGACGGAGTAGGAGTTGCGGTGGCGAGGCTCGATCGCGATCTCGTCTCAGTAGGGCTCGGTCGTGCGGGCGCGACGCCGCGGACCAGCAGAAGAAAACGCTCGGCTAGGGCCCATGGTCCTGGCGGGACTGCGGCTGTCGAAGGTGGATTCTTGATTTTATTCCAAAACTGATTTTGGGAACAAATTTTGGCAAATTTGTGCCCGGGAACAAAATATTTACCAAACGGATTTCTGTTCCAAAATTGATTTTGGAAATAAAAGAACAGCCAAACGTGCCCTAAGTGATTAACGAATGATTCATTGACTGAGAGCAGTACAATCGCATGCTTAGAATTGTATTTGCCTTCTTGGAAACAAAAAATGCTCACACACTTACTATCCTCTTTGGTCTGATGTCATTGCGTTTGTCTACGGCATTTTTAATCTTTCCCGAGCCAAAGTAATACTTCTGAGTTAGCGCATAAAGAAAGAGACTAATTCTCGACTTGTAGCCTTGACAACTACTGGAGGCAATTACAACAGTGAGAGTAGGGGTGTGCAACCGGATCGGGTTTATCCGGAAACCGGACCAACCCACCCGAAAAACAGGTTCGGGAACCGGTTCTAACAAGAACAGGTCCGGGTACCGGTTCCACTTTTTGAGAACCGGTTAGAACCGGTCTGGTTTCCGGTTCCAAGTAAAAACCAACCCAAACCTGTTTTAGAATCGGTTTTGAGATAATGTAAAAAAAAGTAAAAAACCTATATCATGTTACCCTACTTCACAGATTTTAGAACCGATTTTCGGTTTAATATTGGAATATATTTTCACAACTATGAGTGAAACAGTACGACCTTTAAAGTCATTTAAATATTATGTAATTCAGATGAGATATATAGATATTTTTCTAGTGAGAGCATATATCTTACTGCTAAGTCTCTTGATTTTTCTTTCAAGATATTTCATTCAGAAACAGAAGTGATGAGTTATCTCATCATAGTGCAAAATAAAGAGCTAAACATGTTGAATAAATTCCCTGGAAATGTGACTCTTAAAGATTTATGTGATTGGACTATGTCCTGCCACATAGTGCTTTTGGATTGTTGATTTTGATGGATTGTAATTTCAATTGCTCATTTTGGAGATTGTTACTTTTGGCGGATAGTGGTTTTTGTTATTCATCTTTTATTTTAAATTGTTTTATTGCTACCTATATTATTTTGCTAGAAAAAAATGAAACCGAAAAAAGGAACAAAAACAAATAGGTTCTTAGGTAGACCCTGAAACCGGACCGGAAAAACAGGGTTGGTTCCAAAACAGGGTCTAGAAAAAACAGGGTTGGTTTCAAGTTCCAAAAATTAGGAACCGGTTATAACAGGGTTGATTTCAGGTTCTAGGTCCGGACCCAACCCACCCTGGAACCGATCACCCCTAAGTGAGAGTTCTGTGTTGTGTTCACTGGGGTTAACTGACCTGGGCTGGTTCTATTCTAACTTATTATTATACAAAAATTTTCTTAATCAGGCCATGACTCAAAAAAGCTCTAGTCCAATCAATTCCGGCCCCGAATTTCATACTAAAAAAGCCTTAGTACATAGAAAAGAAGGTTGCAAATTTAAAACCTCATTATTGTTCAATGAAATTAACTTTGATTGCACCGCAGTTGCGTCTAGAGATGCTCTTTATTTGTGATGTCTCTGTAATTTATACTGAGCTGTTGTGTTCCTGATTTTGCTAATCGTTTTCTTGTGACCGCCAAAGTCATTTTAATCAATTCGTATGAAACTGATGTTGAGAAGGGAAAGTGGTAATTGCAAACTGGATTAATTTGATGAATGGTCTGCTAATGATGAAGCTTCCCAACTGGATGTGATGAATGTTCTGCCATCAATGAAACTCGGCCAGTGAAATACTTACTAAAGAGACAAAAAGTATCGCAGTATATCAAAGTTCACACGCTAACAATTTAGCATGAGAACATTCAGAACCTGCGAAATGGGATATTCCGTTAAGGAGTGCATGAGGAATATCAATGCTAGGAAAATTCCTATGAAAGGATGCTTGCTAAAAATATTTAACAAGGAATTGATTCCACGTCAAATGCACTGACTATGCATAAAAGAAGTCGGTTCGTTAGAAATTGTAAGGCATTCATGATTTGGTTAATTGGACAGTGCCTCAAAAGTTTAAAACCACTCTTTAAAGACAGAAAAACTTTGTAAAATATAGTGTTTTTCCAAATTGTATCTTTCCTTTTTATTTTCATTTTTGTTTAAACCATATTCTAGTTTCAGTTCCTATCATGATTTTATTTCGGATTAGAGAAATTAAGGACTTTTATCAAATTCTTGTCTTTTCCAGGCACCGCTGCTAATGACAATACCAATTCCAATGGAAGAGTTACTAAAGACAAGAATAATGCCGAAAAAAGATTTGAGTAATTTTTGAATATTCAATAATGAAAAGTACATTAGCTTAGGAAGATGACTATTTGTAGTAACAGAATATTACAACAGCAATCACAATTAATTAGGATCAATTAAAGCTCCATTTGTTTGGCAGAAAATAAATCATTTGGAAAATAATTTCCTAAAAAAGATCGTTTATATCATTTATAAAAATGAATTAACGAAATTCTTTTTATTGTCCACGAAAATATTAATGAATTTTTTTTTCATTGAATAATTATTTCAAGCAATGTAAGCGATCATTGTTAGGAAAATATTTTTCAAATCATTCATTTTTCCTGAAAAAGATAATGCACAATCTTGAGAGATAAGCAGAATCAAGGCGAAAATATATCTCTAACAGGTAAGATTTTTAAAATAACCAAAATGTACTAAGTTTGCTCATGGTAGTAGGATTAAGTATCCCCAAAGAGCCAGCTTACATTTATGATTAATACTTAATGAGGAACATAAGTCGATATTTTCCTTTATTGACACAATACTATTTTTTTCCGTAAATTGGTCAGAAAGTAGTGAAAAGCGAGGGGTCTTTGGAATATTTCTTTTCCATTATTTGAACCGACACGCGATCCACCGGCCACTTATTGCATAGTCCGTACACAAATTTAAGTTCAAATAAAAACCTGATCCCATTGACTAAGAAAAAATCCTCAGTCTTTGGTAATATAATCGACGGGATTAGAAAAATAAACTGGTCGATTGACCTAGACTTAGCAAAGTATTGGGTCGTTGCCTTCAAGGCATTATCCTTTGAACGATCATTCCCACGGGGCCATTCCTTGTCACTTCTAGTAGTCTTCCTCTCCGTGTGATTAGTCGTTGCCTTTCAGGGATTATCCCGTGACGGTGCTATCTTGGTGCTGGGTGGAGTCAATATGCATGGGAGGAAAAAGTTTGACCTTGTAGAGGAAACGCTTTTTGCCCAGACAACTGCGAGAAAAGAAAATGTAAAGAAAGACCAACGCAAATGAGAGGGTGGTCAATAAACAGAAATTGTCAAAAAAGAAAAGAAAAGAAAAATTATAATTTCTTAGAGCTTAGAATTAACCTTATAAAATCTAGGGATAAGAGCACTAGAAGTCCTAAAACTTGTTACGTAGGCGCAATTAAGCCCTAAAATATGTAAAAAGTGTAATCAAGTCCTAAAACTTGTTAAATTACTGCAATCAAGTCCTTATGTCAACTCCGTCCAACTTAACTAATTGAAAATATTGACGTGGCTATTTTTTAATATTTTCTCTCTTATATGTGGGAATGACATGGCTAAAACATGAAATATAAGACTAAAATGACATTGTTTCGGTCCAAATATGATTCTTAATACAAATTTTATTTAAATTAAGTTAAAAAATAAGCTAAATTGAATTTTTTAAAAAAAAGTTAGGAAGCCTGTGGCCAGGGTTGCAAAGCCCTCGTAGCCAGGTTTGTAACTTTTTTTTAAAATTTAGTTTGTATTTTAATTGAATTTAAATAAAATTTGTATAAAAAATCAGATTTGGACTAAAACGACGTCATTTTAGCCACGTCATCGCCACGTAGGTTAAAGAAAATAAAAAAAAAATCAACGTCAGCATTTTCCATTAGTTAAGTTAAACGGAGTTAACGGAATGGCTTGATTGAACTAATTTGACAAGTTTTAGGATTTGATTGCACTTTTTATAAATTTTAGGACTCAATTACACTTTCGTAATAAGTTTTAGGACTTCTAGTGCACTTATCTCTATAATCTAAATATGTCTCATGTATAGATCTAAAATAAATATAGCAGATTTATCTTATTAGATAAATGTAAATTGCTACTCCAGAGCACATTTAATGAGTGATTGACATTCGGCACTCTCCATAAGTGACATCTATCTTAACTTTCTTTTAAAGAAGTTTCCTTCCATTTTTTCACCTTAATCGAACTAAAGTTCAACCCTTTTAGTTCAAGGGGCATCCAATTACTTCCAATATTGTGAAAATTTCTTTCTCTCACGATGGTCAAGACTTCTAGAATCATTATTTCATGTAATGTATTTCACAAGTCTTTTTCCCGTGCAACGCACGGGTTTACATGCAGGGGTTTACAGGCTTAGTATGAATAATAACAAATCAGCTCTTGTCGGTTGACTCCATTCAGCAGCAAAATAAGACCGCCACCGATAACAAAAGTCTCAAGTAGCGGTTGAGTGTGAACGGGCATTTTTACATCACCAGTCAAGAATTGGAAAATTGTGATGGCGTCTTGAAAAAAAAAACACGATTTTAGATATTTTCATTCTTAACATAAATGGTCATTGATTAAAGTCCACACGATTTTAGATAATTTTGTTCTCAAGATAAATGGTTGACTCCATTCAGCAGCAAAAGAAGACCGCCACCGATTACAAAAGTCTCAAGTAGTGGTTGAGTGTGAACAGGGTATTTTTACATCACCAGTCAAGAATTGGAAAATTGCGATGGCGTCTTGGAAAAAAAGCACGATTTTAGATATTTTCATTCTTGACATAAATGGTCATTGATTAAAGTCCACACGATTTTAGATAATTTTGTTCTCGGGATAAATGGCCATTCTGAAAATTGTGGTGGCTTCCTGACCAGCGAACAAGGTTAAGATGCGATGGCGCAATCGGGAGGGTCCACCGAGGAGGCCAGGGGCGGCAATGGCGCAATCGGGAGGGGCCACCAAGGAGGCTAGGGATCTCCCCCATCTTGAGGTTGATCTCTGGAAGGGACACAGAGATCTCCAAGTGTTAGATTACATAGGGGACCTTGATGGAGTTTTTGCATAGATGCGGCACGTAGGAACACGTGCGCAGCCCCTAGTGGAAAGTTGAAACGGATCGTGCGATGGGCATTTGCAAGGTTGAAGATGTGAGTGAAATTAAGACATCGCGGGTTAATATGATTTATTCTAATTTTAGAGATCAAGCCTTTGAGTTCAAAGAAGGCCAAATGTGTAGTGACTTTGAGTAAGGAATAATTACTCAAAAAATCTTAAATTTATTATATGGATGCCATTTTAGTCTTAAATTTATTTAATTTGGCCAATTAAGTCCTAAATCTTTTGACGATTTTTCAATAGTCTTTCTGGCTAATTTTAGTCGGAAATCGCTTGTCCGTCCAACGTGGCACGATCGGTGCTGACATGGATAATTTTTGCATTTTTTAAAAATAATTTTTTTAATTTTTTTAATTTTTTGGTCTTTTTTAAAAAGAAAATTAAGTAAGAAAAAATAGTCCACATTAGCACCAGCAGTGCCATGTAGGACAATAGGCGTCCACATCAACGATTTTTAGCCAAAATTAGCCAGAAAGATTATAGTAGCAAATCGTTAAAATGTTTAGGACTAAATTTGTCAAATTAAAGAGTTTAAGACTGAATTGGAATCTATACAATAAGTTTATGACCTTTTTGATGATTTTACCTTTTGAGTAACGTACTTAGTTACATCTTACTATGGGTTTGAAGAACTTTAGTATGGACTCAAGTTCCATGACTTGTGTTGTGGTGGATTAAAAGTAGATAGCACCTCTGATTGACTTGAAACCTTTAAAGGGTGAAAATCGATCTTCTTCTGCTTTTTCTATTTTTTTCAAATACTCTGCCCTTACAACTGGATCGCCTTTTGTCCCGGTTATAGAAATCAACTAGCATGTATGGTCATTGTCAGGCATGGCCTTTCGTATCGATGCCTTTTACCTGTTTCCCAGGGATAGTAGAATCGGTCATGTGAAGGTCTGATAGATGTATCCGGCGTGTGAACTCATGACATGGAATATGTGGACGAACTAGTCAAGAAACCACTGGTGTTTTCCAATTATTTTGGCCGCAAAATGTTAATGTCGTGGCCACGAAAGACAACGACATGAACGTTAAACAATTAATGATAACGAAATAAAGCTCGTGTCTGTTTACTTTTCTCAGCACCAAGATAGACGCGCCACCGAAATGAACGCCTAGAAGGCAACGACTAAGTACGCGCAGAGGAAGGGTGCGTATGGTAATGTTTCTATTTCTAGGAATAATTTTTTTTCAAAAATAGTTTTTTCTATTTCTATTTCCTGGAAGAGTTTCTGAGCAAAATAATGCGTTTGATAACTGCACAAAATTTCTATTTCTAGAACAGAAATGTGTTTGGTAACTGCACAAAATTTCTATTCCTGGAATAGAAAAAGAACATAAATGCATTTGGTAACTGCATAAAATTTCTATTCCCAATTTTTTGCATTCAAATCTATATCTTTTATTTAACTATAAGTACAAGTTATAAGTGAAAAAAATCAATAAGCATGATTTATTGGTTTGTCTAATCCTTTTTAGGGGTTTAAAACCCCTTTTAATCCCTAAACTAAGGAATCTTCAAAAATACCACTTGGGCACCTCAAAAATTTAAATTTCACTTAAAGTGGGTGGCCATAGGTATTCTAAGTCATTATGTGAATTTTTTTATATTTTTTTGGGGTAAAATTTATTAAATTTTTTTACTTTCCTAAATCTGTTTCTTTTTATTTCACAATTGCAATAGGTTTAGGATTGTTTTGATAATTTTCCCGACTCCCTCTCCATCCACCAAAAAACTTATATTATAGATTACTATATGTTAGGCCGTGTTTCTCTTTATCAATGCTATGCCTCTAATCGGTGATTACAAACATGGTCATCACCCACAGTAAGTTTTCATGTGGATTGTATTCATAACTTAAACACTAATAAATGTATAACTGGAGGAAATTCTCCAACCAGGTACAAAGGAAAATATTGCCCTTGATTAAACGCAACCACATTGCTTAAGAACAAGGAAAATAACGTCATAATAGATAAATTATGATGAAGCTATTAGATTCCAGGCACTTAAAAGTAGAATGTAATACCTGATTCTTACATTTAAGGGAAAATATCATTTTACCCTCCATGACTTCGAAGTCGGTGCATGTCAGACCTCGAACTTCAAAAAATTGCATCATCCCTCCCCAAATCCAAACTTGCGTTTTGGTATGCTAAATAACACTGTCAATCTTCCATTAATATTTACCTTGCACATGCATTTGAGGGTAAATAAGTTAACCCTTGCATTTTGAAGCTCAAGAACACATTATAGTTGAAATTTCCTGTCAAAGTGGCAGACGAACTAGACGCGCTAGTATCATCTGCTTTTTGACATGAGCTCTTTTTGTTGTTCTTGACAAAATTGTATGCGAGAATAGAGAGAACAATCGGGGCAACCAACACTGCAAAAGAACGCCAAAGGCTAAATCGCGTTTCATTTTTACTCCGACGATAACTCTTGAACTGAGTCCCTCCGCTAGTATGAAAGAATAAAACGCCTATATATTGGTTGCCCAAGAAGATGACCATTCAGAGCACAATTTGTTGCAATTTCTACTTCAAGATGCACATCGATCAAGAGGGAAAAAAGTAGACAAATCAATAAAATATGACTGGATGAGGGATAAAGACACCACAAGTGTCATAATTTTCATATGTCATTCACTTGAATGCCATAACGTTTTTTTCTAAGTACCATAACTTTCAATTAATCACTGGAATATCATAACATTTTGAAAATGCTCACCAAGTTTCGGAAATCCGACGTGACATGACACTCGTGGTGAACATTCTAAAAAAGTTATGGCACTCAAGTGATGGGAAAAAAAATTATAACACTAAAATGAGCGCAGTATATAAGTTATGATATTTAAGTGATTGAAAAAAAAAAGTTGTTGCACTTAAGTGAGCGCTGTACGAAAGTTATCACACTTATAGTGTTATTTTCCCGACTGGATGGAGTTGATGTGTGAGGAGGCTTGACTGGTGAAGTGGGCATCAGTGCGAACTAACCATGCCCTTTCTTAGAATACCATGTCTTGTCGATGTATATGAAGATGCTTAGCAGAAGTACATTACTTATTCCATATTTACTGCCAAGAAAGATCAAAGATTTCTTTATTCAAGCAGAGAGGGCCTACTTAGTCGTTGCTTTGTTGGGAGACTGAAAAGACTCGTCGCTAATTTGGAGGACACCAAGTCAACGTTTTCAAAAATGAGAATAGCAAGACGACCTTCTAATTCTACAGCAAAGCATTCTGTGAGTGACCAAAATAAAAGGAGAGGGCATAACACCTGCTGTCTATATTGTTTAGGCTAAGAGTCATTCTTGACCTTGTGTTATTTCCCCTCACTTTGTATGCTTGAAATTTTCAATTTGAATCTCTTCTTTTCGGTTAAGATGGCAGAAGGAGAAATATAGCATGCGTATTAAGAAGGGCCGTGTTTTCTTTACATCAACCTTTTGATTAATGGGTTACCTAGTTGGACATCACTCGAATTTTTCATAGTTAAGTTTAGATGTCGCTGATATCTCTCTAAATAGCTGGGACTAGTCTAATATTCCTTTTGCCCAGAAATAGAAATTGTGTTTTCTGATTGTTGATTTGACAAAGCTCTAGCAAATATCTAATATTATTGGCAGGTAAATTTTGACTGGCGACTTTTTTGTCTGGATAACTATTTGTAACTTACCAACGTAATTCCAGTGGCCATCCTCAAATATAATATATAGTACTAGAATACCGAGTACTTCTGAATTTGACGAGTGGGGCTCGTCACTTACATCAATATAATGGTTTTACCGCCCTCATATCTAATAGTAGGTTACCAACTGTTTTGAAATTCACAAGTGGGCCGTCGATCAATGAGTAATTAACTCAATAAGATAAAGATCTTATCATCCTGCGATCTAGTACGCAATAGTAAACTACAAGGTGCTATGAAATTTCACAACCGGGACTGTCAAGTGTTAGTAATATATTGACAAAATAGTCAATTTATGGCCCCAGGGATGTGGTAGTTGATTACAAAGTACACTAAAACCTTATAGGATATGTGCACTGGAAGTCCTAAAATTTGTCATGAAAGAACAATTAAGTCATAAAACTTACAAAAAGTGCAATCAAGTCCCGAAACTTGTCAAATTGGTTCAATAGAGTTATTCTGTTAACATTGTCCAATTTGGCTAACTGAAAATGTATCATGAATTTTTTTATTTTATTTTCTCTATCCTACGTGTAGATGACATGGCTAAAAAAATGCCGTTTTGGTCAAAATCTAATTTTTTTTATAAAAATTTAATTTAATTTGAAAAATAAGCTGGCAAGGACTAGCTAGGGTGGGAGATGCCGACGGGGACGCCTGGCCTTAGCCAGTGGCCAGTGACCCTCGCCGACCGCAAGCAAGGGGCTGCAAGTCCTTGCCTAAATTTGGGCGCCGCCAATAGCGACCCTCAACCAAGTTTGGGCGAGAGAGTGTAGGCCCTTGCCTCCGGTTGGTGAGGGTCGTCGAGCTCGCCGGCCATCCCCCACCCTTGCTGGACCTTCCCAGCGATGGTGGGACAGCGGCGAGGAGGGCTGGTTTGTCTTTTTTTTTAATAAAATATTTAGCTTATTTTTCAAATTTAATTTAAATAAAAATTTTATTACAAATCATATTTTAACCAAAACGACATTGTTTTAGCCACATCATCGCCACGTAGGATATAAAAAATAATATAAAAGGCCACGTCAGCATTTTTCATAAGCAAAATTGGACAGAGTTAATAGAAGAATTGAATTGAGTCAATTTGACAAGTTTTAAAATATGATTGCACTTTGTATAAATTTTATGACTCAATTACACTTTCACGATAAGTTATAACTTTCCGAGGTGCACGTATGCCTTAAAACATGATGTGTTCCCGCTCTAATTGTTTATTGACTCTTCGTCTTCCATGGTTTCTAGATTGGGCCCCGGGGAAGAAAAGTTAAAAAACGACTCTGACATTTTGTTCAATGGATGACTTTGGAATTAAAAAAATCGGTTTGAATACACTGAACTCGCGACCATATGATTCTTCCAGGAAGTTTTCATCAAATTTGAATCTCACGCGAACCAGCTGGTGATTTGGAAGATTTATTAAGCAAACTGGCACGTTTGTTTCTGGAATGAGGTTAAAAATGGAGGCACGATGTTAAATTGCCGTGTCTGCGCAGATCCAACGAAGCTCTGAGAATGGACCGTGATGGAGATCCTCCGTGCGTAAAGAAAATTCTTTTTCCTGTGCCTTTTGTTTCTGAAACAGAATTCCGGGTTCGGAATCGGTGAAGAGACAATGCATTTTGCATTTACTTTTACTGCTAATCCACGTTCTTGACAAGTAGTTTGTTCTTTTCTTGATCTGCAGATTCGGCAATGGACTGTATTTGGCAAACTTGGCTGCGTCATCAAATCTTGTTCAGGATTCATGGAATGCGATATCCAAACTTGAGCGGCCAATCAGCCAACACTTCCTTTTGCGTTTCATAAAGAGGGTGTTTCCGCCACTTGATGATAACCATGTAATAATCAAAGAATGTCACTGCCCGAACTACAATATTATTGCTTTCGTCACCTCACCAGTTACTCCAGGCCATCTTCAAGAAGAAGGAGATTTGGTTCCTTCATCGAAGATCCCTGACTTTCAGTTCCTATGCTCCAAAAGCAATCCAACTTTTTCTGTAAGCAAAGCTGCGATTTCTCTGTTTAACTCTCTTCGAGGCAAGCTCTCTCGACTCAAAAAAGAGGTAGCAACTTTATATATTCTCTCAAGTTATCCATTCTACATTACTATTATCTGCTGTAAGATCATAATTACGCATTTATCTAGGAATCACTACTTATACAAATTGTTGTTGAAGTAGACATGCTACAATTGCTCTGATTGAGGAGTTTCTAGTTGTTCACACTTATAATTAAGCTTATTAGATGAGAAGTGAAGCACTGTTCTGCTATGGAAATGCCTTTTCTCATTATTTTGAGCATAGTTGTGGAATTGAGGAATGGATCATCAAATTGGTACTTTCATCCTATAATTCATGAATCTTTCATTGAACTGAATCATATGATTGCGTAGAGGTTCATTTCATTTTTTTAACTGTTCATGTTTGACTTATCTGAATGACTGTATTTGGCACATATAAGTTGAGAATAAGAATTGATGCTTATTCTGCTTTAATGCAGGTCGTAACTTCAGCCAATTCTAAGGACTCTGTCCCCTATATCATTACAGGACACTGTTTGGGTGGATCCATTGCCTCCCTTTTCACGTTATGGCTTCTAAACACGCTTGAACCAACGAACATCCCCCTTTGTATCACCTTCGGTACCCGGTTCCTCGGGGACAGTGCCTTCCAAGAAGCCGTATCACAATATTCAACATGGAATTCGTGCTTCTTGCATGTAGTTCATAAGGATGATCCTTTCCCTAGACTATCCATTTGCTCTCCCGCCACTAACCAAAGTCCAAACAATCCTTTTGGTACATTCCTTTTGTGTTCTGAATCGGGCGGTGCCTGTTTTGAAGCCCCTGAGTCCGTCATGAAGTTGCTCCCTTCACAAATTGGCGTCGATTATAAAGATGTCATTGGATGGCTTGAGCAAAGATCAACTCACTGTGACCATTCTAGGTTGTGTGGGCAAGAAGAAGATTTATATAAAGCTGGGGTTACTGCTCAAGTCACAGCAGTCGGCCTTAAGCCAATTCAGGTATTTTAACTTGACCTCCTTCTCATGGTCACATTGCATCATGGGGCAGTTCGCTTTTTAGCAGATAGTTGTGTTGCTCGGAACCAAAGTGATGTGCTGATCTTCCATGCTGACCACCTTCTTTCCAAATTTAAAACGTTGATGGACTAATTTAAAACGTTGGTTGAGTGCTGTTAGTTTTTGTTTTTTTAATGTATGAAGTTTGGATAAAAACGGCCAGTTATTTGGCTTTGAAAAATGATTACTCGGTGGAATAATTGGTCAAGCTGAGGGACTTCTATTACGAAAAGTGATTTTACAAGATTTGATGCATCGGAAGAAGCTGCAGACTTTGTTTCCCTACAAAATCCAACTAGCATATAATGACCTCTATTTATAGGCCTCTTCCGCCGACTTTCTTAGAAGGCCATTGGCTGAAATTTTGCCAACATATCATATTCTAGAGTTATCTTGATATGTACATGTACTCTACAAACATCTATGCATGCTTGACTATCCTAGAAAATTGGATCAATCTCCTAACCAGTGGACTCCAATTGCGATGAGTCAATGACAGCAGCAGACTAAGGGCACTGATGCTTTGATAGAGGACATAGTAAAGCACGAACGAGGCGTCTTAAGACAACGAAAAGAGTCATTTGATCCTGCCAAGGAGTTAAAAGAAATGAAAGTGTACCTGGCTTACTTGGAGTGGTACATGATGGTATGCAAAGCCAACGGCCAGGGTCCTGGTTACTATGACAGCTTCAAAAATGCAGGAGAAAGGCGGGACGGTGGAGTTGATAGTTACAAGACACACCTCATGGATTATTGGGAGCGTGTGGTCAAACAAGCGGAGAAGAGGCCTCAACTATCAGGCACACAACTGCAGCTGCGGAAGCGTTGGCTCTTTGCGGGGACAAACTACCGGAGGATAGTCGAACCGCTGGCCATAGCAGAGTATTACAAAAGAGGCCGAAAAGATTACATTAATCGAGGAAGATCCAAACACTATATTCTTCTGGAACAATGGCTGAAACAGGAAGAAGGACGGGCTGGCCCTTCGAATTCAAAATCGGAAAACATCGAGTCGAGGTTGACGGAGGATTCGTGCTTTTGGGCACGAGTGGAGGAGGCCATCCGGTTGTGCATATCGCTGGACAGTGGAGAATCACCAAACAAATTCGAGAGAAGGAAATTAATCAAGTTCGAAGAGTATGTTATGGGCTTGATCAACAATTGCGCAGTTTCGCTGGACATCTTTCTGGAGAAGAGCAGCTATATGCAATGGTGGAGGGAGTATGAGAAGATCGTGGAGAAGCGAAAGATGGGACATTCTCACGAATCACGGTCGCAACTTGTCCGTTTCATGAGGAATGACCCTCGCAAGAAATATATTGAACGTTCACAAACGGTGAATGAAAAGGGTGCTACACTGACACGGGGAGCCAGCATCCTATTCGCGCCCTTGTCTCGGCCTATTTTCCTTATCCTTCCCCTCTGCTATTTTCTAGGTAATCATCTACGAAAGCGTCTATTTTGATGCACTTGATGAGTCTTGGCATGCAGGTTTTGATAACAACAATGAATTTGGGAGTACGAGTTTATGTAATCTGTGTTCTTACAAAAATAAGCTTTTTGAGCGTAATCATGAGTTTTCTATTCTAACCTAACGATGGCTATCTTCAACACGATAAAAAAATTCAACCGTTGCTGTATCTTGACCCAAGATTAGTGAATGTAGGTATGTACTAATCACATTCGTTAAATGGGGAAAAAGGCTGTTGAATAATATATATAGGGTTGATACCACGAAAAATTACAAATTTATCCCTAACTAATTTTTTGACTATTAAAAACTTCAAATTGGTACACTTGTGATAAATTTACCTAAAACCAATTTTTTTTTACCACAAAAAACCACAAACTGATACACTTGTGACAAATTTATCATTCGTTAATTGGATTAATATCACGAAAAATCATAAATTGATAAACTATGACAAATAGAGGGGTAAAACACCAAACTGGATCACCCGTCAACTACCACGTGTTATCCAACTTAATAATTTAATAGTATAATTTAACAGAAACAAATAGAGGGTAAATTTATCATAAGTGTATCGATTTGGGGTTAAGTATATCCGTTTAGGGTTTTTTATGGTGTTAATCCTAACATATCATAGGGATGTGGGAGGCGGACCGAACTGTCATTTTTCAACGTAGCATGGGTCCTTCTCGCGAGAAAATATTGGCTGCCCCTTGTGATTCCACTGTGGAGAAGTAACAACCCTGAGGTGACAACACGTGTTCCAGGGGACCCACCGTTGTCAGGAGGCCTCCACGGTGGAATCACTCTCACGGCGATGAGCTAAGAGCAACTGAGCTGAAAATTTTTGAAAAAAATCAAGCGCCCTCTCTCTCTCTCTTTCACGCTCCCCATCCAGATTTGCTCTGCACTCCGTCTTGCTCGCGCCTTGCCGACGTCGCCTCCGCCTCTTTGAGCGAGGCCCTAGCCTCCGACGCCGCCTCCACCCTAGCCTCTAACGCCGATGATGCCTCCGCCGAGCGACGTCCGTCGCTGCCCACGAGCGACGTCTGTCGCCTCCCACGAGCAAGGTCCGCTGCCTCCGACGAGCGAGGTCCGTCTCCTCACACCGACGCCGCCTCCAATGAGCGACGCCCTTGCCTCCAACGCTGCCTCCGCCCTAGCCTCCGACGCCGACGCCTCCGACGGGGCTAGGATTTTTCCACGGTGGAATCACAAGAGGCACCCCATATTTTCTCGACATCTCACAATTCTGTTTTCTTGAGGGAGCCAACCAGAGTCCCATAAACTGAAATCCAAAGTCGGGTGCTCTTTTGCTTCCTTTTGCTTTGCTTTGTAAGAATTATACTCGAAATTTGAGCTTGAGTTTTGCTTATCCTTTAACTCTAGGATATCGTTTGTATTTATAGAGTTTTTCTTCTAACTATTATAGCAATTACATGAGATAAGAATGGACTAATTCAAAATATTTTGAATTTTGAATTAGTCCGTTACAGAAGTAACTAGAGTAATAACTACATCCGTTACAGTAATAACTATAGTAATAACTAATTGAGATAAGAATGGACTAATTCAAAATATTTTGAATTTGAACGAGTCATGCATTGTTATCCTTAACAGGCCCTCGCAAGTTGAAGGTGGTCTTTTGGATGATCTTCAACTTGGATTTGAGCATATCATGACGACACCATGTAAGAGGCTTGGTGAAGATATCCGCTATTTGGTCACGTGTGGATATGAAGTGAAACTCAAGTTTGCGTTGTGACACTAAATGGCGGACGAAGTGAAAGTCTACCTCGATATACTTTGTTCTAGCATGAAAAAGTGGATTAACCTTAAGATATGTTGCCCCTAGGTTGTCGCACCAAGGGATAAGAGGTTTTGATTGAGAGATGCCCGATTCTTGTAACAGTGATTGCAACCATACCACTTCTGTCGTGGCGTTTGCCAATGCCCGATACTCAAATTCGGTTGAGGAACATGCAATGGCATGCTGCTTTTTGGCTGACCAAGAAACTAGATTTTGACCCATATAAATTGCATAACCTCCCGTTGAACGCTTATCAGTGGGACAATCGGCCTCGTCCGAATCACTGTATGCATGGATTCTGTGGTGGAGTGGGAACTGATGAACAATCTATGTGAAACTGTTTCCTTTAAGTAGCGTAGGATCTGCTTTATTGCACTCCAGTGGTCTTCTGTTGATTCTTTCAAGAACTGGCAGACTTTGTTTACAGCATAAGAGAAATTTGGTCGAGTTAGAGTGACATACTGAAGAGCTCCTACTGTACTCCTATATAAAGTAGCATCTTCAAGTGGCTTACCCTGATTAATAAAATTGGTATTTGTAGCCATGGGCGTGTGAACCAGTTTAGCACCGTCCGTTCTAGTTCGGTGGAGGAGATCTACAACATACTTCTGTTGTGATAGGAGGAGCCCTGATGGATGTTTGATCATCTCAATTCCTAGGAAATAATTAAGTTCGCCCAAGTCCCTTATAGAGATCTCCTTGTTTAAGCATTTGATAGTGTCTTGAATAAATGCTGCATTGGACCTTGTAATAACAATGTCGTCAACATAGATGAGCATGTAAATGGAGAAATTGGGCCGATGTAGTATAAAGAGTGAAGTATCGGTTTTTGATCCAATATGTAACGGCCTGAATTTCGATGTGATTCTGGGATCAATAAATTTGACATTAATTCGCATTTCATTTTAGTAAGTCTCACCCAGAGCTAATCACTCTTGGGATACTAACCAATGGGGCATGGCTAACTGAAAAAATGGTACGTGGACTAGGGACCCGATCATGAATCGGGCATCGGTCACGAGAAATGATGAGGGAATATTTTGGGCCAACGTGGGCCGATCTTTGAAAAAGTGATGGATTTGATTTGGCCAAAGCTAACGATGTACAATCGGATCGCAAGTAATTCTGCACGACCGAAAGTACACGTGGCCAACTAGTCCTGAACTTGAACCGAACGATCGCGACCTCTGGAACTAGTGGTAATTTCTCATCCTCTTAATGATCGGGACCGTCATGACTCGGATAACCCTAGATCGATACGCGTAACCCTAAACAGCCGCCCGTTAGTGAGAGACCCTGAAATTTGAAATCTAGCGAGTTTTGATCACGAAATTAGACCCGGACTTTGGTGCCGATTTTCGAGGGCTTGTACGACTATTTTTGAGATTCCGACGTCATATTATGTTGGCCACGCATATTTGGAATAGTTGCGGTCGAAAAATGAAATTTCGGCCTAGAAGTGAAAAAGGACCATTTTGCCCCTAGGCTATTTTTGGGTTCCGAATTTTGGAAATTATTTGGGATAATTAATAATGGATTTTCAGTTGAATTATTAGACTCAATTACCCTTTTGCCCATCAATTATTGGATAAGAACGAATTAGGGCCGTCGGATTAGGGGTATTTTAGTTAAAATTCCCGGATCGGCGACAAGTGTCTCCACCAGCCACTATATTTGACTGGATTTGACTCTCACACTCTCTCTCCTCTCCCTCATTCGGTCCTCCTCCTCCTCCTTCACTCCCGTCCGCCGTTCCCCCTCCTTCTTCGCCGTCCTCTCTCGTCGCCACTTGTGAGCCGACCGCCGAAGCAGCTGTTCGCCGGAGCTGCTGGTCGCCGGCGCCGTCCACATGTCCTCGACCTCACCACCACCCTCATCCCATCCCCTACCTCTCTCTCTCTACCTTATTTTCTCTCTCTCGGCCAAGGAACGCCGGAGCTTCACCGCCGCTACGCCGGAGCTCGTACAGCCGAGCTGCTGCCGCCATGACGCTTCAGCCATCCGTACATCACCGTCCGTACGCATCCGTACGTGTCCATATGCCGCCGTCCGTACGTCGCCGCCGAAACGCCGCCGCCGGTTCCACCGTTCACCGGTGATCGGCCGCCGTTCCTCGTCGTCGTGAAGTTGGATTAAGTGAGTGTACCTCCTAAACCCGGATTAGGACTAATAGTGCATTTTCTGGACTGGTTTGGGTACTATTAGTGAATATTGGGAGAAATTGGTAAATCGGTTGGTGGAGGTTATTGATATGTGGATTGGGACAGGTTTATAGGCTGAAATGAAGGTGATTTGAGGCCGAGGACATGCCAAATAGTGGCTGTCCACGTGGGATTGTCGGCGGATCGAAATTGACCAATTGCGGTATATGTTGTTGTATTGCCGGAATTGCCGGACTGATTGATTGATGGCTGATTTATACTCAATTGTGTTATGACATGCCATGTGTTCACATGACCGAACCGTGCGGAGTGTGATTGGCCAATTGATGGCTTGTACTGAGAATTGAATTGTGAAGTGTGTATTAGGCCGCTCGATAATAGTTGGCCAAGTGAGCATGTCGTTTGTGAATTGGGCACTGTGTGGTAATTTTGATTTGACTGAGTGCCTGCGTTTTACTGATGCTCATGTTATACTATGTTGCATTTCATGGCCACGCATTGGGTATGTCGAGAATGAGGCGTATGACGAAATTGTGCGAGAATGCGTGCCTGACATGAGCATGTGATCACTTAAAATACCCTGATGCGTTTTACGCGGGGTTCAGATAATAACTGGCTGTGTGTGTTTGTGTGATCACATTTCGCCCTGACGCGTGTTACGCGGGGTGTGCCGTCCTCGTGCACTTTGTAGCAGGACGATGCCCGGTACGTCCGGAAGACGACTAACCTCATGTACTTTGTAGCAGGCTCTGGTTCGTAAGGAGATCAGTGTTGCGCCTCATGCACTTTATAGCAGGCTAGAGACATTGGGCCAAGTGATGCGTTTTTACGCTGGCCATAGAGTGTTGTGGGCCTTCGGGTCGGATTAACATTCGTTGGCCTTCGGGTCGTATTAATTGATAAATTGAGCATTTGCCAGTGTGTTAGTGTGGGCTAGTGAGCCGAGACATGGGCATGGCATGATAATAGCATTTGCATGCATAAAAATGCATGGGCCAGTGTGCGAGGGTGCGAGACTCGGTGAATGGCATGTGATACGAACACGGATGAGCGTGAGCATGTGTATGACGTGCGTATGGATAGTGTGTTCGTGTATGTGAATTGATTAGTATGTTGAGATGTTTAACCCGCAGGGTCAGCCAGGTAAGTAACCGGGGCTCGAGGGCCCAGGTCGGAGGATGATTGTGATTGGTATTGCTTTGCTAATTGTGATATGCCTGTCAGGAGAATGCATGTTAGCCTAACCTAGGTTTAAGGGGTTATATTCGCTGAGAATTGTCTCACGGTTGTAATAACCCAACTTTTCAGACCCCCAGTCTTGAGCATGCCGAAGCTGCCACCTCTTTTTAGGATCCCTACACGGATCCATTCGACTTCGAGAATATACCCAGCTGGGAATAGGGAGGCATGTGTGAGATACCACTCCGTAGTATTTGTCAATGTGGGTGAATATTTTTATCAGACTCAAGAGTATGTGGCTTGGTGCCTGAAAGATGCAGATGGAAACATCGGACGACCCCTCAGGACCTTCGACGTCCCAGTAGATATAGGTGGGGTGATGATATCCCAAATGGCCAATGGTGAGATTATGGATCCCCCAACCATCGAGGAGCCTATGGCCATGAATCAGGAGCCCGGGGTATGGTACGATGACCCCAAGCCGATGGACGAGGAGGAGGTTGAGTAGGAGCCGGAGCTTATGGATCAGGACTTGGACGAGGACGGAGAGGTTGCTAAGTTGGGTTCAGATATAGAGGTAGGATCAGATGAAGAGTTAGGACGGTATCTAGACCTAAAGCTAGAGATGGATTCGGAGGACAAGCGAGCAGCAGCCCAGGCCACGGAGTCGGAAGAGTCGGAGTCTAGTGAGGAGGCATCCGAGGAGTCGTCAGATGATCCTACTGAGTCCTCAGATCCGGACTGAGAGCCGTAGTGTAGAGTGGAGTGATAGGAGTGGAGGTTGTTCCTTTTTGATAATAGTCCTCCCTGTAGGTTTAGTAGACTTACCTCAGCCATCTAGCCCCTTTTTGTCAAGCAGTGGCTGTTTTTGGTTTGATCTTTATATAGTCCGGTTTGGGTATGTAAATATTGTAAAAATAGTTTTCATTAGTGATATATATATAAAGTGTTTATATTTTCAGCTGTGTTGATTGTTTGATTGTTGTTTGGCTATCGTTGGCTCATAATTATATTGTCAGGGTGTTATCAATTTAATTTGCTTCTGCTTGTGTTTGTTCTCTGATTTGGGCTTTGGGTCGGCGACGGTTCCTGGGACATCGCGCACATATCGACCAAGGTAGGGATGTTTGTGTGCCGTAGGGTACGGGGCGTGACACAATAAATCCCAGTGATTCTAAAAAGATGTTCAACCGATGGAACCAAGCTTGCGGTGCTTTTTTCAATTCCTATAAGGATTTTTGTAGCTTGCATATATGATTTGGCCTTTCTTTATCAATGAAGCCCTGGGGCTAAGCCATGTAGACTTCTTCAGACAAGTTACCATTTAAAAATGCATTACTAACATCCAACTGCCGAAGTTTCCAATTCTTTGTCACGGCTAATGAAATAACTGTACGGACGGTGGTTGCTTTAACAGCAGGACTAAACGTTTCTATGTAGTCGATACCCTCTTGCAGATTGTAGCCCTTGGCCATGAGGTGGGCTTTGTACCGATCTATTGAACCATCTGCACGTGTCTTGACTTGATAAACCCATTTAGAGCCCACAACATTTGCTTTGGGATTCAGTGGAACCAAAACCCATGTTCCATTATGCAACAAAGCATTAAAATCTTGAAGCATCGTATCCCTTCATTTTTCATCTTTATTAGCTTCGGTGAAACATCGTGGCTCTTCCTTAGAGATTATTTCAGTCAAGTTCACATTTGACAATGGATATTTAGTGTTGGGCCTGGGGTTTTTACGCAGTTGCATTGAATGGGTTCTTGATTTTTGATAAATCGATTGTGGAGGTATCACAATAGCTTGTTGTGGGGAGGCATCTGAAAGAGCCTCATTAGAACCTGCATCGGCATTAGACAGACTAGAAACCAACATGTTAGATGTTGAAGCAGTATTAGTATTTGATAATGTCGGTGATGATTCTTCAAAGGTGGGTGGAGAAGTGTTAGAGGGTGGGGTAGGAGGTAGAATATTACCATTAACACTATGGTTTGCCTGGGAGGACATACCAGCTGTGGAGATCGTCAACCAAGGCTATGATGGTGAGGGTATTTTAGAAGGGCGGGAACCAAGTGTGGTGAATGGAAAAATATTTTCAATAAAATGAGCATGTCTTGCAATATACATTCGTCCAGTTTTGTAATCTAAACAACGATAACCAACATGCAATGGACTATATCCTAAGAACACACATTGAGTAGAACAGAGTGAAAACTTATGCGAATTGTATGGCCTTAATAAAGGGAAAATAGCACAATCAAGTATTTTTAAAAGCTTTAATCCGGTTTTCGATGAAAAAGTTTTGAAAAGGTGAGATATTGTTTAAGAGTGGTGTAGGTAATATGTTAATAAGGTAAATTGTAGTTTCAAAAGCATAAGGCCAATACTTAAGTGGGAGAAATGCATGTGCCAATAATGTAAGGCCGGTATCAAATAATATGGCGAATTTTTCGCTTCGTTGCTCCGTTTTGCTTGTGAGTGTGTGGGCAAGCTACACGGTGGAGAATTCCATGGTTTGAAAAAAAATTATTGAGGGTTCTGTATTCCCCACCCCAATCAGACTGGACGGCTTTGATGGATTTTTCAAATTGTTTCTCAGCCATGATTTTGAACTTTTTGAAAATGGAAGGAACAATCGATCAATTTTGAATAGGATAGTACCAGGTATATTTAGAAAAATCATCAACAAATAGAACAAAATACTTATAACCAGAAACAGAATTAATTGGAGCCGGTCCCCATGCATTAGTAAAAATTAAATCGAGAGGTGCTATACTAATACTATGAGTGGGGGGTAGGGGTGTTTTATGAGATTTTCCTAACAACCAGGAAGCACATTTGGTGAAATCAAATGTAGAACATGGCAAATTGTTTGAACGAATCAAAGAGCGAACTTTGCTTTGTTGGGGATGACCCATTCGAGCGTGCCAGGTAGTGACAATGGCAGAAGTATCAAGTGAAATTGTGTTGGCGGATGGAGATGTGGTATAAAGACCTGGCAGCCGATATAGTCCATCCTTAAGCGAACCTTGGAGTAGTGGTGTTTTGGTCTGCAAATCCTTCACAACAAAGTGAAATGGATGAAATTCAAAGAAGCAACTGATATCTCGTGTAAAATTATGGACAAAAAGCAAATTACGTGCAATGGTAGGAACATGAAGGATATTTGAGAAATGGAAAGATTTGTTAATAGGGGTTTTGAGAGTGGAAGAACCGACATTAACAATGTCTAAACCTGCTCCATCACCTACACGAAGAGATTCATTACCGTTATGTGGTGTAGAGATCTGCAGATTTACGATGTCAGGCGTCACATGGTGAGTAGCTACAATATCCAGAAACCAGTCTTTCTGCGATGGGGCAGGAAGAATCCCAGCCATATTAGCAATAGGCTAAGGTGCACTATTGTAAGACTGTGAGTACCTGAAATAATATCTTGCAGCTGTATGGTTATATTTCTGAAAAATTTGGCATCGGTCTTTCCTGTTTTTAGATCGATTGCCTGAGTTTCCATAATTGCACTGGTTGCCTTACCAACAGTATTGAGGGTTTTGGGTGTTAGATAGTTGGAAATTGGAAATCGATTGAGGTTGATTAGTAGGGATGGACGATGGAGGGGTGTAAGTGGTAACATTTGCCTCTAAAGGTACTGTAGCAGATTTCATGCGAAGCTCATGATTGAGGAGCAATCGATAGAGTTCAGGAAAGGTTATCGGATCAGGTTTTGTAGCCAAGGCAACAATAATGTCAGAAAAATTAGAACCAAGATTACGAAAGACAATGGCATTTAATTCTTCAGTCCCTAGAGGGTGATTGGCAGCAGCCAATTGATTCAAAATGTACTTTACCCCTCGGAGATAAGTTGAGACAGACTTGTCACCTTTGGATGTATTTTGGAGTTACATATGAAGCTGAAGAATGCTTGTATGTGATAGAGATCCAAAAGCAATTTCTAGAGCCTTCCGGACATCCGCAGCAGTAGCTAATCCAACCACATAGGGTAGGACATCAGGTGAAAGAGAAGATATCATCCAACTAAGAACAAGTTGGTCTTTTCGAATCCATTCATCATATGTAGGGTTCGGTGCAGCAATAGTGGAGCCCGTGGGGGTGATGGTTAGAGGAGGACATATAATGCTGCCGTCAAGATATCCCATTAAGGATTGGCTACGAAGCAACAGAAACAACTGGGTTTTCTACAATAGAAGGTTATCACCGGAAAGTTTGAGGCTAAGGTAGTGTTGCACAACCGGAGTGGATGTGGGAGATGACATTGTAAATAGAAGAGGTCGAAAAAAAAATTGAAGAGAAAGAAGAAATAGCAGAGGTGTTTCCAAGGATCCTACTAGTCGTCTGATACCATGTAAGAATTATACTCGAAGTTTGAGCTTGAGTTTCGCTTATCCTTTAACTCTTGGATAGCGTTTGTATTTATAGAGTTTTTCTTCTAACTGTTACGGCAATTACATGATATAAGAATGGACTAATTCAAAATATTTTGAATTTTAAATTAGTCCGTTACAGAAGTAAATAGAGTAATAACTATATCTGTTACATGATAACTATAGTAATAACTAATTGAGATAAGAATGGACTAATTCAAAATATTTTGAATTTGAACGAGTCATGTATTGTTATCCTTAACATGCTTGATAAGCCATCGCCTGATCTGAGAGTGGATCCATAAGGCATGACATTCTTCGCTTTTGTTGTTTTTCCCCCCTTTCTCTCGATCTCTCTTGCTCTTTCTCTGCTTGGGTCTCTTTTGACTTCCTGTTTTTGTCCCTGAAATTGGGTGATTAATTGTTAGATTCATGAAATCGATTGTGGTGGGATGTTATTTGCTGCTTGTGATTCGTGACTGGGACGAGGTCTGCGGTTGATAAAGATCGCTTTTTGTTGATAAATTCGAGGAGGGGTTTTTGTTCTGTGTGAACGTTGACCGAGTGCATGCTTGTGGTGATGATTGGAATGGTAATTCGAGGGAATGGTAAAAAAAATCGAAACTTGACTCTAATTTTGTTATATGGAGGAGGGATTTCTTCTTCCTTGTGTTTTTCTTTTGGTTCTTGATGTTTCTCGATCACTATTTTAAGGAGGGCACAGTTCGGCTGTGCTTCAATTTCCCCAGAGGATGCTCTATTTGATCTCACTTTTGAAAGAGAGGAAGGAAGCAATGTGGGTGTGGAGTGGCTGTCAATTTTTTTATGGTGTTGTAGCTTTAGAGCTCTGTTGTCTTGTGCATGGTTGTAGTGGTGGCCACAGAAGTGATTGAGTGATCTTTTAGTGTTTGTACTTTTAGAAAATGCTATGCGCAAGGATTTGGCATTATGCAAGTAGTTCTGCACAATGCCAAGTAATCAATTTTTTTTTATAATGAAGGATTAGAAGCTGTTAAGTGCATATAGACAGATATTGAAAATCAGCTTATATCTGTTTTAACTGCTATAGTTTTTGGAAATATAGCACCTCTTAAAAGCTAGAAGCGAGGGTTGAAAAGTCCTCTCAATTATTTTACCTTTTGGTTTTGCATGTTGGCCATAAGAAACTGCAAAAAAGATGATCATCTTGTTTTGGTTCCTTGGTTAACATGCTGGTCTCTAAATTTGCAGATGAATTCTCATGCACCTGGTTATATATTGAATGTCGGAATATTCAGGTTACATTGTTTCGTGGTGACATTGGGTTGGGTTGGGTTAGCCATCTCTTTCACTGCATAAGAGTGAGAGGAGAGAGAACTTTAAGGTTTGTTTCCTCTTGGGTAAGTGAAGAAAGACCTTGTTAAGGTCTATCAGTTACATGGACATAGCAGTGAGTCTTCTACTATAGTTCTACCAACCCAAACATCTGTGCACATCTCTTCTTATGTTCCTCTAGCAATCTTTGAGAGGTATCTTCTGGAATTGATAGCTACAATAGGAGCCATCCTACTCAATGTTGAAATATACTTTCCCCTAAATGGCTCCCGATTTAACCCAAGCAGCATCCTGTTCTTGTTTCTTCATCTGGAGCACTCTTTTTTCGGGGGATAAAGATTGTAATTTCTGTGGATTTTGCTTAGTGTTCCTCCTTTCTTGACTTGTAGTTGTGAAGGCTGTCGCTACACCCGAGTCAATGGTGGAACTTCCACTGACAGCAGAGAATGTTGAGAGTGTGCTTGATGAAATCCGACCCTATCTAATTTCTGATGGGGGTAATGTCGCATTGCATGAGATTGATGGCAATGTTGTAAGGTTGAAGTTACAAGAAGTATGTGGCTCTTGTCCAAGTTCTGTAATGATAATGAAGATGGGCATTGAGTGTAGTCTGATGGAGAAAATTCCCGAAATCGTTGCAGTGGAACCAATAGCCGATGAAGAAACTGGCCTTGAGATGAATGAGGAAAACATAGAGAAGGTAAGTAAGATATCGCAGCAAATACATGTTGTTTGGTATCATTAACGCTTTTGTCCTTTTCCCCAACTGTTAGGACTGATTTTCTAGGATATTTCTACTTAGAGAATTTCTTTTTGTTAACTGCTTCAGGGTCTCTAATTAGGTACCTCTACTTGCTTCTTTTTTTAACAAATGGGTTTGGATATTTTTAGCAATGGTGGTATTGGATCCCTATGCTCTCGAGTAATGATTGGCTTGTATTTTTTCTTTCCTACTAAGGTTGATTTCTGTCTTTATCTTTCCCTTGCTAATGATGAATGCTCAGCATGTGGTACTCCTCAACTTTACGAAACCTTCACCAGTTGAGGATTAATTTCTGATCTCTTTTTCAGTTAAGCCTAACTACATTGCCAACTAGGTCTCCTGGAATTAGTTTGGATATTTTAACTAATGATAGATTTGGATCCTTGGGCTCTCAACTCAACTCAAGTAATGGTGTGTTTGTCCTTTGCTTTTCCTGCTAAGTTTGATCTGTCTTTCTATTTACCCCTTAGCATCAGGTTCAGGTCCTCGAGTCCACAAAGAGCTCACAAGTTGAGGATCTATTAGTGACCTGCCCAACTGTACTGCAGATAACTCAAAAGTATTGAATCTCGGTCCACACAAATGTAGTGTAGGAAATTCATGTGTGCAACTCATGCACTAAAATTTAGAACTTACCAAAAGAATAAAGACGGTCATTGCAAGGAGTTAAACAATTTTTTTTGGGTCAGAAAAGGAGTTAACAAGTTGAGATTTGCATTTTTTCAGAGATTCTCTTTATCCTGGGGCTAAACTCACACACTTGTTTGCCATAGCATTCCTGACCTTGTCTCTCTATCTATTTGTCTCAAATTGCATTTGCTTGAACAAGCCCCGGGTCACTTAGGTAACCCTATTAAGATATCCTTATGCGCGTGACCTGGAAATCTGCTGGCTAACATGTTATTGCTTGATTATTTCAGGTTCTTGAAGAGATAAGGCCATACCTTGTTGGTGCAGCTGGCGGATCACTTGAGCTAGTGGCCATTGAAGAACCAATAGTCAAAGTTAGAATAACTGGTCCTGCGGTTGGGGTCATGACTGTTCGAGTTGCTGTCACGTAGAAACTACGAGAGAAAATTCCAGCCACTACAGCTGTCCAACTTTTGTAATGTCATTGGGTAATGAAAGGTATAAAGCATTTAAGGTCTGATCAGTGCAGTAAATTGTGTACAGTTTTGAGAAGTCCTCTAATTTTGAAGCAGAGATAATTCGTCATTGATGTAGCTTTTCCCACCTTGAGCTGCAGCACTGGTTGAGCCTCTGCATCCAACTTTATGATTGTATTCCAGGCTGCACACAAGTTCAAAAGGTCGATCTATTTGGGAATTCTCTCGAGTTATTAAATAATAATAAAAAACGACGAGATTGTGGAAGTAAATATTCTCACATTTATTCTTACTGCAATAGTCATTGTGGAATTGATCAACAGCATTGGTAGGATTCTTGGGGTTTAACAGAATATACATATATTTTACCTTGATGAGTTAACAGGAAGAACTAAAACCGTAACAATATTAGATGCGATTCTTTAACAACTTTATGTGATAACTTTCATGTTTTAGTTAAATAAGAAATATTTCTGGAATTCCAACAGTGCTTATCTTCATTTAGTTTACTTTTACAGGCCAATATAATAGTTGTAGTAGGGTATATAATAGAATTAAAGGTTGGTTGTAGAGTTTTTCCTCTACTTTTCCCGCTTTGGAATTGAATCTCCTATATCCCGGTTGTTCTGCTGGTGTGACATTCCGAATTTCGACCCATTTTTGGGATTTATAAAATGTGTAATTCGTCAGTATGCTTATAGTAAAATCTCGCCCGGGAACTGATCACTCATGGTTATTGTTTTTAAAATTGAGATTTCGCTAGAATCGCACTCGACCGAATTTGACCGTTATTTAGAGCCCAAACTTTGGTGTCGAATTCTCGGGGTTTCGGGACGAACTTAATTGGACGGTGTCGATATTATTGTGGCCAACCTCGATGTTGCTCGGGATAAGTGAAAAGTGAAATTTTGACCGGGTACGAATTTGGACTAGTAGACCTTCCTTGCAATGTGTTTTTATAAATATCTTTTGGCCCATTTCCCATATTATTAATTAGGATTTTTTTCGGGGATCGTTAGATCGTTTTTAGATTCGAATCGTGATCGTTGGATCGCGATTATTACGATTTGACCATTTTCCCTCTCTCTCTCTTTCTCTCTCTCTCTCTCCTTCCCTTTTTTCCGCCGGTCTCCCCCTCCCTCCTTTGCGTGTCTGACTCTCCCACCTACCCCACCAACTCTCCCTCTCTCCTCTTCTCTTTTTCTTTTTCTTTTCTTTTCTTTTTTCTTCTCTTCTTCTTCCTCCTTCCTCTTTCCCCCCGACGCCGTGACTGCTTCTGGCTTGCTTCCTGCTTGTTCTCGCCGGCAAACAGCCCAGCCACCGTCCGCCATCCGCTTGGCGTCGCCACTCGCCTAGCTGTCACGTCGTCCGTCCGGCCACCTTCCCCGACCGACTGCTCTCTCCTCCCCCTCTCCCTTTTCGTCGCGTGCGTACGGCAGCCCTTTGCCGCCGTGCGTCGTCGCCTTCGCCCGTTGGACCAGATCCGCCGGGGCACCGCCGTCCAAGCCACCCAGCTACCGCCACCGTCGCCGCCGCTGACCCATCCGCCGGGAACAGCTTAGGCCACGCCGGAGCAGCCCCACAGCGGCCGTTTCTTCACCGCGCTCATTCGCCGCTCGCCGGAGCATCCCGAGGACACCGCGGACCGCCCTCGTCGCCGCCGTCGTCCTCGCGTCATTGCCGGCGTTAGCTGTGTAAGTTAACCCCTAATTCCGTATTTAGGGTGTTAAACTTACTTATGATAGTTTAATTTATGTTTAGTTTGTGTTAATTGTGGGTTAGTGGTTAATTAATTGTGTTTAGGGTATAAGTTATTGATTAGTTTATTGTTATTGATTATTATATGAAATGTTATTATTTTCGGAATTTAAATATTATTTTATTAGTTAATAAATTAATTTCGAATTAAATATTATTCTTTTATTATTAAATAATTAATTTCCGAAAATTAAATAGTATTATTTCCGGAAAATTTTCTAACGTTAATTGTGATGCCAATGTGGTTTTTGCCGTATAAGATGGCGTTTTAGAAAATTATTTGAATGATTTTGATTCGAGAAGATATTTTGAATTCTTTGAAAAGAAATTATTTTCGGATATTATTAAATAATTAAATTCCAAATTTATTTATTATTATTTCGAAAAATTTATAATTTCAAATTATGATTTCTAGTTTGAATGTTGGCGTTTGCGCCGTGATTTGTCGTATAAAATTATTTTTACGACAAATTGTTTTGATCGGAAGTTTTCAAGAAAGTTTACGAGATTATTGGCATTAAATTATTTTTATTGTTATGCCAGAAATGGATAGTGGTGTTTTACGGTTAATACTTATGTCGTTATCGAAGCTTGCGAAATTGATTGACTGTTGCATGTGTGACCATGTGATATTATTGTATGGCATTAATGTGAGCACTATTCACGGACGCATGGGCTAATTGAGAAGATAATACTTGGCCGGAATGCTTGTGTGCTCGTGTGGTCACACGTTGGAGCCGTCTTGCTTTGTATCGCTTGACGATGCCCGATTTATCGGATGCCTGGGGATTATCTGGAGTGCCGATACCTCGGATGCCTTGTCGCGGCCCGAGGCCGGACTTGATGCTCCTTACGGGATACCATCTTACTGTGTATCGTTTGATGTTGACGTATTGGAATGCCGTCATCCTGTGTATCGTTTGACGCCCGACAGGGCAGGTTGGAGCCCGATTTTTACCGGAAGACTGCCATCTTGCTGTGTATCGCTCGATGTGTGGTGGCCCCGAGGGGGCATAATAATTGGAATACGTGTGATGCATAGTGTTTGATTATGGGGTAAAAACTGCTAGGCATGGTATGGGACGTGCTCAAGTGGATTTTGCCTTATAATCGAGACACGCGCGACTGTGATGCATTAATGCATGGAAAATCTCTTTAAATGCTTCGAGTATGTAACATATGCATTCATCAACGTGTGTACCAAGGCGAGGTAAGGATGCCTATGGTTGTTTAATAATGTTGCCGTTGATGCTGTATTGTCTGGTTAGGGACCCCCGTGCGAGTTGGCCTCCTAAGCGGGGCTTAGGTTGTTAACCTATTGAGACTTTCGTTTCATTTGTTGTTGTTAACCCCTTTTTCAGGCCCTTAGCACGTTGATGCACTCAGTCGGTTCAGGGTGTCTGGAAGCTGGTTTTTGGAGTTTGACCTGTTGGTGGAGTAGATTGACCCTAGCTTGAGTTCTTTTGCTGGCTTTTGTTGTAGCGCCCGATGTGGGCTTGTAAGAATGTTCCCTGGGGTTAATCAAGTGAAAATTAAAACAGTGTTGTTTGACTGTTGTGAATGGTTTTCCTGGCTATACCTATTTGTTGTTGTTGTCCGGGGATTGTTATGATCGTTTCCGCATGCATAATTAAAAGATAAAATGAAGGGTCAGCGACGAGTCCTGGGACGTCTCATCATAATGACCATAGCGGGATGTTGCGTGTCCGTAGGGTTCGAGGCGTGACAGCTGGAGTCTCTCTCCCTTCCCTTTTGTTGGTCTTCGATTCTTTCATCATTGTTCTTTATTTGATTGGTAGACCCATCAAATGGGTGGATCGGGTTGGGTTGAAACCCAAATAAATCCATTTAATTCTTTTTGACCCATTTTCCATGCAATGCAAATTTAGTGATCCATATTCGACCCAACTCGATTCATATTGTCAGAATATTTTCATATTTAACCTAATTAATAAAACTCATACCCAAACTAATGTGAGAGTGCAGAGTGAGCGAGTACAAGATCGAGTGAGGGTGAAAGAGAATAAAGAGATAATCGTTAAAGTAAGTTAGGTCCAAGTTAGTTGTAAACCATTTAACACTCATATTATGTTGGACTTTACTATCCTAAATCCATTTATTGAATATAACTAACCCATATAACAATTTAGCCGATCATATATGAGTTAAGAAATGGTTCTCCAACTCATTTTGACAGCCACATTAAGTTGGTAATAAAGCCGATTTCATGGGGAACTAATTGCTACCCAACGTTTTATAATTCAAAAGCCTGTGTTGAATTTGCTTTCTGATTTTTGGGAGGAGAAAACGATTGAACGACGATAGAGGCAGGTTTTGTGTGTCGACTTGAGCCCAACTCGATTTATGCCAACTCGCACTCGCACGTACACCAGACTAAGTCATTCAAGTCAGCCATTTGCGACCCATATTAATCCAAATCTCTAATACTCTACCGTGTCACTCATCACCTAATTACAAGCACAATTGACTGATTAGCGCACCAAATTGCCGACCGCAGCTAAACCAAGCTAATGGGGTCTCGATAAAAATTGTTTCATGTGGCCTTGAAACAAAAAAAAAAACAAGACTGATGATGATCCGTGATCGCATCCTAAAGTTTTCAACTCCAAACATGTCATTTTTCATAAGAGTGGTAATTGCCTCTAAAACGATTTGATGGCAACTATATCAATCATAAGTGTCTATCGTCCGTTCTTATCATTCTGCGCCGTGAAATCCACATCGAAGAATGCATTCATCATATATGTATGGAGAAAACTTAATGCCCAAGATGTCAGCGGAAGCATTCTCTAACTTTCCTTCAAAATACGAACACAAAACAATTGCGAGTTTTACGAAACACATTCAATTGACCACATACAAGGCAAAATTGAGGGGAAAATATATCTATCCGATAACTCTTATGATTCTTTACCAGATTAATGCTCAAAACCTATTTATATTTAGCGTATGCATAATAACAAAATTAATCCAAAGCTTATGAGAAAAGGCTGCTGGACGGCCCTCCCATAGCCATTTTGGTTTCAATTTATATCGCCATGTAGCATGACTCAGCATCATCCTTCTAGAGCATGGCTCCGCTTAATCATCGCATTCAAGTATGCAAAAATCACTACAAAAAAATTAGGTTTTAGCGACGGAAAAAAATTCGTCGCTAATACGCCATCGCAAAATTTTTCGACGAAAAATTTCAATTTTCGTCGCTAATTTGCGACGAAAAAAAATTCGTCGCTAATTTTTCGTGGCAAAATTCTTCGCTAATTTGTCACGAACTTTATTCGTCGCAAAATTCGTCACTAATTTGCCACGAACTATATTCGTCGCTAATTATTCGTCGCAAAAGTCGTCGCTAATTTGCCACGAACTATATTCGTCGCAAAATTAGTCGCTAATTATTTTTCGCAAAATTCGTCGCTAATTTGCCAAGAAAATTTTTTTTGGTCAGTAATTTACGGCGAACTTATTCATGGCAAAATTCGTCGCTAATTTGCCACCAAATTTTTTTACTTTTGCCATCAGCATTATTTATGAACAAATTTAGTGACAATTTTTTATTAATTCTTTAGCGACGAACTCTGCGACGATTATCGTTTAGGGACGAAATTAGCGACCAAATTTTATTTTTGCAACGAACTTTTGTAATTTATGGTCATACGATAAAATCATTTATTTTATTTTTTGATTTTAAACCTAATTAAAAGCAAAATTAATTTTTAAAATTTATATTTAACATTGATTAAGCACTTAATAACATCAAAATATTATAATAATATGAAAATGAAATACATTCATCTACATTTTCCACAAGAATGACATAAATATTTTTTTTATAGTACACATCATGAGAGAATGAATAATCTTGCACAATAAATAATGACGACAGATTTGAATCAAAAAAGAATATCCTGCTTTTAGCGACAATCCCCATCATACAAAATACTGAACAAAACTAAAGACACGGTCCATGTGAGATGCTCACTTCCTGCTCCAGTTTTGACAAATGCCGGTTGAAATGTTGTTGTAAACTCTCATTTGCATAACTTCTGCAGAATTGCTCAAAGCTGTTCTTCTGCAAAACACAAATTGTCTGGAATTAGACACAAAATTAGTGATATTGTTTCCACATTAAATGTTAATATATTCAGCTTCTAAAGGATACATAATGACTGTGAAGCAAGCAATCTTAATTAAGTAAAGCAACGAAGGTAAATGAAATATAGAGGAAAAATGTTGAAGTTCACTTTCAGTGATAAATCTAATAGAAGTAAAGAAACAAAGGTGCAACGTAGGTTTTCCAAATTGGTTCACTGTCCACAACTGCACACTTCCACCACAAAAAAAAAATATTTATGTAAGTGAGATGAACAAAATAAAGAATGATATTGAATGCTATTTATCTTTTAGCTACCACAAAATACCTGACAACACTGCATACTTCCACCACAAGCAGCATAATGAAGTGGAGTGCTTCCAGCACCTGCAACGTGCAAAGAACAATACACATGACTTTCCACAAATGCATGATTCTAAGTAGGTATCACTGCATTCAAATAACTAACTTTTTCAATGGCTCAAGTAGAGGGGACGTAGACAGCACAAGAAAAAGAGACGTAGAGCGGGCATAGGAATACAATCTGTTCAAAAAGTACCAAAGAGTGAAAGTGAAGTCCAATACAAAGTCAGTTAGGCAAGTAGCACCTCCACTCCCCACAGAAGACAAGGATGATTAAAAGGTAAACTAAAAACAACATTTCCTTTTGTGCTGTTTCAAGGATAAAAAGCAGTCTAAGATAGATAATTACAATAATGTTAATACCAAAACATCTCCTAAGATGGTATTGACTAGGAGATGAATACATTGCGAAAAGAAACATTAGCATAGCTTTTTACCTGCTTTTGAACCATCGAACTGCATGATAAGAAAAGCCAACAAATCGACCAGAGATATTAGATTCGAACTAAGTAAAGCAGCAGGAGAGATCATGAAAGAAAATGAAGTTCCATTAGAGAGGCAAGTAGTAACATTATAAGAAACCCCCTGGGGGAATCATGTTCATCATGATAACCCACTCAAAGCAAACACCGCCTTGTTGTGCGGTTTCTCTACTCCTACTTCTCTGACTGAAGTGTTAAATAAATTACATGCACAACCAATTGTTGACACCTAAATTTTGGCGCATCATTTAGTGTTAATTGCATAAAAAATTAGGAATTAAATTTTTAACCCCTGAACAAAAATATTAAAATTGCGTAGCATATAGTTTAGGTTCATATAGATTAATTGCATTTTGCATCGGATCGACGGCGGTAAGCGAGCTTAAAATTCATCATGTAAATCGAGCTCGGGCATCGAACGAGACTCGGCTCACTCGGAAAGCATGGGCCGAAAATCACACGCAAAAGGGCTTGGTTGTCTTAATTTGAGCTTAAATTAGCCCATTATGCTTAATTAAAGAAAAACCCAAATTAATTCAGCCCACTTAGAATTAAATTAAAGCCTAAATCTAAGCCCATTAGGACTAGAAAATCCGATTAATTGACCTAGGTTTACACTATAAATATATGTTTATGTCTTTGGGGGAAGGGGGGTTTTTTCTTTCTTTTCGGAGGTGCAATTCGCGAGGGTCAAGGGGAGAGAAAAAGCTCTCCACGTTCTGAGTCAAAGCAGGGGACACACGGCCAGAGAAAGAAAAACGTGAAGAGAGGAGCCATTGAAAGAAAGACAAAGAAAAGTCAAAGCAGGGGACACACAAGAAAAAAAAGAAGAAGAATCGTGAGTGGAAGAGGCTTTACGTCTACGCAAAGGGGGCTTCGTTCAAGGTCCTGAAGAGGTCCCATGGCTTACAAAAGAAGAGGCTTTACGTCTACGGGGGGGGGGGGGGGGCTTGGTTCAAGGTCTAGACATTCTCACGTAGAGACGAGAACAGGGGGCCATTAAAGAAGAATTCTACGGAGACAACACTGACAAGTCTCTCTCTGGGACAAAAGGCTACACATTCATCACAAGAAGACACGTTCTGCACACAAGGGACAATTCGTAGACGAAGGCACCACGCCCCAGCTCATCGCTCCCTGACTCCTTCACTTTGCCGTCTGCTATAGTCACGCCCAACCATTACGTGTCGCAAGTACGTCGCCGACGGTGTTCAGCTAGGCCACGCGATTAGCACCAGCGAACCTTCGTTGCCGGACCTGTAAAGCTGACGATCAAACGAGCTAGTCCCTGCACTACGTTATCTCTAGTGTTCCTCGAAGATCACTTATTACTCTACGATTGGTTTCTTTGATACCTGCAGGTCTTCCGGTCGCTATTGCTCATTCCCTGGGCATTATTTTCACTTGGAAGTTTCGTTGAAATTGCTGCCAATTAGTCAGTCTATCATTGGCAATTCCCCTCACCAACATATTGCTGCACTGAGATTATCGAGCTGAACTCCTCAGCCATTGCGAGCAGCCCGAGTCAAGTTGCCGTCCTCGACGCCGCGCCGCCGCTCCCGACGTCGTACCGCCGTTCCCGACGTCGCGCCGCCGTTCCCGATCCACCGCCGGTCACCATCCCGAGTTCGATCCGAGTTCAAATTTGGAATTATCCGCCAATTAGGTAAGATTATCCTAATATTTCTTTCAAATATTTAATTTCCTAGTTTTCGGATGTTTGGATATTTCGTGAATATTTTGGTGGATAGCTACATATCTTAAGGTAATTTTGTGATATCCGCAATATTCAAAAAATACCCAAAATTGGGAAATTTTCCTAATTTGGCAACGTATCTGGACGACTATCCGACCTTATCCCTAAGGTACGATACGCGGCGATACGGAAAATCGTTATCTTGTCCATAATCACTTGGACACGATAATAGATTTTATTTGCTTTCCAAATTTGACCAATCAACTTTCCGTCAATATCTATAACCCTATAGATATGATTGTCAGTTTGATTTCTTTGCCTTATCCGAATTTGAAAAAATCTTGCGGATTGCGTGAATTGTTTGAATGTAGTTATTTTTGTTGATTGCTTTCCTTTTAAATAAAGAAAATCCAAAAATTTATTAGTTAGATTTAAATTAAAAATTTTGCATGCTTAGGGAATCTTAAATATATCCAAAAGAATAAGATAATTATTTGATTTAAATTGGGATTAGGGGTTGCATATTTCCTAGTTTAAATTAAAGATTATTTTAATCTTAGTGGATTATTTAGGATATTTAATAATTTCGAATTTTAATAAAAATCCCAAAAAAAGAATCACTTTAGGATAAATCAATCATTTTCTCTAGGATAGATTGCATGTTATTTGAGTAATTTTTAATTCCGAATTTCATTTAAAAAAATACCAAAAATAAATTATTTGTCCGTTATTAGAATTAGGTCACGTCGTCGCATGACATATAGTTTGCATGTTAGGCTGCATTAATCGCATGTTAATTTTTACACGTCATTACATATAGCTTAGCTTTCATTTAAATAAGTGAAAATAAAAAAATATTGAGTGAACTGCTTGTTAATTAGAAATCGTATTAGGATTATTGATATGATTTTCTAGCTAACTATGCAGATGCTTACGTTGCTTTGAGGTAAGTAATTCTCTCAATTTTGCAATTTATTTAATGTTTTGATTATTGGGTGTTACTTTGGTGGTTTGCGCACTCGCATGAACACCTCACATGTTAGTAATTAGGCTATAAAATGGATCCAGACTGCATGCGAAACATTTTTTTGAAAAGAAAAGGTACCGAAAGGGCGCTAGACTAGATCTAGCGTAATCAAGTCCCCGAACTTAGAATCTCTGGTTCGTAGGAATAAAACATATATCCCTATGTTTTATTTAGGTTTCTAATCGACCTACCACAAATAGATTAGTGGCGACTCCAAGCATGAAAACTTTTGCACGTTAAAAACTTAAATCTTAAGTTGCGAATTGGTAGGGCTTGGGAGGGCCCGAGTTAGGCTTAGTCTTAACAATTCATTAGCCTGAGAGAAAAAATTAGGTTGCGACACCAATTACTCCAGAAACTTAGCTTGTTAGAGTACAACGCAATATTAAACTCACATCTTGAATTATTAAAGGTTGCTGCATCATGCGTACAATTAACCAAAACCTAAAACATTTAGGATCCCATCGACCAAAATAGATCATTAATAACTCAATCTCAGGACCTTTATTTTGCTTATTTCTTCAATACCATACTGTGTATGCGCAGCATGATCGAAATGACAGCCTAAAACAACCGAGTCACACCGAACAGATACATTACTATACCTATGCATAAGCACACAACGATTAATAACTAATCCCCGTATAAGCACACAACGATTAATAACTAATCCCCGTATAACCAAAAACGATCTCAGTGAATCTCTGTTAGTGAACACAACTACGTTGCCATAACCTTGACCTTGTCATCCCAGAGCTGCCATGCACCATCACCATCAAAATTCTCAGGTAAACTTCGACAAGTAAGACGGTACATGTCAAAAGAAGCATCGGCAACACAAGTCCATTCGTGATCTTCCCCATTGCCAAACCCCTCTCAGTCCGCAGCCCCTCCGGCCGAAGAAGTCACCAGAGGAGATGAACGAATCACCACCGCAATCAAATGTTGCAATCAGTGTCGGACTGAAGGCTAATCAGGACCACCCCGTGCGAACTGAAGGTCCACGACGAACATGATTTCACGAATAACGATCAAATCGAATCAATCGGCAAGTAACGGATCCGAAAGGCCATGCCTTTCGAATCAATCTGTCACGCCTCGAACCCCATTGAGCCCGCGACATCCCTCTCCTCGGTCGGAAGAGTGCGACGTCCCAGGAATAACGTCGCCTACCCAACGATCCATCAGAGTTAAATCGCGGCGGAAGCAATCAAAAATTTCGGACATTAAAATTGGAGAACACCAAGAAGGAACAAATCGACAAACCACCAAGCATATATTACACTTCCAAATATTTACATCATCCGCCAATACAAACCACAAAATAATTTATAAGCACACCGAACTATAAACTCCAAACCACCAAAATATCAAGATCAGCTCTCTAGGTCAGCACTATCCAAAAATGGGGCGCATCCTCCTTCCAGAACTATCCCCTACGCCCTCTCGAAGGCATCCACTCTGACTCACTGTCCTCGGCATCACCACCTGAATCCTCCGTAGTTGTTTGCTCACCTGACGACTCCGAGTCGACCTCAATCTCGACATTCAGGCGGGGGCTCTAAAATGGTTTGATTGAAACAACCATGAGATCACATCTCAATAAGTCACAACCTAAGGCCCACCTAGGCTATCACGTAATTCCAGACACATCCAAACGCGCAACCAAACAACCACACAACCAGCAATCAAACATTCACACATACCTGGACTCTCTGCATACGCACCATGCACGTTAGCCCACAATCCCAACATACAATTCTTGCACACATGCCATCACACACTTTCCACATATCAATACACACGCCGATCATACCACATCAATACATCACAGCCACGCGCGTGCCTCGATTATAAAGTAAAACCTACTTGGGCATGTCCCATACCATGCCTAGCAGATTTTACCCCACAATCGCGCACTGCATCACGCGATACAAACACACTCGCACACTAACTCACACCATGCATCACTTTCACAATCCTCACATGTCAAGCCAATTCCCGCTCATTCTCAACCTTTCCACCACTACCGCGCCCGCGTAAAACGCATCAAGCCAACGGTCTTCTGAACTCGTCAGGCATTGACACCCCGTCGGGCCGAGCATCGTCACCTCGTCAGGGACGGCATCGTCCCGCGTAAACGAACACGCCTCAAGATGAAATCCTACACATACTTTCCTTCTACCGTGCCCATGTAAAACGCATCAGGCCAACGGTCTTCTGACCACGTCAGGCATCGTCACCCCGTCGGGCCGGGCATCGTCACCTCGTCAGGGACGGCATCGTCCCGCGTAAATGAACACGCCTCAGGACGGACCTTACCTCGCGTAAACGAACACGCCTCAGGGTATTACTTTTCCCATCAATCCTACATTTTCGTACCTTTGTTCCACACTCTCCACACGTATCACACGGCCACACATACACACGGTCACACACAAATTCACATCTTGCACATACTTTTCACAATTACCCACCCTGATCACGTGAACACCACACAAACATCCAAGCTTGGCACGCGAACTCAATGCGCAATCACGCCACCACACCTCATAGCCACACAATCACACACACGAGCTCATTCAAGCATCAAACTACCCGTCAAAATGCCACGATAACACCGAATAATTCTCGAGAGAGAGAAAAACCGAGAATATGTAAAATCGGGTCCAAACTGGGTAGTTGCGTAGTGACAGAAATCCATTTGAAATAAATAGTAAACCAACTCCAAAAATTCTAAATTTTGGATATGTCATAAAAAACATCTTGATCAACATTTCTTATGAAGAACACGAAATCCGGTTCAATCTGCAACCATGCCTTTTTGTCCCTCGAAGTCAGACCAAAATCTGTTCGCTCTAACAGACTGTTTTGTCCTCAAAATACATTTCTTTCAACAAATGTCCCCAACAATTGTGAAGGAAGTATTTTGAAAAAAGGACTGGAAAAATTTATAAAAATTCGAACAGACCCCGAAGGTCGGGTGAACAGTAAATCGGGTAGACCCATTTCGGTCCAAAGATGAACTTCCGAATGGCCTCAAATGATTTCAAAAAATTCACAAATTAAATTATGTTATACCTCAAGATGTTGGGAACAACTTTCATGAAGAAAACTTTCTCAAATTCGGCCCACAAAATTCTCTACAAAAATAGAAAACCGGGCGGGTACAGTAACCGCGAATCCGCAATTCACCCCGAACCTCACGGATTCAAACCCGAACCGAATTCTACCGAATTCCAACCGCCTAAACTCATTTCCCGACGTCTAATCCAACCCGCAACAACCGCTAACAGTCATGATCAGCCATCAACAACCACGATCAGCCACCAATAACCACGATCAACCACCAAAAACCATTATCGACACCTTAATCAACCTCTAAATCCTCTAAACCATACCCGAACGAGTCCGAAAATACCCGACGTCCTAAATAGGGATTAGATCGCGACTTACTTGGTTCTAGACTAAAGCGGCTAGAATGTAGCGCTGCGGCGGCGAATGGCGGGGACGGCGGTGGACGGCGGCGTGGCTTGGTGGTGGCGAAGGCAAGCGGCGACGGCGGCAATCCAGCGATGGGGGCTTCACGGTGGGGGAGAGTTCGGGAGGGAGAGAGAGGAAGAATTTGGTGGGGAGGGGGCTGCCGTGGGGGAGGGGAAATGAGTGAGGAGAGAGAGAGAGAGATTTGACTTAAATAGTCAAATTTTGACCAACTTTTCCAAAATGCCCATTTTGCCCCTCTCTCACTTGGTCTACATTAATCCAAGCCAAAATATCCAAGGGCATTCTAGTCTTTTCATCCTTGCATTATTGGGCTGATCTTATCCTCTTAATTTCCCAAAATAATTTTCCAATAATTCCCCCTAAAATTCGGAATACCCAAAAATAGGCCTAGGGGCAAAGTCGTAATTTTCCGGTCCCGGGCCGAATTTCCATTTTTCGACCATACCAACCCCAAATATCATTGGCCACACTAAAATGACGTCATCCTCGTAAAAATAGTCGCGCACAACCTCGAAAATCGACATCCAAGTCCGGATCCAATTTCGCGATCAAAATCGCCCAATCTCAATTTTAGGGTCTCTCACTAACGGGCGGCTGTATAGGGATTACGCGTATCAACCTAGGGTTATTCGAGTCATGGCGACCTCGATTGTCACCGAAGGTCGACTCATGATCGAGTTCTTAGGTCCACGTACATTTCCCTAGGTATCTATTCCCTAAAGGTTAGTATCCCGAGAATGATCAGTTCCGGGCGAGACTTACTAAAATGAAATGAGAAATAACATCTATTTCATTGATTCCGGAAATAGGTCGAAATTCAGGATGTTACACAATCGGGGGAGGGGGAGGGGGAGTTACGTACGAATTCACGGACGATGCCCTTGTAGACGAGGAGGGGGAGGGCGACGTCAAAGATGCCGACGAGGGCGAGGTTTCGGCGAGTCCACCGGAAGTTGTGCTCCAGGTTCTCGCACGCCGTGCTCCAGTCCTCGATGAACCTGTTTTCTGCGTTTCCATTCCTCCTTGCCCTCGATAGGGGGAGGAGCCGCCGCCCCTTCGAGCTCCGTGTCCTCTAGGGCTCCGGAGGCCATGGACAAGGAGGAGTCGCGGGAGGAAGTGCGGGGGGGAAGGGGGTACCGAAAACCCTTAGCGAGCGCGAGGGGTTTGGGGGTGTGGGGGAGATGGAAGAAGCAGAAGCGAGAAGGAGAAGGAGAAGCGGAAGCACACCTGATATGATTGAGAAAGAGGGAGAGAGGGGGAGAACAGTGAGCAAGAGAGAGAGAGAGAGAGAGAGAGAGAGATTGGGGGTGACGGCGGGGCTTTGGGGCGCTCTTTTTTTAATTAAATTAGCGACAAACTTTATATTTCGTCACAAATTTTAGTGACGAACCTTATAGTTCGTCGCTAATTTTTGTGACGAAATTTTTTGTTCGTGGCTAATTTTTGCGACATTAATTCAAAAAATAAAAAATTTTGTAACAAATTTTTTTTCGTTGCTAATTAGCCATGAAAAATAATTCGTTGCAAAATTTTTTTATTTTCTAAATTGTTAATGTGAAATGTCGTCACTAATTAGCCACGAATTTTTTTTCATCGCTAATTAGCGACGGATTTAGCGATGACATTTGACATTAACAATTTAGAAAATAAAAAAATTTTACGACGAATTATTTTCCGTGGCTAAATCCGTCGCTAATTATTTTTTGTCGCTAAATTCAACGCTAATTAGCGACAAATTTTTTTTCATCGCTAAATTCGTCGCTAATTTGCAACGAATTTTTTTTCGTCGCTAAATCCGTCGTAAATTAGCCACGGAAAATTTTTCGTCGCAAATTAGCAACGGATTTTTTTTTCATCGCAAATTCCATCGCAATTAAGTATCGCAGTATTTCCCTACTATATTTATTTCCGTGGCTAAATCCGTGGCTAATTAGCGACGGATTTAGCCATGGAAATTAAGTATCGGGGCATTTTCCTACTTTATTTATTTCCGTGGCTAAATCCGTCACTGATTAGCCACGGATTTAGTCACGAAAATATATATAGTAGAGAAATGCTGCGACGGATTTAGTCACTGAAAGGTTTGCTCTCTTTCATCATTGCTGACAATGCGAAATTTACCATCGCGACTTTTTGCCACAGCATCTATCGGCAAGACAAAAAAATGTTTCCTGACAACCGACCAAAGAGAAGAGGCTCGAAGATGTTCGTGCAGGAAATATGTAGACATTTACCTCATCTATGAAAATAATAGATGGAGCCTCCTTCTTTGCCCGTGCAAAAAGATCTCTCACACGAGAGGCACCCATGCCAACATACAACTCAACGAACTCGCTAGCTGAACAACTTATGAAAGGCACTTCAGCCTCCCCAGCCACAGCCTTAGCTAGAAGTGTTTTACCAGTCCCAGGATGTCACACCCTGACTCAAATCCAATGCTTTCCACACCTCACTTCCATGAGTCGAACGATGCGACATCCCAGGCGTATGTCGTCGACTCAACGGTTTCGCATCAGAGTCAATTGTAGCGGAAACAAAGCCCTAAAAATCATCCACTGAAATTCAGATTAAAAGAATGCATAACTATCTCCACAAACATAGAGAAAATAATACCAACAACAATGTAATTCCGCATGAAAAGTACTGGTTAAAAAGATGTTGTGATACCAGAACAAATATCAACAAATTTTCCTAAAAGTTGCAAGTTATTCGCGAAGAACAAATCATAAACACTTGTTGAGGAGTTAATGACTCAAAATGACATGAGCCTTCAGGTCCAATGGACTAATAGCAATCCCGGTCAGTAATCACAGCTGCTGCCCATCATATGCGTGAAATAGTATTGACCATCAACTCCTTCGAAGAGGCATACAACTATCATAACTGCATACAGCATCCACACTAAAAGGAAGCAACTTCAATCTCAAATATGATGAAATGCGTTGGACATCAGTTGATCCAATTTTCCAGAAGTAATCATGGACATCGATTATATTCTGTAAAAACTCACCAAAAGGACACCTCGGGGAGGCCGAGCACCAACCCGTACGTATCTGTCTGGATTCCTGAGAAATTCCTGAGCAGTAAAGAACAGCAGTAAATAACATTTCGTGAATAAACATGAAGCCTTCAGGATTATGACTAGATTTTGATTGTAGTACCATAATGAACTGAAGGAGGCCTGACATACCACAATTTCTTCCAATTCCTCCTTAGCCTCATCGACACCTGCAACATCCGCAAAAGTTACTGTTTCACCCTGATCGGACATTTTTGTGTCAGCACCACCCCCGGATTTGCGCCTTCTAAGCTGACCAGCAGTATGCTGCATCAAAAAAGTACCAAATTAAAAATTATTACAGCCTTAAATTCAAGGTATGGAAACGATAGGGAGCTGGCACAACCTGAGTGAAGCTCACAGGAAACCGGTGTAGAAGACCAGCAAGCACTGCTGCGTAGAATAGAGTTATCTGCAGAAGCAAAGTAAAATAAATGAGGAGACTGTCTCATTCTGTACTAAAGAGAGCAAAAAAATTAATATAAATTCCGCTATGCAATTAAGTAATTTGATTCAAAGGTAACATTTAGCCTTCTGCACAGTTTCCTAAAGCCTATGTCATCCATCCATACTCTCTTCAACAAAATCCACATCTTTAAAAGACCGGAACTTTTCGGAAGATCTACATTAGTACGTCTCAAAAGAGAGAACATCCCTTCACTATAGTAGAACAGAGAACATTGTTAACTTCTTTCAGAATTGAAGAGAAGGAGAGTAGAAGGGCTGTCCAATAGGTCAAGCTTAACACTAACAGCGATAAAATGTTAAGATCATTTGACGGATACTTACTCTAACAGGTTGATCGACGACAGATCGCAGAGCACTCATTCTATTCACTAATAATAATACGCATTCTTCATCCATAAAATACACTGCAACATACATGCAATTAATCTACAAGAGCACAATTCGCGTGTCATAGAAAAATAGATCAAGTCTCAAACCTCATAATCTACGGAACAGAAAACAAATTTTCCATCTAAAGAAGCAGTCAGAACAATCAAATCATTCCATGAACACTAGTTAGCGAGATATAACAAAAGTATTCAGGGTGCAGAACATCAATGAAAGAAGGTGACCTTTTACTGAAAAAAAAACCAATTCATGCTAATCATCTACCTCAATCATAATTCGACAAACTTTATATTAGCGAGAGAGGGAGAGAAATTGGGGGTGAGGGCGGGGCTTTGGGGCGCTCTTTTTTTTTAATTAAATTAGCGATGAACTTTATATTTCGTTGCAAATTTTAGCGACGAACCTTATAGTTCGTCGCTAATTTTTGTGACGAACTTTTATGTTCGTGGCTAATTTTTGCGACATTAATTCAGAAAATAAAAAAATTTTGCGACGAATTTTTTTTCGTCGCTAATTAGCCATGAAAAATAATTCGTTGCAAAATTTTTTTATTTTCTAAATTGTTAATGTGAAATGTCGTCGCTAAATCCGTCGCTAATTAGCCACGAATTTTTTTTCGTCGCTAATTAGCGACGGATTTAGCGACGACATTTGACATTAACAATTTAGAAAATAAAAAAATTTTGCGACGAATTATTTTCCATGGCTAAATCCGTCGCTAATTATTTTTTGTCGCTAAATTCGACGCTAATTAGCAATGAATTTTTTTTCATCGCTAAATCCGTCGCTAATTTGCAACGAATTTGTTTTCGTCGCTAAATCCGTCGCAAATTAGCCACAAAAATTTTTTTGTTGCAAATTAACAACGGATTTTTTTTTCGTCGCAAATTCTGTCGCAATTAAGTATCGCAACATTTCCCTACTATATTTATTTCCGTGGCTAAATCCGTGGCTAATTAGCGACGGATTTAGCCACGGAAATTAAGTATCGGGGCATTTTTCTACTTTATTTATTTCCGTGGCTAAATCCGTTGTAATTTTCCGTGACTAAATCCTTTTTTTTGTAGTGAATCAAAGGATCATTTCTCAAGAGTCATCTTTCAGTGACAGTAAAGTCGAATCACCAAATCAGCACTAGGTGTGAACAACCAAGGCCGCCGTGGATGGAATTTGCAATCCATCACACCTGCCGATTAGAAGAATAATAAATAAGTAACAATATACCCAGACGTCAGTTTCTTATCTGCATGGCATAGCTAGTTGGCTTGTAATTAGATGAGCAGACAATGACAATGACAGTGTTAGAGTAGAGGGGACTTGTCCCAGCACAAATGTTTCAAACCACTTGGTTATAAGATAGGAACATGGCCCTGAGGCAGGATGCGTTTTCTCCCCCATTATAAGGTTTACGCAAGAATCTCAGACACAAATATCAGAACAACTTAATTAAATCACTAATAAAAAAAGGTCAGTTCTCTTTCAATCTGCTTCCTGATGTACCGTCCACGTTTATCCACACTTTGATATGCTGCCAAGTATCTTGGATAGAGAGACTGCATAGGTTTCACGTAGCCCCCGGCTCTAGCCTCAACTTAATGATGATTTTGTCAACAATGGAATAAATGAACGGTGACGTCTAGAAAATCTTATGGCCAGAGCTGCTTTAAGACTTTGTCAACAAAGGAAGAAGCTCTTGCATTGCCCTAAGCCAAGTGACATCAGCAGAATTGTAGACCTTTGAGTGTCCCCAAGCTATTTTATAAAAACTCACTCATCCTTGACATGATATCCTTTCTAACACTACCCACCCAGACCCCCCCCCACACCCCCAAAACCCCCCAAAGAAAAACTTCATGAAGCTAGGGATAGGTATTCCTCCTCAGTGTCAATAATTTTTTGCATAGAAAAGAGTACGAACACTCACCTCTTCCATTTGAGCTTACATGCCCTTGGAGAATTTCCAAGGGAACAATGAGAGGGTTCTGGTTGAAATCTAAATAAACCATGCCATGGAACACAGGCTGTACAATCATCAGAACACGATGCAAAAATGGGGTATAAGCGATGTAAGGCCATATTTGTAATGTCCTTCGAATGACACCTGACAATCAGAACAAACAAGTAACAAGCTGAAATCTATAAGACTATATATACATGCAAACATTAAATTTTCTACCCAGAAAAGGCAATCGTGTAACTACAAACAACCAACTCAGTTTGATCAGCTACGCTTCCCCAAAACAAAATTTCATCCAATTCTCACAACTTTTAAATTGTCACAAAGATAATAGCAAACTTACTTGAGTGTTTTGTAAGGTTGAGGCGAAAGGTCCATATCAAACCAACAGAGTTTTCCCTCTCTGCTTCCAACAATTAAATTATCCCCACAAGGGAAGACAACCAAGAATTATGGGGATCATCTACAAATCAACAAGGAAGAGAACACTAACATCAGATTTTCAAACATACCTTGAGGATGAATTGCAATTGAGGAAACTTCAAGAAGTCCAGTCTCAAGCTTTTTAATGAGTTTTTGCTTCAAGAGGTCATACACGCGAATATTCTTCTTAGTTGAAACAAAGAAGATGGATCGAGAATGATGAAAAACGGGATAAGGACATTAGGAGTGCCATAACTTTTGTACGGCGCTCATTTGAGTGCCATAACTTTTTTTTGGCTCACTTAAGTGCCACATCGGAGTAAAATAAATTATTTGAGTGCCACTTCCGGCGAAAATAGATCACTTGAGTGTCATTTTCAACCAATGAGCTGACGTGGATTTTTTAATTAATTTTTGGCAAAAGTACACTATAAGTGCCATAACTTGTGTACGGCGCTCACTTTGGTGCCATAACTTTTTTTCGGATCACTTTGGTGCCAAGTCGGAGGAAAAACGATCACTTAAGTGTCATAACTTTTTTTTGGATAACTTTAGTGCTAAAATTTTTGAAAAACGATCACTTAAGTGCTAAAATTTTTTAAAAACAATCATTTAAGTGCTAAAATTTTTAAAAAACGATCACTTAAGTGCCAATCTCCGGCGAGACTCCGGCGAGCCACGTCAGCTTCAGAAATTAATAAAAAAAATGCCATGTCAGATTTCCGGCGAAAAATTGTGTACGGCACCGGAGTTGGCACTTAAGTAATCGTTTTTCAAAAATTTTAGCACTTAAGTGATCGTTTTTCAAAAATTTTAGCACTAAAGTGATCCAAAAAAAAGTTATGGCACTAAAGTGAGTGCCGTACACAAGTTATGGCACTTGTAGTGTACTTTTGCCATTAATTTTTCATTCGACGTGGATTTTTTTAATTTAATTTAATTTTATTTTATTGATTTTTAAAATTTTTATTTTTCTTTATCTTTCTTATTTTTCATTCGGCGAAAATGAGCTGATGCGAAGGCTCTTGCTAGCGGCCGCGGACGCCCTTGGTGAGGCCATTGTGGCCTCACCGGTTGCGACCGCGACGGTGAAGGGACTCGCCAGATTCGGCGAGGCCGCCTTGCCCGCGGCGGCGAAGGCTCTCGCCAAATCTAGTGAGGCCACCTCGCCCACAGTGGCGATGGCTCTCGCCAGATCCGGCGAGGCCACCTCGCCCGCAACGGTGAAGGCCTTTCGCGGCCTCGCCGATGCTGGCGAGGTGGCGAGGGCCTCGCCAGATTTGACGAGGCTACCTCGCTCGCAGCGGTGGAGGTTTTCGCCAGATCTGGCGAGGCCGCCTTGCCCGCGGCCGGCGAGACGACCTTCGCGACCTCGCCCACTATCGGCGAGGCCAAGACGACCTCGCCCAGTGCCTTTGCAGCCAGGGGCATGGTGGCCCTTGCCCAATCTAGGCGAGGCCTTCAGAGCCAGCGAGGGTCGCCGACCCTTGCCGAAATTCAATTTTTTTTGCAAAAATAAAAAATAAAAAATTAGTAATAAAAAAATTCAAAAATTCAAAAAAAATATATTAAAATATTATCCACGTAAGCTCTGGCGAAGCCACATCAGATTTTCCAGCTACCAAGTGGCATTTGGCACTCAAGTGATCACTTTTTCAAATTTTTGGCACTAAAGTGAGCCAAAAAAAAATTATGGCACTCAAGTGAGTGCCGTACAAAAGTTAAGACACTTCTAGTGCTCTTATCCCGATGAAAAACTGGTGAAACTGGAAGACCGTGCAACTTGAATGGGATCTTCTGAGTAATCTTCTTTGACAACTGGTGTATTAAGATTGGTCTTGATTCACGTGAGGAAAGTTAAAGGAAACTACTTAGAAAAAGTGACTAAACCTACTGCAAGTTAAAAAAGTAACACTCCACAAATTATGGTGATCTCAAACCAGAAAATGCTAAGAAGCAAATAAAAGTTCTTACTTATGTTGTTTGGGAAGTCAACTGACAAACAATTTTTGCCTAGGACAATACTAAAAGAAGACGGAAGCTCATGGCCAAAAGATGCTTCTACCAAAATAACAGGAAGAGAAGATGACAAGTCAAACTACCACATTAAACATACACATGTCTCCCTACAACGGTCTCAATTGTGTCACAGGCTTATAGAGCAAGGATTGTGAGTGTGGCAGTGTCATTAGATCTCTTGTAACAATAAAAAGTTAGGGGTCATCATTTCCTCTTACCATTTATTGGCTGATACAGAAAGAGAGAAAAAGGAGAGAATTTGAAAAAGACTCTATCATCTCTGTGATCACTCAAAGCTGTTTCAATACCTTAGACCTATAGTATTGTACAAAATTACTCATGGATGCAAATACTCTGGTTGACATTGATTCTTATCTTGCAAACAATGTGCTATTTTGTTTCTACCATCGTTTTCCCCACATACCTTCTAGAAAAAAGTTTACCTACTACTACAACAACTGATGTTCTGGGTTCTTTCTTGTAAGCCGCATTAATGCTACATATATATATATACATATATATATACATATATATATATATCTATATCTAAATGCTGGGAGTATTCACTTCTCTTCAAACAATGGATCCAACTACCCCTCAAAGAGACACATCATCATAAAGCACTCAACCACAAGGATATCTGCAGGCATCACTGTGGATAAATAGTCTCCTTTGCGATGCCATTCAACTGAGGTCACGGTATGCACAAACCCAAGAAATCAGTGTTGTAAAATAAATGGCTTCGAATCAAAAGAGCAATCAAGTCGGACTTTGAGGCGTAATATCACTTTTTTTTAAGGATTTATTTGCCCCACAATGTTGTTAATGATCACCGGTAAAAATCCTTCAGGATACAACAAAGTCTCAAAATGAGAATACTAGATAGCAATTCTAGTATTTCTCCAGGGTCTCTCTTGGAAACAATTGAAAATGATGGCTGTAGTTTTCGAATGAAGACTTGAAAATTGATGTCTATTTTCCTTCTTGCCAAAAACTGACATATATAGAAATCAGTCTGAAAAGAACATAGGCAACTCTTTACGAAAGGTTGCAAAGCTAACAATGATATTCCTTCGGAAGAAGTTGCAAAATGAACAAATGCAACCCTTCGGGAAAGATTGAAAACTGAACAAGTATAATCTCCAAAAGTTGTCTTGAAAAGGCACATGTAAAATTCGGAATAAAATAAAATAAAAACATATATAAATAAAATTCCTAATTTTCATAATTTCGAAAATTATTTTATAAACAAAAACAACCTTTCAACTAATAAAGATTTATGAGATAACCTTACGAAATAAAATAAAAAATAAAGGGATTAGTGCTAAGTACGCCTTATAATCGTGCAATTATTCGTGCACCCGCACGCGGGTATTGTGTGGACTAGCACACACCCCATTGTCTTCACTCTAAGAAGCAGAAAGATATTCACAGTTATAAAGTGACCCACTTTCTCAAATCTTTCCTATGTGGGACAAATGAAAGAGCATTATATTGTTTGTTTTACAAACAAACATCCAACAATCAGCACCCATGGCTTTAGTGAAAAGGCCTTGAGATAACAACTTGAGCACAAAAGAAATTGACAAAATTCTAAAAGGGTACCTTGAAATGTCTTAACCTGATTACCTCATGCTTGTGCCTATCATCTTGAAGCCAGCTCACCAAGGGCTGCTCATCTATGCACAACCATATATCCAACAAAGTTAAAATCAACTTCAAACGAAACTTTAAACAAATTTGATGTAGGAAGATGAGTTCCAAAATAATGAGCCCAAATTGTTTGAGAACCAGAAGAGACTGACAATGAATGATATCTCAAAAGGATCACCACTTGGGCTTATTAAGCATTAATTGCATTAGGGGTGAGCACGGTTCTAGGGTAGAACCGAGAACCGAAGAACCGGACCCGGCGGGTCCAGTTCGGTTCCCGGTTCCAAGGTGATAGGTTCCGGTTCCCGGTTCCAAATTTTTAGGAACCGCCGGTTCCGGTTCCGGTTCCCGGTTCCGGTTCCGGGAACCGGAACCGATTTACTTTACCCTCTAAAAACCCTAACTTTCATTAGTTTCTTGTTTCTTCCCCATATTTCCCCTCGCTCGGTCCTCCTCCAGTTTGCTCTCTCTGGCACGCCGCACACCCACGACTCGACGAGCTTGCATCTCCTCTCTCCGTTCGGCGTCGCCTCGGCTTTTCCTCTGTCTTCATCAACCGCACCCAGCAGAGGAGCTCCGCCGCGGCGGCGCTGGCCGCGAGGGCGGGCTACAATGGCGCGTAGCAGCAGATTGGGGGCGGCGGCAACAAGAAGAGGGGCAGCAGCCTGAACTTGGCCCCAAATGAAAAGCGTGTCCACCTTCACACGCACACACTCTTGTCTTTCTTTCTTTCACTTCCGTCGAGCTCATTACAATCACAGTCTGTGATCAGTCCGAGCTGACAACCGCCGCGAAAGGAGCCGGCCGCCGTCGTCTCGCCGTCCGGACTCTTTTGGCGACAACCGAGTTCGGGTAAGGTCGTTCCCCCTTCCAATCCTCGGTTTCTTCGAGCTTCGACGCCACCGTCTGTCTGCAATTCTCCTCCCTCTCCGGGATTTGCTTCTGGGGTAGTTTAGATTTTGGATGGTCGATGCGATTTTGGCTTAGAACGGGGCTCGGAAGCTGGAAGGCGCTCTCGTGGGCTGTGGGATTAGAGTTGCTTGCGCCTTTTCGGTGTTGCGACTGAGGAGAGCGGCGCGAGAAGAAGGGTTCGGTGGAATTTCGAACTGTTCTTGCGAACCTGGAACGTTAGGGGGATGGGGGTCTGAGAGACGTTTGTGCGAATTGATCTTGGGCTTCCTTGCTCTTCATGGACGCTTTAAGAGTACTTAATGGCTTCGCTCAAAAGCTTTAGGCATGATCACTGAAGCGACAGCCTGCAAATTGTCATCTTTCTTTGTGCACATCGTGCAAGCACATCCGAATTCTTTCATTCAGATTTTCTGAATCCTGTATCATGATCCCTTTTTAGTATTTGGGTCCTCGACAATTAACATATGGAGTCTTCGTCACTTTTGCTATGCAGTTGCTGTGTCAAGATTTCTTGCTTGTGTTGCAAATGACAGTTCACTTACATGCGAGTTGCAAGTAGAGCTCTGTTAGGCATGCTATATGATAGGAATGTGTATTATCTGTCATATCCTCCATTGTTTCCACTAAATTCTAATAAAATAACACTTTGGAAAGAATGGTCTTAGGTGCTGCTTGCAGTATGAAGGATTCTTGCGTTTATTTTCGTTTTGTTTAATTCAAAACAAAATTAAAAAACGAACCTGTTGGAACCTGGAACCGACCCTGGAACCTATGACAGGGTAGGTTCCAGGTTCCACGTTTCAACGGGTAGGTTCCAGGTTCCTCATTTTGAGGAACCTGTACCCGAGGGTAGGTTCCAGGTTCCAGGCGGAACCTACCCGGAACCTGGAACCGCTCACCCCTAAATTGCATCACACGATTCCAAAGCAAATGACTGCTAATATTCAAACTATATTAAGTAGAATATCTATCTCCACATCAGAGCATGTATTTACATACTGTTAAATGCAATTTCAAGTTGAGGTAGAAAACCTCTAAACAACAAACATGATCTAAGTAGGAAATGTCTAAACACAAAACAGAATGACCTATTTATAATAGGAAAAAGGAACTTATTGAATTCCCACAAATCCTAATAAAGAAGACTACTAATTCTTCATAAAAGAAGAGAGAAATTTACTATAGGACACCAAAGGGATAAAACTACTCGCTCAATGAGGAGAAGAATCCCAATCCAATTGGAACTCCTCATTGAATTGTGAAACCATGCTAAGCTCTATCTTCACTAACTCAAAAATGTTAGGAAACTTGTCTGATCTTCGCAATTGCATAAACATGGTAACTAAACCTTACCAGAGTCACCTGCTGTCCCAGATATTTCAACCTGGGGAAGTTCCTTAATATTTTTCTGATCTTCTTCATTACCCAGTCCTGTGTTAAGAAGTAGAACATCTTGCCCCTGCAAAGACAAACAAGGCAAACAAATATCAACATAAACAGTGAAGCCAGGATGAGGATAGGAGATTAAACTACAAATTGCTGGAAATCACGCAGGAATTGCCAAAATTGGAAGCTCGGCATGAGGAGACGGACCTCACTCGTTGGAGGCAATGGACCTTGCTCGTCGGAGGCGACGGACGTTGCTCGTGGGCAGCGGCGGACCTCGCTCGTCGGAGGCGTCGGAGGCTAGGGCGGAGGCGGCGTCGAAGGCTAGGGCCTCGTTCGTTGGAGGCAGCGTCGGCGCAGCGCGAGCGAGACGGAGTGCAGAGCAGATGTGGATGGGGAGCGCAAAAGAGAGAGAGAGGGCGCTTGATTTTTTTCAAAAATTTTCAGCTCAGCTGCTCTTAGGTCATCGCCGTGAGAGTGATTGCACCATGGAGGCCTCCTGACAACGGTGGGTCCCCTAGAACACGTGTCGCCACCTCAGGATTGTTACTTCTCCACGGTGGAATCACAAGGGGTAGCCAATATTTTCTCCTTTTTCAAGGGAAATGGGTTGACTCACTTAAACGGTTCCATTTCCTATTTTTATTTTTGCTTTGCCATGGTTGCTTCCGATCACAATATTCTCAATTATATTTATGCTTAAAATCGTAATTGGCAATTTCTTGGTCAAATATATGTAACACATACTACTATAGAGATAATTATAAAGGTTATTCATTATTTAAATAAAAAGCACTTTTTTAAAAATAATGATATTACAAGTACACGAAATTTTTCTTAAAGTACAATTTGGTAACTAAGCTTCTTCTTATTCATTTGCATATGCATATCAATTTTGAAAAATATAAGATATTTAATTGAATGAAAAAAATTGAGGTATCAAATTGCAAGAAAAAGGAAATCTTTATGTCCTCGAGGTTAAATCATCCCTAATTCTTTTAAGCATGAGTTTTTAAAATGTTTTGTTTCTGCCACTTCGGAATTAATCCTAAAGGCACGATTCGTCACCTAGACAACAGATGAGACCACTATTATAATGGTCGTCTTTGATGCCATCGCATCCATTTCACAATAGTCTATTTGAGCCAAGCACATGTGAGGGAGAGACTTACACGTGAGGGGAGTATTAGTATAATATCGTATCACTTCAATATATTATTATAATGTACCATATATACATATATTTAAGCAATTTGAGATTTTACTAACACCGTTGGCCTAAGGTGATCATCCCAATAAATGTGTCATGCCCCGTACCCCACGAAGCACGAGCATCCCACCTTCGGTCTTTTGACTGCAACATCCCAGGAAGCGTCGCCGACTCACGCCCATACAGAGATCAAGCACAAGCGGAAGTATTAATTAAACAAACCTAGACAACTACAATATGAGTCAAGGATAGCCATACATCAAACACCATCATAGAAAATAATTACACATATATATTACTATTAAAAATCATTTGTATAATATTTACAAGTACTAACAAAAAGGCACACATGATTAGTAGCTACTTGGTCAAAAAGGGATAAGTGGCTAGGGAGGTCAGGCTAAAACTCAAGGGGAGGGCTATAGTCCAAAAAGTAGCGACCCTCACTACTAGCTAAGGACACAGGACGACCCTGGGGCTCCCAATCAGGATCGAATGACTCAGAAGAACTCTCTGTCAACTCCTCTGAGGCGTCCTCACTCTACTCTGACTCCGCTGAATCCATCGCCTGGGCTCGCTCATCCTCGGAGTCTGGCTCCAACTCCAGGTCAAGGTAAGGCTCGAATCCCTCCTCATCTGATCCTAGCTCTGCCACCTCTCTGTCCTCCTCTACGTCCTGCTCCATGGCCTCGGGTTCGTCATCCTCCTCCTCATCCATAGGCTCGGGGTCCTCTGCTAGTACATTGGGCTCCTCATGCACCTCCTCCTCCTGCATCATCCACTCGGGTGTAACCTCAGGATCGATCACCTCACCATCAACTATAACTGGCTGCATCAACCCAGCACCATCGACCGGGATATCAAAAGTCCTGAGGGGCTCTCCCACATGTCCATCGGCATCCCGGTGGCACCATGCCACATACTCCTGCTTCTAGTAAAAATACTCGCCTATCTCCACATACACTATTGATCGATACCTCACATAAGCCTCCCCATTACCTGAGGGGTAGGTACTGGTATACTGTCGAATCTGTACAGGGATCCCAAAAAGAGGCGGTGGTCTCTCCATCGTCACGGCCGGGGGTCTGAAAAGTTTCGGTTTACACAACCGTGAGACGAATATCAATGAGTTCAACCCCTAAACCTAGGCTAGGCTAGCATGCAATCTCCTGACTGGAAACAAATATTCAAATCACAATACAACAATAGTCAAACAATTATTTGACCTTGCAGGTTAGGCAGATCAACATATAATAGTTACGGCACATCCGTGGCACGCATAATCACACGTATGCCAATCACATGCTCATGTACCGATTCTCACACTTTCGCATGCCAGCCCATGCATGTTCATGCATGCAAATGTCGTCGACATGTCACGTGCATTTCCCAGCCCACTGGTCCACACTGGCACACTGGCAAATTGCCCAATTCATTATTAATTACGACTCGAGTCAACAATATTCACGGCCCGGTGCGTCTAGCCTGCTTCAAAGTGCATGAGGCGCAGCAACCGATCTGGCCCAGTGTCTCTAGCCTGCTTCAAAGTGCATGAGGCGCAACACTAATCTCTTTACGAACCAGAGCCTGCTTCAAAGTGCGTGAGGATGGTCGTCTTCCGGACGTACCAGGCATCGTCCTACTTCAAAGTGCATGAGGACGGTATTGATCCGAAGATCACGACCCGAAGGTCCTTAGGTGATCACACAACTCATTATTATCTGAACCCAGCGTGTGACGCTTCAGGGTAATTTAGGTGATCACACACTCATGGCAGGCACGCATTCTCGCACAATTTCACCACATGCCACACTCTAGGCATACATAATGCGTGTCCATGTTATGCGATGCAATGCACCATGAGCACCAATGAAATTCAATCACAATTAAGCACAAATTACGTAAAACCAGTCAACCCGGACATACCTGGTAATTTTCTAATGGGATCCTAAATTGATCAATTAATCTAATTACTCTCCCCAATAAATCCTCAATGATTCACCAAAATTTTTCCGATAATAATTTCTACCAATCAGTCCTCAACTCAGTCTGAAATACACATTGATACTATCTAAGCCAGTCCAAAATGCACCAATAATACCTAAACCAGTCAAGAAAAACGCACTATCAGTCCTAATTCAGGTTTAGAAATTTTACTCATCTAATCCAAGGTTGCGATGACGGGGAACGGCGGCTGATCACTGGTGAACAGTGAAACCGGCAGCGGAATTCCCGGCGACGGCGTACGGATGGCGTGAACAGTGACCGTATGGACGCGGTGAACAGTACCCCCCCTCGACGGGTCGTATGGATGGCGACCGTACGGACAGCTACAGTGCCGACCGTACAGACACTGTATGGGCATCAATGAATAGTGACATATGGATGAGCTGGATGGCTGGGTGGCGACGGAACGACGATCGGAGCTCTGGCGAAGCTCCGGCGGTCCTGTTTGCAGAACGAAAAAGAGAGAAAAAGAGGGAGAAAGAGCGAGAAAGGGGTCGGACTGAGGTGAGGCTGTGACTGGGGGCTGTGGTGGTCGATGGCGGGGCACGGCGGCAGGCGGCGAGCTCCGGCAAGGCCAAACAAGAGAGAAAAATGAGAGAAAAAGAGGAATAAGGGGTGATCCACGTGAGGAAGGGGCTGTCTGACCAGATGAGGGTGAGAGGAGAGAGAGAAAGGCTTATCTTGGTCAAAAACTAGGGCCTAGGGATGCCATGTGTCAAAATCTAACAAAAATGACCATTTTACCCCTCATCCAAGGGCCACCATTAAACCTTATCCAATAATTCAAGGGCATTTTGGTCCTTTGCTGCCATAATTAGGATAAGTCCAAATTTAATTAATTTTCTTAATTATTCCCCAAAATTCGGAGCCAAAAATAGCCTAGGGGCAAAACTGTCATTTTTCCGGTCTCGGGGCGAAATTTCAATTTTCGCACATACGCGTTCCATAAGTGCGTGGCCAACGTAATATGGCGTCGGAATCGCGAAATTCACTTTTTAAGCCCTTAAAAATCGATTGCAAAGTTTTGGGAATAAAATAATATTATTTTCCATTTTTTGTCGAAATTCCAATTTTTGGCCATAACGACTCCTGGTATGCGTGGCCTCCCAAAAATGGCGTCGGCCTCGAAAAATAACCTCATTTGACCTCGAAAAGCAATGCTGGCGTCCCGAGGGGCAAAATCGTAATTTTTCACCCCCGGACCGAAATTCCAATTTTTGCTCATACTAACTCCAAATGTGTGTGGCCAGCGTAATATGACGTCAGATTTCCAAAAATAGTCTCTTAAGCCTTCGAAAATCGACATCGAAATCCGGACCCAATTCCGTGAACAAAACTCGCTAAACTTTCAATTTCAGGGTCTCTCACTAACGGGCGGCTGTTTAGGATTACGCGTATCGACCTAGGGTTATCCAAGTCATGATGGTCCCGATCATTGAGAGAATGAGAAATTATCACTAGTCCCAGAGGTCACGATCATTCGGTTCAAGTTCAGGACTGATTGGCCACGTGCACTTTCGGTCATGCAGAATCACCTGCGTCCCTATTGTACATCGTAGGCCTTGGCTAAACCCAATCCATTACCCTTTTCTATGATCGGCCCACGTCGGTTCAAAATATTCCCTCGGTATCTCTCGTGATCGGTGTCCGTTTCACGATAGGGTCCCCGGTCCACGTACCTTTCTCTAGTTAGCTATACCCCATTGGTTAGTATCCTGAGAGTGATCAGCTCTGGGTGAGACTTACTAAAATGAAATGCGAATTAATATCAGTTTTATTGATCCCGGAATTACATCGAAATTCGGGCTGTTACAATTCTTCCCTCCTTACAAAAATTTCGTCCTCGAAATTTGCAATTTATCCTTATCTACTCAAATAACTAGGGGTGTTGACGTCTCATAGCTTTTTCGCTTTCCCACGTGGCACCTTCTGTTCCATGGTATTCCCAGATAACTTTGACCATCGGGATCGTCTTGTTCCTCAGCACACGCTCTTTTCTATCCTCGATCTTGACTGGTCTTTCCACGCATGACACTTTATCGTCTACTTCTATTTCCTCATACCTTAAGACACGAGTCGGGTCTGGCTCATACTTTCTTAGTATCGACACGTGGAAAACACTGTGTACTTGTGACAAATTGGGCGGTAAGGCAAGTCGGTAAGCCATATCTCCAATCTTTTCCAAAATCTCAAATGGTCCAATATACCTAGGACTCAGTTTTCTCTTGTTGCCGAATCTAGATAATCCCTTCATAGGCGATACCTTAAGAAACACGTGATCTCCAACATGAAACTCTAAAGGTCGTCGTCTTCGATCTGCATAACTTTTCCGGCGACTCTGCGCCGTTCTAAGTCTGTCTCGAATGACCTCAACTGCCTCAACGTTCTGCTGTATCAACTCTGGACCTGTGATACTCCGTTCACCCACTTCATCCTAATACACCGGCGTCCTGTACGCCTTACCATATAAAGCTTCAAACGGTGCGATCTGAATGCTCTGCTGATAGCTATTGTTATAAGCAAACTCAACCAAGTGTAACTGTTCCTCCCATTTGCCTTGGAAATCTATCACACAAGCTCTTAGCATGTCCTCTAGGGTTTGAATGGTCCTTTCAGACTGGTCGTCTGTCTGTGGATGGTATGCTGTACTGAACTGTAACTTCGTTCCTAAGGCCGTTTGCAAACTTTTCCAGAAGTTGGCCGTAAATCTTGGATCACGGTCCGAAGTGAACGTTTACCGGTACTCCATGCAACCTCACGATCTGCCTCACATACAAGTCTGCATATCTTTCCAACTCAAAGTCCTTTCGCACCGCCATAAAATGCGCTGACTTAGTCAGTCTATCCACTATTACCCAAATTGAATCATGTCCTTTCTGGCTTCTTGGTAGTCTCGTTACAAAATCCATTGTGATATGTTCCCATTTCCATTTTGGGATTTCTAATGGTTTCAATAATCCTCCAGGTTTACAATGTTGTGCCTTCACTTGTTGACACGTTAAACACTTAGCTACATGCTTGGCCACATCCACCTTCATTCCATTCCACCAATAGTGTTGACTCAAATTCTGGTACATCTTCGTACTCTCCGGGTGGATACTATAATTGCTCCTATGAGCCTCCGATAATATTTCTTCTTTAAGTTTCACATCATCCGGCACACACAATCGTCCTCGAAACTTTAGAACTACATCCTCGGATACTTGAAAGTCCAGTTTCCTCTTAGCTACGTCCATCTCAATAATCTTTTGGATTTCTTGATCCATAGATTGTAATTCCTTAATCTTGACTTGAATTTCTGACTCAATCGTCAAGGCGGCTAGCAAATTCGATACGTGACTCATTTCCAACTTAAACTCTGAATCCCTGAGTCTTTCCAATAAGATCCATTCCTTGACTATTAAATGCGCTAAACTAGACTTTCGACTTAGAGCATCTGCCACTCGATTGGCTTTCCCAAGATGATACAGAATGTCGCAATCATAATCTTTTAGAAGCTCTATCCATCGGCGCTGCCTCATGTTCAACTCTTTTTGTGAAAATAGATACTTGAGGCTTTGATGATCAGTATAAATCTGGAACTTCTCTCCATACAAGTAGTGCCTCCAGATCTTAAGTGCAAACACGATAGCAGCTAATTCCAAATCATGCGTCGGGTAATTCATCTCATGCGGTCTCAACTGACGCAACACATATGCCACCACTTTTCCATGCTACATCAGCACACAGCTCAATCCTCTTAGCGAAGCATCGCTATAAATCTCGAATCCTCCTGGGCCCGACGAAATGGTCAATACAAGAGCAGTCGTTAACCGGTGTTTCAGTTCCTGAAAACTCCTCTCACACTTGTCATCCCATTCAAACTTCACCTCCTTCTTAAGCAGTCTTGTCATTGGCATGGCTATTGATGAAAATCCTTCTACGAATCGCCTGTAATAACCGACCAATCCTAGAAAACTTCGAATCTCAGTTACTGATATCGGTCTAGGCCACTTGGTAATTGCTTCAATCTTAGCTGGATCCACCGAAATCCCATCCTCAGAAATGATATGTCCAAGAAATCCTACTCTGCTGAGCCAGAACTCACACTTGTTGAACTTAGCATACAATGCATGCTCTCTCAAGGTCCATAGCACTTCAGTCAAGTGTAGCTCATGTTCCTCAGGGCTCTTAAAGTACACTAGTATATCGTCAATGAAAACTATCACAAACTGATCTAGGAATTCCTTGAACACTCGACTCATCAAATCCATGAAAGCGGCTGGGGCATTCGTTAATCGAAAGGGCATGACTGTAAATTCATAATGCCCGTATCTAGTTCTGAAAGCAGTCTTGGGAATGTCCTCATTTCTAATCCTTAGCTGATGGTACCCAGTTCTCAAATCTATTTTGGAAAACACTGAGGCTCCTTGCAACTGATCAAACAGATCATCAATCCTTGGCAGCAGATACTTGTTCTTCACTGTCACTTGATTCAGCTGCCGGTAATCTATACATAACCTCAGAGTTTCATATTTCTTCTTGACAAACAGGACTGGCGCTCCCCATGGAAAGGCACTAGGGTGAATAAAGCCTTTGTCTAGTAGTTCCTGTATCTGAACCTTTAACTCTTTCAATTCTGATAAAGACATCCTATACGGCGCTTTTGAAATCGGCTCTGTTCCTGGCGCTAATTCAATCACAAACTCCACCTCTCGCTCAGACGGTAAACCTGACAATTCCTAAGGAAACACCTCGGGAAAATTGCTTACTACGGGTATATCTTCCAACTTAGGTTCCACAACTGTTGGATCCACAACATTTAACAAATATCCTTCACACCCTTCATCCAACAGCTTATTCACCTCAAGCGAGGAAATCCAAGGGATCGAGGTTCCTTCTCGGTTTCCCTGAAATACAAAACTAGGGCATCCATCCGGATTAAATTGGATCGTCCTATCGCTGCAATCCACTACAGCTTTCTGTCGGACTAACCAGTCCATACCAATAATCACATCAAAATCGAACATAGCTAATACTACCAAGTCGATACTCTCTTCCTTACCTCCAATGATTATCTTACAGTTAGGGCATCCAAAAGAAACTAGCAACCTATCATTCACAGGCGTCGTCACACAAAGCACAGTCTCAAGTAGCACTGGTTTCATACCAACCAACTCGATAAATTGCTCTGAAACAAACGAATGGGTCGCCTCCGGATCAAACAATACATACGCGGCATGATCACACAAGGAAATCGTACCTGTGACCACGCCCGGCGCATTCTCAGCTTCCTTGTGCGCCATTGCATAAATCCTTCCTTGAGCTGGTGGTCGTCCCTGATTAGACGGTGGGGGAGGTCCGGCTTGATTTCCAGCTCGTGAAGGTGGTACTCTGGATGGTCCTGATGGTTGCATCTGTGGGAAAGTGCGAATCTGATGCTCCATACTCCCATACTTAAAACATGCCCCATATCTACCCAACTGGGGATTCAGTTTCCCAATGTTCCGTCTGGCTAGCGGGACAAATCGCCTATTTCCTGTCATAGGCCTCTTTCCCAAACGACGATTTTCCCTATTTTGAGCAAACCGCGATCCTGAAGCGGCTGCCCTTTCCTGCTGATCTCATTCCATGATCTGCGCCCGTCTATGCATTTCCCCGTAATCTTTGATATCATGGGACAAAATCAGACTCCGAAATCCGGCTTCAGTCCATCCCAGAATCTTCGCGCTCTATCCCTCGGATTCTCCACCAGAGTTGGCGCGAACTTAGCTAATCTTGCGAATTCCACCTCATATTGATCCACAGTCATTTGTCCCTGGCGTAGGTGCATAAATTCCATCAACTTCTTTTCTTGCACATTTTCCGAGAAATATTTTTCATAAAAGTTCTCCACAAACACAGCCCAGGTTGGGGCCGTTCCTAACGGAAACACTTTGCTTTCCACGGCGTTCCACCAATCATTTGCACCCTCTTGAAGCTGGTAAACCGCCAATGCCACCTTCTCCTCCTCGGTGCACCTCAAAACCTTGAAGGTTTTCTCCGGTTCCTCTATCCATCTTGGCGTAGCCTCGGGGTCACCTCGACCATGAAATTTAGGCGGCTTCAATTTCATAAACTATTCTACTAACTGGGGCATTTACCTAACCCCGGCTGGCTGAGCTTGTCCTAAGTCGGCTTGATTTCCATCTACCGCAGCTGCGGCTACATTATCTCGCCCTTGAGCCTGCCTATCCAACACGTTCCCAATCCTTTCTAATACTCCCAGAATTCCTTCCATACGTGGATCTTCCACCGGTCTAACATCAACTTGGGGGTCTACTGCAGCTCCCACATTAATTCTCAGGTTGTCCACTGCTCTCACTCGAGCATGACCTCCATCTCTAGATCCTCTCCCTGCACCCCTTCTGGGAACTCTTCCTATACCTCTCCCTTCATTACTCATCTTGGCTACTCGGTTCTACGACTACCTGCTATAATTCCACGAAGGAATTAAAGACTTAAACAAATCTATCCCAGTCTAAGTCCTAGGCAGGTATTAAACAACAATCAAGCAATCAGCATGCGGCTTAACAATTATCCAATACATCACCCAAGGGATTTGTATACTCATCTCGGGTCCTGCCGCACCTGCAGTTACGGGTCACACAATCACAATTCAAACACAATCACAAGCTGTCAGGAGATGCATGTAGCACACGAGGTCACCCTACTGGCTACCCAGGGTCTCATCGCTCCTTATCACTCCAGGCTTCGACCTAATTAGACCGAGCTGACCTTGCTCTGATACCAATTCAAAAGGGGGATGTCACGCCCCGTACCCCACGAAGCACGAGCATCCCACCTTCGGTCGTTTGACTGCGACGTCTCAGGAAGCGTCGCCGACCCACGCCCATACAGAGATCAAGCACAAACAGAAGTATTAAATAAACAAACCCAGACAACTACAATATGAGCCAAGGATAGCCATACATTAAACACCATCATAGAAAATAATTACACATATATATTACTATTAAAAACCATTTGTACAATATTTACAAGTACTAACAAAAAGGCACACATGATTAGTAGCCACTTGGTCAACAAGGGATAAGTGGCTAGGGAGGTCAGGCTAAAACTCAAGGGGAGGGCTATAGTCCAAAAAGTAGCGACCCTCACTACTAGCTAAGGACACAGGACGACCCCAGGGCTCCCAATCAGGATCGGATGACTCAGAAGAACTCTCTGTCAACTCCTCTGAGGCGTCCTCACTCAACTCTGACTCCTCCGAATCCATCACTTGGGCTCGCTCATCCTCGGAGTCCGGCTCCAACTCGGGTCAAGGTAAGGCTCGAATCCCTCCTCATCTGATCCTCGCTGTGCCACCTCTCCGTCCTCCTCTACGTCCTGCTCCATGGCCTCGGGTTCGTCATCCTCCTCCTCATCCATAGGCTCGGGGTCCTCTGCTAGTACATTGGGCTCCTCATGCACCTCCTCCTCCTGCATCATCCACTCGGGTGTAACCTCAGGGTCGATCACCTCACCATCAGCTATAACTGGCTGCATCAACCCAGCACCATCGACCGGGATATCAAAATTCTTGAGGGGCTCTCCCACATGTCCATCGGCATCCCGGTGACACCATGCCACATACTCCTGCTTCTGGTAAAAATACTCGCCTATCTCCACATACACTACTGATCGATACCTCACATAAGCCTCCCCATTACCTGAGGGGTAGGTACTGGTATACTGTCGAATCTGTACAGGGATCCCAAAAAGAGGCGATGGTCTCTCCATCGTCACGGCCGAGGGTCTAAAAAGTTTCGGTTTACACAACCGTGAGACGAATCTCAAAGAGTTCAACCCCTAAACCTAGGCTAGGCTAGCATGCAATCTCCTGACTGGAAACAAATATTCAAATCACAATACAACAATAGTCAAACAATTATCTGACCTTGCAGGTTAGGCAGATCAACATATAATAGTCACGGCACATCCGTGGCACACATAATCACACGTATGCCAATCACATGCTCATGCACCGATACTCACACTTTCGCATGCCAGCCCATGCATGTTCATGCATGCAAATGTCGTCGACATGTCACGTGCATTTCCTGGCCCACTAGCCCACACTGGCACACTGGCAAATTGCCCAATTCATTATTAATTACGACTCGAGTCAACAATATTCACGGCCCGGTGCGTCTAGCCTGCTTCAAAGTGCATGAGGCGCAGCAACCGATCTGGCCCAGTGTCTCTAGTCTGCTTCGAAGTGCATGAGGGGCAATACTAATCTCCTTACGAACCAGAGCCTGCTTCGAAGTGCATGAGGATGGTCGTCTTCCGGACGTACCGGGCATCGTCCTGCTTCAAAGTGCATGCGGATGGTATCGACCCGAAGGTCACGACCCGAAGGTCCTTAGGTGATCACACAACTCATTATTATCTGAACCCAGTGTGTGACGCTTCAGGGTAATTTAGGTGATCACAAACTCATGGCAGGCACGCATTCTCGCACAATTTCACCACATGCCACACTCTAGGCATACATAATGCGTGTCCATGTTATGCGATGCAATGCACCATGAGCACCAATGAAATTCAATCACAATTAAGCACAAAATTACGTAGAACTAGTCAACCCGGACATACCCGGTAATTTTCTAATGGGATCCTAAATTGATCAATTAATCTAATTACTCTCCCCAATAAATCCTAAATGATTCACCAAAATTTTTCCGATAATAATTTCTACCAATCAGTCCTTAACTCAGTCTGAAATACACACTGATACTATCTAAGCCAGTCCAAAATGCACCAATAATACCTAAACCAGTCAAGAAAAACGCACTATCAATCCTAATTCGGGTTTAGAAATTTTACTCACCTAATCCAAGGTCGCGACGACGGGGAACGGCGGCCGATCACTGATGAACAGTGAAACCGGCGGCGGAATTCTCAGCGACGGCGTACGGACAGCGTGAACAGTGACCGTACGGACGCGGTGAACAGTACCCCCCCTACGGACACTGTACGGATAGGCTGGAAACGGTGGCCGGCGAGGTGCCGGTGACGGCCGCGACGGGTCGTACGGACGGCGACCGTACGGACAGCTACAGTGCCGACCGTACGGACACTGTATGACCATCGATGAACAGTGACGTATGGACGAGCTGGACGGCTGGGTGGCGACAGAACGGCGATCGGAGCTCCGACGAAGCTCCGGCGGTCCTATTTGCAGAACGAAAAAGAGAGAAAAAGAGGGAGAAAGAGAGAGAAAGGGGTCGGACTGAGGCGAGGCTGTGACTGGGGGCTGTGGTGGTCGATGGCGGGGCACGGCGGCAGGCGGCGACACTCCGGCGACCAGCGGCGAGCTCCGGCAAGGCCAAACAAGAGAGAAAAATGAGAGAAAAAGAGGAATAAGGGGTGATCCACGTGAGGAAGGGGCTGTCTGACCAGATGAGGGTGAGAGGAGAGAGAGAGAAAGGCTTATCTTGGTCAAAAACTAGGGCCTAGGGGTGCCATGTGTCAAAATCTAACAAAAATGACCATTTTACCCCTCATCCAAGGGCCACCATTAAACCTTATCCAATAATTCAAGGGCATTTTGGTCCTTTGCTGCCATAATTAGGATAAGTCCAAATTTAATTAATTTCCTTAATTATTCCCCAAAATTCGGAGCCAAAAATAGCCCAGGGGCAAAACTGTCATTTTTCCGATCCTGGGGAGAAATTCCAATTTTCACACATACGCGTTCCATATGTGCGTGGCCAACAAAATATGGCGTCGGAATCGCGAAATTCACTTTTTAAGCCCTCGAAAATCGACCGCAAAGTTTTGGGAATAAAATAATATTATTTTCTAATTTTTGTCGAAATTTCAATTTTTGGCCATAACGACTCCCGGTATGCATGGCCACCCAAAAATGGCGTCGACCTCGAAAAATAACCTCGTTTGGTCTCGAAAAGCAATGCTGGCGTTCCGAGGGGCAAAATCGTAATTTTTCACCCTCGGACCGGAATTCTAATTTTTGCTCATACTAACTCCAAATGTGTGTGGCTAGCGTAATATGACGTCAGATTTCCAAAAATAGTCTCTTAAGCCTTCGAAAATCGACATCGAAATCCGGGCCCAATTCCGTGAACAAAACTCGCTAAACTTTCAATTTTAGGGTCTCTCACTAACGGGCGGCTGTTGAGGGATTACGCGTATCGACCTATGGTTGTCCAAGTCATGATGGTCCCGATCATTGAGAGAATGAGAAATTATCACTAGTCCCAGAGGTCACGATCATTCGGTTCAAGTTCAGGACTGGTTGGCCACGTGCACTTTCGGTCATGCAAAATCACCTGCGTCCCTATTGTACATCGTGGGCCTTGGCCAAACCCAATCCATTACCCTTTTCTATGATCGGCCTACGTCGGTTCAAAATATTCCATTAGTGTCTCTCGTGATCGGTGTCCGTTTCACGATAGGGTCCCCGGTCCACGTACCTTTCTCTAGTTAGCCATATCCCATTGGTTAGTATCCCAAGAGTGATCAGCTCTGGGTGAGACTTACTAAAATGAAATGCGAATTAATATCAGTTTTATTGATCCCGGAATTATATCGAAATTCGGGCCGTTACAAAATGCGACTACCATTGGTGGTTGCCACAGATAGGCAACCCCCACCATTGAGCTAACCACGGCAATAGCGGTAGATCGTTGTGGTCAGCCACTCATAATTCCCTCTCTCAATGGATTGGCGACATGGCATTAGGGATATTTTTGTAATTTCACACAAGGGAAATTTGGTAATTTCATGCACAAGGGAGAGGGCTGGTGTTGACTTGGTCAACACCAAAAGTGGTTTTGAATTTTTTTGGACAAAGTGTTGACCAAAAGTCAACATTTTAGTAATAAGTTATTAAAATGTTAATTAATAGATCAAACTTTGATTTTTTTTTCGAAAATTAACAATGCAAAAATGAAATTGACACTATTTTGGGACTTTCATGCAAAAAACCAAATATTGACTTAACGTTGACTTTTTGGTCAAAGTTTTATAAAAAAGTCAACTCGAAAGTCAAGGTTTTGACTTTTTGAGATTAAGGTGCAAATGAAAAGGAAATGAAGATCTAATACAAGAAAAAAAAAATGTTAAATGACTCTTTTTGATTGAGAAACGGGTTTTGCTGTGATCAGTAACCATCATCTCAATTTTTCACCTTTACGATGTGTCGGCTAAAAATAAAGTGTCAACACCAGCGAGTTTAATATTCTGTTTGCCCAAAAACCGAAGTGCGTTTCGTGATTGCAAATTTTAAAAAGCTCTAGTAAATCTCCAATAGTATTATTAGAAAGTAAAATTTGATTAGTAACTTTTTTGTCCGATTAACTATTAGCGACGTACCTAATGAAATACCAATTTTGTCATTTTCAAAGATGATATTTTCTTGTAGATTGCCAAATACTTTTGAATTTGACCGATGAGCTCGTCACTTACATCAGGACGAGGATTTTTCCTTCCTTCTATCCTTATCGACTGTCTAAAATTTACAAGTGGGTTGCTAATAAATTAGTAACTAACCCCCAAGAAAACCATTTTATCATTCCGCGATCTAGTATCCAAGAGTAAACGACAAAGTGCTGCAACATTTTACATGGGACTGTCGAGTAATTAGTAACATACCACGAAATTCAATTTACCAACATACCGTAGTAGGTGACGAAGTAGTTTAAAATTTTACGAAGGGAACCTGTCATTTGATTACAGACCAAAAAAAAATGTCATTTGATTAGTAACTTACCGATAAAATAATGACTTAGCATCCTCAAATCTAGTATTCGACTCTAGATTACCAACTACTTTGAAAATTTTACAAGTGGGCCCAGCAAATCGCTCATAAGTTACCAATGAAATAGCGATTTTACCACCCCTGCAACTACTGGTACATTAGCAATTGCTTTAGAGTTTTACAAGTGGGGCAGTCCATTAACTAGTAACTTACCTACAACTAGGGTGTGTAAATGGTTCGGTTTTCTTGAAAAACCGAACTGAACCGAACCAAACCGAATCGAACCGAACCGTCAAGAGTGCCCCCTTGAACTGAACCGAAACTTGCTCGAACCGAATTGGAACCGAACCGAAAAACTGATTTGGTTCAGTTTGGTTTGGATCAATTTTCGGTTTTAGAAACAAATCTATTTATCCGAGGACGCTTAAGCAAGTCCACAGTACAAGAGCCACCATCAACCCTCAAACCAAGCATTTACATAAACTAATCCGCAATACCCAGAAGATACAATGGCTAAACCTCGACTCCAAACTAAGACTGCAAGTAAAGGAGCAACGCAACAAATTTACGGCCGACCGAAGCTAAAATTTACGGCCTCAGCGACCCTCGTCAAGAAATCGCTCCCACCCACGGCCTCGCTCGCCAGCGATGAGACCTTAATTGTGGAGAAGAAGGCAATGTACATTAGAAAGCAGAAAGGAAAAGAAAGAGGCCTCGGGATGTGAAGAAGACGAAGATAGACGCAACGGCGTTTCCACAGAGTTGGTGCTGCTCTTCGACCCTTATAAGATCAAGAAGAAGCTTACAAAGAGCGATCTTGGCCACCTGTCGAGGCTCTTGATTCCGAGGGCATGCGTGCGAGAGAGAAGAGCGGCGATGGAAGCGCAGAAATGAGCGCAGATTGGTTGGGATCGTAGCAGCAGAAAGAGAAGGGGATTTGAGCCCAGAAAGAGAAGGTATTCGCTCTTTTAGGGCAAAAAAAACCGAAGGTATTTTTTCAGTTCGGTTCGATCCGAACCGAATTGAACCGAACTGAAATAAACCGAATTGAAAAAAAAATTGGTTAATGTTGATTATCCGAACCGAAACCGAAACTAAACCGAAATGCACGAAATTTTCGATTATGTTCGGTTCAGTTCGTATTTCGATTCGACTTTTCGGTTCAGTTCTGGCACCCCTACCTACAACATAGCAACTTTACCATATGAAATCTAGTATGCAATATTAGATTGCAAATGCTTTAGAAGTTTACAAGTGGTACGACAAGTAGTTCATAACTTACCGACAAATGATATTTTACTGCCCCACATCTAGTTTGCGAGTTCCACAAGAAATAATGAATATTATTACTAGCTGGCTTCAAGTTTCACAAGTAGGCTTAACAACATAATGTTTTAACCACCTTGAATTGCAGTACGTAGCATCTGACCAACTATTTATAAGATTTACTAGAAAATCTCACTTACTCCAACAAGAGTGCTTCGATCCTGAAGCGGCTAGCTCGAAGTGGTGTCCTCTGCCAATCTCTCTCTTCCCCTGCATCTATAGAGTTTTGGGCTTAGCAAAGAGAGCGCGAGTCACGAGAACAAAAAAAGAAAATTTTTGAATTGGGTTCATCTAAACCTTTTTCATGCATCGGCACAAAGAAAATAACTGCTACCTGAAAAATGGGTCCTTCCATGGTCCCTAGGCGACGAAAATGGAATGGGTTTCGGCCAGCACGTTCCTTTTTTTTTTTGTCAGAACGAGCCAATTTTCATTTAACTAGCGTAAATAGAAGAACAATACCGACTAACGTCTGAATATAACAAATCCCAAAGGAATTGAGGGACTTAGAGAACCAATTAGAAGGAAGGGACCCTAGTCTATGGGCTTTTGCAATTCAATCTGCACAAAGATTATCCTCTCTTGGACAATGAATCACTATTACCCCTTTGAACTTGGCCAAAAGGCCTAAGCAATTCGATTAAGAGAGGAAGATGTGGACCTACGGATTGATCTGTAAGCTACTTTAATTTAATTGGTGAAATTACTAACCATAAGTATCCCAAATTTGGATGATATCATGTAATGTTCCTATACGACAATAGTATAGATTTCTTACAAATTTTGAAATTTAATTTTGCAAAATACGTAGCATTGACTACGAAGTATTCCCTCCACCGAACTATATGCCGGGTCCCTTTGCAATATGTGAGAAATGTTAACACTTTGGAAAGAAAAAAAGTGGCTAAACAGATTGATTCCTATCATTACGCATTCATAATGCATGACAAGTTGACAATTCATTTCCTCTCCGCAAAATTCCATTCACTTTATCAATCGGGCCAATATATTTAATCTCACAGCTAGAGGTGTCAAAATGGGTCTTAAACCCATATATGACCCATTTTAAAAATAAATGGATCATATATGGGTCACTTTAATTTTAAAGAGTTAACCTTAAATGGGTTTTAAATTTTAAAGCTTAAAGATAAATTGATCTAAATGGGTTGAGTTTGGAACCCATATCCAACCCACCTACTAGATCCATCCACACACTCTCTCCCTCTTTACAAAAATGTTTTAAAAAAATCGAAATTTAATTATTTTTTTCTCTTTTTCTTTTATTTTTTATTTTTTATTTTCTCTTCTTTCTTTTTCTTTTTTTTTATTCCCGCCGATGGTCAGCCACGGCGACTGGCCACCGGGGCAGGACGACCTCGCCGGAGGCCAGCGAAGCTCGAGCTCCTCGGCCTCGGGCGAGGCTTGAGCCTCGCCGATCTAGTGAGCCTCGAGCTCGCTCGATTCCGGCGACCTTGAGGTTGTTGACGAATTTCCCTGAGGCTGCGGCCACTCTCTGAAAGGGCGCGTCCGAAGCTGATATTCAAGAGTTGGAGAGCGTGTTAAGAGTAAAGTTACCTCTCCCGACGAGGATACTCTATCGTTTTTATGATGGTCAAGATTTTGCCGACAGCGATTTCACAAGTAGTACGCTAGGCGGTTCCCTGGACATCCTTGGCGGATATTCTTTTTATAATCACTTGGTAAATGTGCACTTGTTACCTTTAAAACTGGTGATTCTGGAGACGAATCATATCATACGGCACCTTGGATTTCGAGCAGATCCAACTGCATAGTCGTGGCTGCTTCTTGCACATCTGGAGAGAAGCTGTTTTTCCTCAACTGTATAGATGGTCAACTTCGTGTTGGCACTAGGAATCTTCCCATTGATGGAGAAATGATGCCATGTGTTCCAAATGCATTGATAAGCTCGGTGCACGATAGAAATGCTGATCTGCAGCAGGATGCCATGCTACTTTGGTTAGAGGAACATGGTCGTCGCTTGCAAAGTGGCATGATCAAACTTCGTGAAAATAAAAATAAAAATAATTAAAAATTCGATTTAAAAAAATGAAAAAATATTAATTTTTTTATTTTCTTGGATAATGACTTTATGGAAAATATTTTCTAAAAATGTCGTATTTTTCGTAAAACAAACAGAACCTCAATTTTAAAAAAAATTATAAAACTTTTTCACTAGCTTTGTATTGCATAAAATATTTTAGCAGTATAATTTTAAAAAAATCATAAGAAACAAGTATTCCTAGATTAGGTTAAATATAAAAGTGTTTTAACAATATAGGTCGGGTCGGGTATGGGTTGGGTATGTGTCGGGTCGGGTATGGGTCGAGATATTTACACTATGAATAAATGGGTCATAAACGGGTTAATGGGTCAATTTGGGTCGGATCATTTATGACATGACCCAAACCCGACCCGACCCACCCGTTTAACAGGTCTACTCATAGCTAGACATGGGACAGGAAGCGTTGCGACACGTGTGGAACCCAGGGGAGGGGTAGACGTGTGGCGACTCGAAAGATGAGCAGACGAAGTTGACTCAAAGTCGGTGGAAGTGGACAACTGAAATTATCCAATTCAGCCACAAGATAATTTAGTCACAATAATAATGATAATTACCAGCAACATCGTACAGGAATAATTTCGCAGAGCAGAGAATGCAAAATTCACTTTTTTTGTGCATAATACGATGAAAATTTTCGATAAATTTGGAGATTTTCTTCTGGTCAGTTGAAAATGGCACAGAGTATTCATTTCGGAGTAGACTTGTCAAAAGGGTAGGTTAGGTTGAGTTTAGATCGGGTCATAAATAATCCGACCCAATTGATCCATTAATCCGTTTATGACTCATTTATTCATGATGTAAATATCTTAACCCATATCCGACCCGACCCATGAAACACTTCTATATTTAATCCAATCTAAGAAAACATGTTTCTTATGATTTTAAAAAAATTATACTGACTAAATATTTCCATGTAATACAAATCTAGTGTACAATTTTTATAATTTTTTTTGAAAATTGAGGCTCCGTTTGTTTCGCGAAAAATGCAATATTTCTAGAAAATGCTTTCCGTGAAGTAATTTTCCAAGAAAATGACAAAATTTTCCTCTGTTTGGCCGAAACCTGAAAATGAACAAGAAAATGTTTTCGACGTTTGGTACATAAAATCTAATTTGATTTTACTTTGTACACTCATTTTAATAATTTTTATTTTTTAAAATTAGATTTTGAATTATTATTTTTTTGTTTTTCCTTTATTTTTGGCAAGTGGTTGGTCGTCAACCATGGCGATGGCTGGCGACCGGCCATAGGCAAGGACAACTTGTTGGGCGAGGCTTCACCTCGCCAGATCCAACGAGGTCGAGCTCGCCCAAGGCCGGCGAGCTCGAGGCTCACTAGATTGGAGAGGGTCGAGCGTCACCTAAGGTAGGCAAGGCCTCGGCCTCGGCCTTACAAGATCGGCGAGCTCGAGCCTCGCCCAAGGCTGGCGAGCTCGAGCTTCGCCGGCCTCCAGCGAGATCGTCCCTCCCCTATGGCTGGTTGTTGGCCATCACCGTGGCCGGCCATCGGCCAAAAATAAAGAAAAAATAAAAAGAAAGAAAAGAAAAAGAGAAAAAATAAAAAATAATTATAATTATAATTTCGATTTTCTTGAAAAAATATTTTTATAATGAGGAAGAGAGTGTGTATGAGCTCAGTGAGTGGGTTGGAAATGGGTTTTAAACTCAACCCATTTATCTTAAACTTTAAAGTTTAAAATCCATTTAAGGTGGACTCTTTAAAATTGAAGTGGCCCATATATGACCCATATATTTTTTAAATGGATCATATATGGGTTTAAGACCCATTTTGACAGGTCTTTCTCGGAGATATAACAAGTATTGTGGGCTACTGTCCGGGGGAGAGAGCCTGGACGGCCTTGACGCTCGTGGCATGAAACACGACGCCTGCGTTCAAGCCAAAAATAGTGAGTTTCGACATCGGTTTTTTCAACCTGTTCTTCGTCGAATCGATTGACATAACTACTGGTTGACCCGCGCATTTGCATGGACATATGTTATGAGGATGAATGCGGAAGCATTTTTCATCGGTGAACAGTGGCTTTACGCGTCTATACACGCATGGATTCACGTTCCTGAAAAAATATATTACGGAGTGGATATAGAGAAATGGCGTAAGGGACTAATGGGTCAAAAGAAAGAAGAGACATGAGTAAGATTAATTTGCATGCGAGGGCCCTTTTTCCACAATGTCACTAAACGTTATCTTCATTCATGAGCCAACTTTAATTACTTTTTTGAGGTTTGGGGGAGGAGATTGCGGAGGAGCAAATGCACTCATGTTGGATATAACATTAATATGTGCCCTTCACTTCTCTTGCACTCGATCATTTGGGCGAGCTCGCGAAGGCACCATTTGCTCAAAGCATAATCCGGGGAGAGAATTGGGATTGAGATCTTACAGCTCTTAATTACTCTGAGAAGATCCGGGCCGATCTTCTCACCAATGTGGAGCTCGTTGTCGTCCCCGAAGATGGAGACCCCGGCGTCGACGAGGCTGTTGTAGAGGTGGTCGGTGAATCCGGTGCGGGTGTCCCCACCCTGGAAGCTCAAGAACACTTTGTAGTCGTTCCCTGAGGTCGACGGAGCGGATTCCACCGAACTGGGTCTGTCGGGTTTGATGCTTGCAATCATCGTCTTCTTCTTCTTCTTCAGGAAACATGATGCGAGCACAGCGAGAAGGATCGATGTGATGGCGACGGCCAAAGGATTACGCATTGCCTTACCAACTCCCATTCTGGCTCGGGCTTCCTTCGAATCTAGGAAGAAAGAACCGGGAGATCTGCGCTCACACTCGCACTTGCGTGAAAAGCATTCCGTGAAGTTCTGTCTGATCTTTCACGGTGAGCGACTTCCGCCGTGCTGAATTTCATGTTCTTTCTTCCATTTCAGTGAAAAGGCGGGACCTTTCAATCCCTCCATTTTAGAAAAATGTTTCGGAGAAATTGCAAAAACTGGTCGTCGTTCGTTGCACAATCTTTCTACCACGCTTTGTATGTCAACGTCAGCACTGCCATCCTAACAATGAATTGGAAGAACGTGAAGAGAATCAAAGGATATCATGATTATGGCGATAGAAAAAAGAATATCAAACAAATGTCTAATTTATGACATGATTGAAGTCTCGATATGAAATATGGGAAAGCTTTACCCCATCTAAGCAGTTGAACCAAGAGGGAGGGGCCTGCAAAAAAGCGCCCAAGTGGGGCGTTCACATGTTCTTTTAAGGCCAACGAAACTCAAAGCAAGAAGGAGAGAAAATAGCCTTAACAGACAAAAAAGGCATAATCAAACTATTTGGATTTGTTAAGACTTGTTCCTTCCGTAGGGAATGATTCGGATTCGGAGTTTCCAAGTTACTTTTCTTTTCTAGTTTTGCCACTAGAAAAAATTACACAATCAATCATAAACTTATTGTACGGATGTCAATTCAATCTTAACTTTTTAGTTTTGCCTATTTAGTCATAAACTTTTACGCAAAATTCCAATATAATTATTTCCATCAATTTCGTAGGAGATGGCGCACGGAGCGGTCCAGCCATTGCTAGCTGTCCTACGTGACACACCGCTACGTCAGCGATATCCGGCGAAAATTGGTCGGCATGACTATATGAGAATTTTGCGCAAAGGTTTAGGATTAAAATGGCAGAATTGAAAATTTTAAGATTGAATTGGCATCCGTGCAATAAATTTGGAATTGATTGCACAATTTTCCCTTTGCAATTGAATCCTTACGTAGGGAATGATTCGGCTCCTTCCTTGCTATTAATGATTTGCAGTCGCTGCCCTTCGTAAGTTTAGGTCTTTTCTTTAGTACTAGAATCACGTTCATGATGCACGAAAACGCATAAAAGCATAAGGTCAATCAACAATCTTATTATCTCGGTTTAAAATTTAAATCATGGAAATGGTTTTCTCCTTACGATTATTTTCTTAGAGTTTTCGTTGCTCTCAATCAATTAGATAAAAGAGAAAATGAAAAAAACATGAAATCTTGCTATGCATGGTAATGCATATATTACAGAGAAGTTCAATTAGCATATTTGGGAAATTTTCCCAAACCCAAAGACCAATCAATACAATGAATTAACGCATTCAATAATGCTAAACCTCTTTTTATACCACAAGAAATGCTAAAAGCTTGAGCTAAAAAAATCATTTCAAAATCAAATAAACTAAAAAGTGAAAAAGAGAGAAAGCCCCTTAAAAAATCTATAAAGATCTTATCACTTAAACAGTATTGAAATTGACCCATTTAACTTGGAAGTCATCGACCAAAAAAAAAAAGCTGGAAGTCAAAAAAAGAAATACCATCATAAAGGAAAAACAAATTTCTTACCTTATCTCCTGACTTGGAAAAGAAAAGGAAAAATCAAAAAAGAAATTCTAAGAAGGCCACATCACAATTTATAATCTCAAATTTCGAAAGAGCTTTACATCTGCGCGTACCAATCCAAAGTTATATATATTTGATTCCTAACCATTTTACCATCGTTCCGCATACACCTCAGCCACAGCGTCCCGATTTAGAGAGTCGAGCAAACCGATTTCTAATTTCACTATCTCTGCTTTAATAAGTTGCATCAATAGAGAAGTCTAGCGTGTAAACGAGAGAACAATGTTTTAATAACGAGAGAGAGAGAGAGAGAGAGAGAGAGAGAGAGAGAGAGAGAGAGAGAGAGAGAGAATGTGTTGCTGATGGCTTGAAAATCAACTAATTGACTAATTGACAATTGAAGTACAAAAGTAAAGAGATAAGGACATCATATGTGCTACAACTTTCGTACGACACTCAAGTGAGTGTCCTAACTTTTTTTTCGACCACTAAAGCACCATAATTTCTAAAAACGTTCACTTGAATACCATAACTTTTAATCGATCACTTAACTATAAAATTTTTTTAAAAATGTTCACCAAAGTACAGGAAATCCGACGTGACATAACACTTGTAAAGAACATTTTGAAAAAGTTATAGCACTCAAGTGATCGAAAAAAAGTTATGGCCTTTAAGTGAATGCCATATGAAAATTATAGTACTTTTGATGTCATTTTCCCCAAAAGTGATTGAGTACTAATTAATTTAAAATTTTTAATTTAAGTTAGGTATATGAAACCTGGCTGTAATGTCCCATTCTTTCTTTTTTAAATAAAAAAGGTATGGACGGAGTTGGAATCTATCTCAACTGCTGTTGGAAAATTCAACTGCCCACTAGGCGAGCTCGTCATCGAAGACTTGGATGGCCACTCAACCAATTTCTTGAATGGCGAAGTAGCATTCATATTTAAATACTTCTTTTTATAGTTCTGCAGATTATATTTTATGTCAATGATGTTATAAATGCTTCTTTGATATTATTATTTCTAAATAAGGTAGTGACTTTTTTTGACACCTAATTTTTAGCCGATGCGTCATTAAAAATAAAAATTTGAGATTATGGTTTCCGATCGCGACGGAGCCCGTTTCTTGAACAAAAAGTGTCGTTTTTTAATTCCGTCTGTTGGTCTAGCTTTTGTAAGCGATTTTCTATTCATTTCATACAAAAACCCGAAAAGTCAAATGGTTGACTTTGGCGTTGACTTTTTGGTCAACCCTTTGACCAAAAGTCAACCCCAGGTCAAATTGGGGCTTTTTGCATAAAAAGATTCATTTCAAGTCCAATTTCACTTTAGAAGTGGAAATTTTAGAAAAATTCAAAGATTTGATCATAAAATCAAGCTCCTAGTGAAAAGTCAACTAGGGTTTGACTTTTGGTCAAACCTTTGACCAAAAATTTGAAAAATTCAAAAATCCAAAAATCATCTTATTTTACATTCAATTTACCTTTGGCATTTAAAATTTTACAAAAATCGATTTAGAATCAACTTTTTCCCAAATTGCGGAATTTGATTCAAATCGGCCAAAAATGAAATTACTTCATTTCTAGTCATTTTTTAGGTTAGTGTTCTTCACGACATTTGATCTAGAGGTCATCTTATATCCAATTTTTGAACCAATTTTGCAATTCCAAGCCAAACACAAAAACCCCAATTTTGGCCCTAATCAGTGATTTTGATCGATTCTTCATGATGTGCGAAATTGAGACACGATTGAACCTGATTTCTTATATGAAACCCAAATTCAAAATCAATTTTGGAAGAATCACATGAATTTGGGTCAATTTGATCAATTTAGTGATCCAATGATTAGGAAGTCTAAGAGTGATTGGTCTAATTAGTGCAATTTAACTTGACCCACTCTAGACTAATATTCAATTTGATGAATTGGGACTCAATTTGGTTAATTAGACCTCAATTAAACTTGTTAGTCTAGCTCGGTCATGCGATTACTCAAAATTCAGAGCTAATTGACTCAAATCGGTTTAATTCAAATTGAACTAATCCGATCGGACTAGTCATTTTCCGGTCGAAAATTGTGATAATTGATAATCCGGTCGGACCAACCAAGGTCAGTCACATCCTCTTGAGTACAAAAATGACAAAAATGCCCTTAATAAAAAATGACAAAAATGCCCCTAAGAGAAATGACCAAAATACCCTTCTTCAAGAATTAAGCAAATTAATTAGGGGATTAGCAAATCAATCATGGCCATTCATTTAGAATTGATCATGTCCATCCATGATGCCATGTCATCAATCCTTAGCCTCTAAGGAATATTCTTAATCATTAAGGATGCATTTTGGACCATTTGATCAATCTAAGGGCTAGAATTCAAAGTTGAAGGGGGTATATAGTGTTTTTCCCTCCAAAAATCAAAGGGGGTGTTCATTTTCAGATCTATTTTCTCTCTCCTCTCTCTCTCTCTCTCTCTCTCTCCCTCTCTCTCTCCCACGATCAACTCCCACGCTCTCTCTAGCTCTCTCTCTCGGCGACAGCCTTGCCGACCCCTTGCCGGCTGCTTTCCGGCGAACCACCGCCCCACCGACGTCCCCCATGGTGGCCTGAAGTCAATCGCAACATCAGCAACCTGCTGTGGTGGCCGGAGCATCTCCCTCCGGCGAGATCTTCTTCTCGGCAACATCACCGGCATTACCGTCGGTGATGTGTTCAGCCGGTTCAACCGGCTGAACCGGCTCTCCGGCGACTTCCTCCGGCGATCCAGACCTTCCGACTACATCCCTTGGCGTCCTTAAGTCGCTGTGGTGGCCGGCCTCGCACCGAACGGCCACCGGATCACATCATTTTCCTCAACTTTTACTGATTAGTCTATTCGTGTGAACAAGAGTTGAATCTCACATTATCTCGCGCAATCCATTGTTGTAGGTTGGCCGAGCTTTCCGAGGCCTCTCCGTGCTATTTCAGATCAGAATACGGAGGCCGGATCGCTCGCTTGAGCGTTGGATCATCGTGAGACAAGGTAAGAACGCTTAAACACAACTCTGTAAATTCGTGTTCAGTGGAACTTGTTGGCTTGAGATGCTGATTTGAGCTTGTTAACGTCGAAATCTGATGAAGTGATAAACTAGAGAGTCGTAGAGCTCGTCTTAAGCTTCAATTTGATATATCATATGCCTCGATCGGACTTCATTTGCTATGTCAAAACACTTTTAGAAGTTAGGATCAGAATCTGGAATATGTTGTATAATTCTGTTCTGATGTTTCCCTGACTGACGTTGTGCTGTTGGATGAATTTTATGATTTTTATGATCATTTTCTGGAAAAACTTCCTTCATGAGAATCGTAGAACACATCCTGATATATTCACCATAAAATTTTCATAAAATTTCGAGCATGTTAGCCTAGTACGATTTGCAACGTCATATGCATGTAAATCTGGTTTCATGCTAGTTTCAGCCGACCTTCGTGTGTTCTTCGATGTTCATAAATTCGCGTGTTCGAGATATGAAAAAATTTTCTTCACGAAAGTTCTTCCTGAGATCAAGATATTTCAATTGATACTAATTTCATCAAAATCGAAGATCATTTGAATTTTCAAAAGGAATTCTTACGATTTGATCAGAATCTGTGTCCAGATCTGATTTTCATTCCTTTGGAATTCAAAAGATGTTTCTCCGAATTTGATAAAGTTAGGGTCCTTTTTTGTAAAAAATCAAAACTTCAAAGTTGTTCATTGGGGTCTCATTATGTCAACTGAAAATTTTGAGGACCTAATTGCAATTTTTGGAGGGTTGATTTGCTTGAAAAGTCTTTTCGGGTTAAATTTTCATTTGCAATTGAGTCCCTCGCAAAAACCGAATTTTATAAAAATTTGGAGGCCTTTTTAGCAAAAACTCAAAACATAAAAGTTGTTGCACACAGGGAATCCTAACGGCACAAAAATTTTCGCACTGTTTTGATAAGGTTTGTTATTTTTCCCGCCTTTAATTTGAAATTCGTAACTGAATCGAGTCCAGCCTGTCATTGGATTTAATTCGATATTTTCGGGAAAATTGGCTAGGATTTAGGAAAAATGGTCTTCTTGACTTTTGATCCTCATGTTATAAGCTTTCTAATGACACCTGAATCACTTCATTTGGACGTCATTAGGATAGTTAATCATTCTTAAACAGATTCAATCCGAATTAGTCATTAATTGAATAAGTTGTCTTTTTATAAAGCCCACTTCTCATTGTTTGATTGATTTCGAAATAAAGCCCATGGGCTTGAATGCATGTTCATTTTATGTTTATGCATGTGTTTGTTAGATGAATGTTAGGCCCGGTGCATGTTCGGCGGGTAGCCCATTCTTGGTCATTAGAACCCGACTTTAGGGGTTAATTGATATGAGTTACCGTTTTGTGAATGCAAATGGTAGCCCATTATCATTAACCATTAATCAAACAATGTTATGTGATTAGATGGGTGATGAATCGAATCGCATGAAAAACAAAGGCCGATCCCGAGGCCCGTGCTTAATTAGTGAATTGATTGCATCATTGTTATGTTGTCTTTTCATAAATGAATGTATGAATGTAAACACCGACACCCGAGAGGCGGTCCAAGGAAGAATAATCCGGAATAGGAGACCAAGGTGATTGACCGATGTCCAATCCGGTCTCGATTTGTATTCATCTTGATGGTATCGAACCGATGTCCAATCCGGTTTCAATTTGTACTTAATTCATTCATCCCCGATCATGTCTCGGGTTTTCAATTTGTGTTGTAATAAACACCCGACGAGTTGCGGGTTTATACTTTTTTACTTTCTCGCACTTAGAATTAGCTCGTCTTTTCGATACTTCGAGTGTTTACTTTACGAAATGTCTTTCAATACAATTGATTGTTTCTTTCTTTTTCTAGACTAAGATAGGATTAGTTTAGAATCTTAAATGAAAATGCAAAAACAAGATGCATGATCACCTAGTGGACTAAGACTTTGGCATGAAAATGGTAAAAAACAAATGCATGACGATTTAGATAACAACCATGTTAAGTTTAGCGGTACCGAAAGGGCGTTAATAGAAATATTAACGTAAGCTAGTCCCCGAACCTTTGATCTCTGGTTTTCGTAGAAACCGAAACGAAATTCCCGCGTTTCGGTTGGGTATTCTAGCCGACCCCCGACCTAGGCTAGTGGCGACTCCTTAAAAAATAAAATCAATCCGCTGTCACGCGAGATATGGATTTAGGGAAAATCCACGTTCATGATCAATGAGTTATATGGCTAAACAAAAGATTTACACTTCAGTAAAATCATTTTAAAAAGTGCCATATGAACCATCTCATGAACACTTATCTCTAAACCCGCCTCATCCGAGCTCGGCCCTCGAGGGGGCAGGTCGCGACAACTTTACAAGGTAGTGTCTAAATCTTACGTAATACCCGACGAGAGTGTTACGAGATTTGACATGTAAAGTTGATCATATGCCTTATATCTCGTATTTTTAAGATCAAAATACTTCAAATTGCCATTGATTTTTCTTTTTCATTTAAATTCTCTCATCTTGATAACCTTTTATTGCAAGATGTTTAAATCTAGATTTCTTTCTTTTTTTTTTTTGTATATAATGGTTAGGTGGTATTTAAGTCAGCTTTCATGTACCTTGATTAGTCCACCTCCCTTGACAAATTTTAAGGGCGCATACCCTACACATCGACCTCGTGAATTTAGCCATAGCAACTCTTTACTAGTTTCGGTTGCCGCAATAAATTCAGCTTCAGTTGTAAAAATTGCAACACACTTCTGCAACCTTGACTTCCATGACGCAACCCCACCGGCAATGGAAATCAAATAACCAGAAGTAAATTTACGAGTATCAATATCTCCAGCCAAGTTGGAATCTGTGTATCCAATTAACTCAAGTTTCCTAGTCCCGAAAACTGAGTTTCAAACTGGAAGTTCTCCATGCGGTCTAAAACCCCGGATCGCTTTAGGGTACCTTTAGGAGGTATTAAGAGTGGAATCCGCATGTGAATCCATGTGGTAATCCATTCTTCAATACCGCTCATCTTGATTAGTAAGAAGTGCACTGGCCGACGTTAGTAGCGGTGGGTAAACTCTTCTTATTTAATTAAGATGGAGACCTTAAACCTTTAGAATCCTACCCTTAGGTGTCAAAACTCACATGTCCTCATGCGATGTGTCAATGTGTTTGCCATTTTCTCTTCATGGTAAGGTTGATTGTATCGTTCTACAATTTCAATTACGCCATTTCAATTCCACGCCATATTCTTTTCTATAATGCGTGGTGATTAATCTCGATGCCCCAAATTAGGGTTAGTCAAAATGGATATGTCGGAGATTCGAATCATCCCCGTTCCAAGAGCTCTCGTGACCATGTGGGAAAGTCTCGAGTCAAAGCATAAAGACTACGTGGAAAAGAGGATCAGATATCTTCCCGCACTCTTATACATCGAGCCTCGTATCGCCATGATCAAAGCATTGTCCCATTTTTGGAACTCAAAAACATCCACTTTTGTGTTTGGTCGAAATGAGTTGACCCCTACAATTGAGGAGTACGATATTGCCATTGGTAGAGTCGGGTCTTTTGGTCTAGTCAGTCCTCTGATAGATATAGATCCTATAACTCTTTTGAGCCAATTCTTAGGAATTGATGTTCTCCAAATCAAAGGCGTTCTTAGAGGAAATTCCAATGCACTTTCTTTCACATTCCTAGAACAACATTTTTCTAGCTTGTCAAAAGAATCGGGTAATCAAATTCCTCGAGTTTTTCTCTTAGCCTTCTTTGGTTTTATGGTATTCCCATTCACCAAAAAGACTATGGATCCTTCGGTAGTTCACATTGTCAACCAAGTGTGTATGTTCAAAAGATTCTCCAATATGATCTTAGGCGAGACCTTCGTATCACTCAATAGGTTCAAACAAGACAAAAATGGTACCTTTAGAGCCCCAATAGGTTTACTCCAAATTTGGTTGGTCTCTCACCTCAAAGATTTTGGTTTGAGCTTGAAAATCATAGATGTGTCCAAAGATTGTCATCCTATCTCGCTTTTCCGAGAAAAGGAAAAAATCTTTCCCTTTTGGTCATTCTCAACTTGGTTTAGTTTTTTCAAGAACCTTGTTCCAAATCAAATCCAATGGCATGTTCGTTGGCTTGGAAATCCCGAGGTGCGCCTTAATAACGGATCCGACAACCCAATCCCACTTTTGGGTCTTACGGGGTCTACGTCATATTACCCTTTTAGGGTGATCCGTCAATATCGCGCGCTTCAAAAGATTCCACCATTTCTCAAGCTGGGGTTATATCATTTTGACTATCGCAAAGAAGTCATCCAAAAGGACCAAATGATGGACGTGAAAGAAATGGTCAAATCTATCATTGATATGTGGTACAAATGCCGCCCGGAGCCTATTCTCATTACCGATGAGTCAGAATTGGAAGGGGAAATGAAGATACATCACGCATTGCCGGAGTACATACACCGTCGTCTCGAGCTTGAGCTTAAAGTGGATCTCCCAAATGTTCCCGAGAAGCCAACTCAACAGCAAGATATAGCCGCCAGAGCTTTTAAGGAAAAGAATGAAGCTTTAGCCGAGATTGAACGTTTGACCCAAGAAAACAAACGAATTCGCCTCGCATCTAAAGAAGTTTCTTTAGGATTTGGGCTATATTCCATGAGGAAATCTCCTTTCATGTAATTTTCCTTTTTTAGATTTGATGTATAGGGTTTCCTTTTTACTCATTTTAGTAATGATGTAATAGGATTCTTTTCTTGTCTTTAAGGGATTGTATTTCATAAATTTTGTTGTTAATAGTGAAATTTCCCTGGTGTGTGTTTTCTTTTCCGAGGTTCCAATGGAATATAGATGGGGCATCTTGATTAATCATCGCGTGTTACCCCTTTAATTGTATAATTTCTTGTGAAGAAATTATGATAAGAGATTATTCACGTGATATTGGGATCATGAGAATATTTCTTATCTCTATTTCATCTAAAGAAAATATAAAATTGAAGGGTTTTATATTTTCGTCTCAATTCATTTTTCGTATACTAATTTGATTTCTGTTTTTTACAGAGAGTATTAAAATACGGCTGAATCGCGTTTTATTATACGCACCCGTCGCCAAGCAAGAATGGAGAACGAAGACACTCGTACCCGCGTTATTACCATCAAGAATCAAATGACGCAAATGATGACGCTCTTAACTGACCTTGCAAATCAAGTAAAGAACTTCACGCCTGTGGCTCCTCCTGTTGCTGCTTCTACTCCTAATGCGCCCACTAATGCGCCGGTGATAGATCCTGTTGACAAAGGACCTGTTGAAGAAGTCCCCGTTAATGCCATTCCTACCGTCATCGATTTGGAAGCTCCACCTAAGGAGTCGCCTGTCGCTCATATGGATGAAGAGAGCGCGAGACGTCTTGCAAAATTGGAGGAACGCCTATGCATGTTGCAAGGTTACCAACTTCAAGGTTTTGATAAGTTGTCGCCTTTTACAAATGTGAAAGTCCCTGATTTTTACAAGGAGCCCGAGTTTTCAAGAAAGTACGATGGAACTGGATGCCCTAAAACCCATTTGAAGTATTACTTGAGCAAGATGGCTCGTTATTCCGATAACACCCCACTGTTGATCAACAATTTTCAAGATAGCTTGGCCGATTCCGCCTTGACTTGGTTCATCGAATTGGATTTGGAAAAAATTTGCACTTGGGAAGATCTTGCAGATGAGTTCCTTCAGCAATACAAGTTTAATACCGAAATTGCTCCAACTCGTGAAGAGCTGGTCCGGGTTGACAAAAGGAGGATTGAAACTTTTAGAGCATATGCCCAAAGATGGAGAACTATGGCATCTCAAGTCAAACCTCCGTTATCCGAGAAAGAGATCATGCAGCTGTTTCTTCGAGCTTTACCTCGAGAATACTTCGACAAGATGTTTAATAACACTTGCATTAATTTTCCCGCAATGGTAGAATTGGGAGAACGTATCGAAGGAATCATGCGAGATGGTCGATTGTCCGAGACGACGACTCGCAGATTTACCTTAAAGAAGGATAAGGAGCCAACGGTGGAGGTTGCCTATATTCAAAATCCTAATGCTCAAAAGCCATCAAACACACCAATTCAAAGGTCTGTTGTGGAAACAGGGGGTTCTTCCCGGAATTTTGACCGAAAAGGAAAAGCTCCGCAAAGACAATTCACTCCGTTACCAAGACCTATGTCTCAGTTGTTGCCGATGTTGATTGAACAAAGGCTCGTAGCAAAAGAAATCCCGAGAGACAACCCACCAAAGTTTGTTGGGTTTGATTTGGCAAAATCTTATGTATATCACATGGGCGAGAAGGGCCATGATGTGAACAATTGTTACACTCTCAAGGTCAAGATTCAGAACCTGTTGGATAAGAAGATCTTGTCGTTTAAAGATGCCACGTCAAATGTTCAGCAAAATCCGCTCCCTAATCATACCAAAGCCGTTAACGTGATATTTGGAGACAAGAATGAGAAACCTTTCTTGTTCGATGTGACGAAGTTGGAAGAGCTATTGACTATAGCTAGAGATCAACCGAAAGAAGGAAATGTATCCCGGGAGGAGAAAATGTATTGTTTAGCCAAGATGTTTGCTTTAGGCATAATTCAGCCTCTTCAAGGAAGGAAGCCGGAAGGGTCCATCGAGACCGCTGTAATTGATTTGTCGTCCGAGAAATTCTCATTCAAGTTCACAAATGAAGCCTCATGCTCTAAGCCAAAAGATGATGGGTACGAGCCAGATGTTGATGAACCTTGGATTGACACTTATTCCGATAGTAATTCGGAATGTGAGAGTAAGAATGCCTGTCGAGATCGTGAATTTATGAAGAAGGCTATCGAGAAAGGTGAAATTGTTGATACCCTCGGACAGCCGAGTGGTAAATATGACTTTATAGTCAAATACACGCCATCTCCAAGTTTCTTCGTCGACCCAAGGGATATCGTTCCCGATGGATGGGGAAGCATGGATGATGAAAGCATACCCGCCAATGAAGACAAGGAGTATGTTTCCGACAAGGATTCTAATCTTGGTGCTAGTAAGACTCATTGGAATCGCGAATTTGTAATGACCGCTCGTGAGCATGATGAAGTGGTTGATACTCTAAGGCAACCAAGTAGGAAGTATGACACTTTTGTCAAATGTTTGCCTCCGCCAAGTTTCTTTATTGATTTGAAAGACATTGTTCCGACTGGATGGAGCGATGACGAAGATAATGGAGAAGCTCTTTCCGATACTGATTCGGAATTTGAATACCATACCTCCCACTGGGATCGGGAGTTCGTTAGGAAAGCAATTGAAAAAGGCGAAATTGTTGACACTCTCGGACAGCCAAGTGGAAAATATGATTTCATAGTGAAATACTCTCCTCCTCCAAGTGCTTCTATCGACCCTAAGACTATCGTCCCAAGTGGATGGGGGTCCGAATTTGAAGATGATGGCATGGTAGCAATGATTGATCCTGTTGTGATTGAATTGAATACAACTTGTGAAATCCAAGTGCATGTTATGGAACCTGTGGTTATTGATCTAATGGCTGATGGCTTCGGAAATATAGAGATCTCTAATGAAGATATTGGGCCTGTGGTGATCGAGTTGCCACCGAAGAAGAAGGAGAATTTGAAAGCAAGATTTCCTCCTGTTTATGACTCTAAGGCAGTTCCTTGGAATTATGAGTCTAATGAGATAGATGCTGTTACTCGGTCAGGCCGATGTTTTCCATCTCGTGAAGGTGTCGAGAAAAAGGCTGTAACCGAAGAAGAGGCGGAACAGCTTCTCAAAACTCTCAAAACGAGTGAATCAGAAGTGATCGAGCAGCTAAGAAAAATGCCGGCTCAAATCTCGTTACTTGAACTATTCAAGTCTTCCGAGAAACATAGAAATGCTCTCTTAAAGGTTCTTAATGAAGTACATGTATCCGAGACAATTGGAGAGGTACAGTTGGAAGAGTTTGTAGGTGCTATCCTTCTTAAGGATCAAATTTCTTTTTCCGAAAAGGATTTGCCGCCGGAAGGGCGAGCACACTCTAAAGCATTATACATCTCTGTTCAGCACTTTGATACAAGGATATCAAGAGTACTTATTGATAATGGTTCAGCTCTCAATATCTGTCCGTTATCAACTTTGCGTCGTCTAGGTGTGGGTATGGATAGTGTTCGTCCTTCTAAGACTCCAGTCAGGGCTTTTGATGGCATGAAAAAGGAAGCTCTTGGAGAAATTGATTTACAACTGATGATTGGTCCAGTTATGTTCGCTCAGAAATTTCAAGTGCTTGATATCCCAAGCAACTTCAGTTTGTTGTTGGGACGACCTTGGATTCACGCGGCGGGTGTTATACCCTCAAGTTTACATCAGATGATTCGCTTTGTCGTCTGTGGCAAGATTATAACGGTTCATTGCGAGAAGGATACCGAAACTTTCAACAATACTGCAATTCCTTATGTGAAGCCAGAAGTAAAAGGAGAATCAAGTTACTACTCATTTGAGTTAGTGTCAGTATCTCATGTGCCCGCGGGCACTGTTGTGAGAAAGCCTCACTATTCGAAGGCGGCCCTTATGTCTAGCAAAGTGTTGATCGAGTACGGATTCACTATTGGCAAAGGATTGGGAAAGCTGTCCCAAGGTATTCTCACACCCATTGAGGTGACTAAGAGAAAGAAGCGAGAAGGCTTAGGTTACCAAAGCGATCAACAAGATCAAGGTGATCAGAAAGGCCCGAGCATTAAAGAAAAGAGTTACCAACGTTTACTCCCTCCTCCGTTGAAAGATTTCTTCCCTGGACCATCAAAGTTCCTTCAAGATGAAGAAGCAGACATTTATGATATCGTCGACTTATTTGAAGAGAGTTCAGTGGGTGCCATTTCCGAGAGCTTCGAGGATGGTCCACCTACCAATCCCGCTGTGTAAGGGATGTTTCCATGTTTTACTTCATTTTCAGTTGTAATCCATTTAATTCTCCCCTGCGAGGGAATTCCATTTGTTCATTTCATTTGTTTCGTTCATTTCAAGTGTTGTAATAATTCGGATCACGAGCTTCGGATCCAAAACACTATATAGCATTCACTTTCAATTCAATAAAAGCATATGCATGTTTTGTTAATAGACGTGCAAAAGTATACCAAACCAGCCCTATGATGATGCTTTGAGGCCTGGACTTTTGCACGATCTATAGTTTTCAAATTAATTTTTGGAACAAGGATGTCCAATGATATGAGGACGAGTTCCCCTTGAAATTTTCAAAAATTTAGAATTCGAAAAGTTTTTCATCATATCTTCATCCATTGCATTTCTTATTTTCATATACTAATCATTTTGTTTGTTGCATCTCAGGCATGACACTTTGCATAACCATAATAGTCATATGCATGGCTTGGATTCATGTCCAAAAAATTCATACGAATCTGATTATTCTGATCTCGAAAATGAAGAGGATTCCCATGTTATTAAAAGAGAATGGATCCGACATGAAGAATCCGCACCTCCTACAGAAGAGCGAACTGTCGTTATAAATTTGGGCGATTCAGGCAATCCCAAAGAAACAAAAATTGGAGCCAGTCTTTCTCAAGCAGATGCTGATCGACTGATCGAACTATTGAAGGAATATCAAGATGTCTTTGCTTGGTCATATGCTGACATGCCGGGTCTGGACCCCAACATTGTAGAGCACACGTTGCCTCTTGATCCTGCCATTCCGCCTAAGAAACAGAAGCTTAGGAGGACAAAGCCAAAATTATCCAAGAAGATTGAGGAAGAAGTCATGAAATTGTTAAAAGTTGATTTCATTGAAGTCACTCATTATGCTGATTGGATTGCAAATGTCGTCCCAGTCATGAAGAAGGATGGGCGAGTTCGGGTATGTGTTGATTACCGCGACTTGAACAAAGCAAGTCCCAAAGACGATTTCCCATTACCACATATTGATGTCCTGGTTGATAGCACCGCGGGATTTGAATTATTTTCTTTCATGGATGGTTTCTCTGGCTATAATCAAATCCGAATGAAGGAAGAAGATAAGACTAAAACATCTTTCATCACCCCATGGGGAACATTCTGTTACAAGGTTATGCCCTTCGGCTTGAAGAACGCAGGGGCAACTTACCAAAGAGCCATGGTGACATTATTCCATGACATGATGCATAAGGAAATTGAAGTATATGTCGATGACATGATCGCTAAATCGCGAAGAGGTGAAAACCATATTGAAGTCTTGAAGAAACTGTTTGATCGACTTAGAAAATTCAAGCTAAGACTTAACCCCGCCAAGTGTATTTTTGGGGCAAAGTCTGGGAAGCTCCTTGGATTTATGGTTAGTAACAAGGGCATCGAGATTGATCCCTCGAAGGTGAAGGCCATTTGTGATTTGAAACCTCCTTCTACTGTTAAGGAAGTTCGAAGCTTGTTGGGAAGATTGAATTATGTTGCAAGATTCATTTCCCAGTTATCAGAAACAGCCAAACCATTCTTTAAGCTTTTGAAAAAGAATGCCAAAGTTGAATGGAATGAAGATTGTCAGAAATCCTTTCAGCAATTGAAGCAATATCTTTCACAAGCACCAGTTTTGGTACCGCCTACTCCGGGTGTACCTTTGATTTTGTACCTCACCATTCATGATGAGTCTTTAGGAGCTATGTTAGCGCAGAAGAGATCAGAGGATGGAAAGGAATGCGCTATTTACTACCTCAGCAAAAAATTCACTTTTGGTGAAGCTCGATACCCAGAAGTTGAGAAAACATGTGTAGCCTTAATTTGGGTATTACACAGATTACGGCAATACACTCTTCACCATCGCATCCTGCTTGTGAATGAAAACGATCCTATCAAGTATCTTTTGGAAAAGCCTGCACTGGTTGGAAGGCTTGCCAAATGGCAAATATTGCTCTCTGAGTTTGATATCCAGAGCATGTCTCAGAAATCCGTCAAAGGTCGAGCCATAGCTGATATGTTGGCTAAAAATCCCTTAAAGTCAAATGACTGGGATGAAATTGATGAAAGGATTTATCTGGTGTCACAAGACAAGTGGGTTATGTATTTTGATGGAGCCGTTAACCTATCCGGTTCAGGTACTGGAGCAGTCCTGATACCCCCAACGGGTCAGCATTATCCAGTAGCTGCAAAGTTGGTATTTCTTTGTACCAATAACATTTCAGAATATGAAGCTTGCATCATCAGTCTTCAATTAGCCATCGATATGAAGATTAAGAGATTACAAGTTTATGGCGATTCCGCACTTATCATTCTCCAAACAGGAGGTGAATGGCAAACTCGTGATTCGAAACTGATTCCTTATCATGAGTATCTTAAAGACTTGGTAGAAGAATTCGAAGAGATCTCATTTGATTATTTGCCAAGATCTCAGAATCAATTTGCTGATGCTTTGGCGACATTATCCTCAATGTTACAAGTAACTGATGGATTGAACGTTGATCCTTTGCAAATCGACGTTTTAAAAGAGCCTGCATATTGCATGGTTATAGAAGAAGAACTCGATGGTCAACCATGGTATTATGACATCATGAATTACCTTCGAGAAGGAAGATTCCCTCAAGGAAGTCAAGCTATGGATCGAAAATACTTGACTAAATTAGCTTCCAAATTCTTTCTTAGTGGAGGTGCTTTGTACAAGAGATCTTTCGATTCGGTCCTGTTGAAGTGCGTAGACACCAAAGAGGCCAATTTATTAATGAAGGAGATACATGAAGGAGAATGTGGTCCTCATATGAATGGCCATCTTCTAGCAAAGAAAATCATGAGGCTAGGTTATTATTGGTTAACCATGGAAGCCGATTGCATTCAACATGTCAGATGTTGTTATCAATGTCAAATTTATGGGAACAAGATCAATGCTCCCCCAAATGAATTGCATCAAATGTCCGAGGCATGGCCTTTCTCAATGTGGGGGATTGACATTATCGGACCAATTAATCCTAAGGCGTCAAATGGACACCGTTTTATTCTAGTGGCTATTGATTACTTCACCAAATGGATCGAAGCCAATTCTTATGCTCACGTCACTGCAAGAAGTGTGGCAAAATTTATTCGTCGAGACATCATTGCTCGATATGGGGTTCCCGAAGCAATTATCACGGATAATGGGTCAAACCTGAATAACAAAGTAGTGGATGAGCTACTCAGTAAGTTTCACATTCGCCACTTGAATTCTTCTCCTTACTGCCCACAAATGAATGGAGCTGTTGAGGCGGCAAACAAGAATATAAAGAAGATTTTATCCAAGACGGCAGAGAATTACCGAGACTGGCATGATCGGTTGCCGTATGCGTTAATGGCTTATCGAACTTCTATTCGCACTTCGACTGGGGCAACACCATTCTCATTGGTATATGGGATGGAAGCAGTTTTACCTGTTGAAGTGGAAATTCCTTCATTAAGGGTGCTTTCGCAAATAAAGCTTTCCGAAGCAGAATGGATTCAACAGAGATTTGAACAGCTTAATATGATTGATGAAAAAAGGGTAAAAGCCCTGTGCTATGGACAAAGCTACCAAAAGCGAGTGGCTAAGTCATTCAACCGTAAGGTTCGACCCAGGCATTTTGAGATCAATGACCTGATTTTGAGGAAAGTCTTACCCATTATTCCGGATCGTGGAAAGTTCACTCCCAATTATGAAGGGCCGTATGTCATCAAGAAAGTGTTGCCTGGTGGAGCATTAATTCTTGTAGAAATGGATGGCCGAGAGTTGCCAAAACCTGTGAACGCTGATGCTGTCAAGAAATATTTCCCCTGAATAAAAAGTTTCGAGTTGCTTTGGACTGAATCCAAGTCTCTTTAGAACATTTGCATCATGCATTTCATGCATACATGGCATTTTTGCATATTTGTTCATTTTGTAGGTACTCAACTGTTCCCCAGGGAAGTTATTCCAAACTTCAAGGAGTCAAGCCCGAGGAAGTTGCTACATCAAACCAATCTTCTCCCTAGAATTTAGGAAGTAGATCTTATGCGTGAAAACCTTTTCTGTCTAAAAGGTTTTTCAAGTTTGAAATAAAAATCCCCAGAGGAGTCCAAAAAAGTCAAATGTCTTGATTTATCCAAATTCCTCATAGACGGGAGATTTAACCAAATGATCCTTTCGAAAAACAAAAAGAGGATTTCTCAAAAATGCCGAATGGAAATGCCTAGGATGATAAAAGGCAAGCCTTTGATCAAACACGTCCTTATACTCATTTTGAGAGAATTGAGCGAAAAAGCCATGTCGTAGGACGTAGGGTTCGTTCACATTGAATACATGGATTGAGATGATAAAAGGCATTTCATTTCTCTATCCTAAACACTCATGTTATCCTTTGCTAGCCACTTTGAGCCAAATAAGGAGAATTCTCAAAATATCCCTGTCAAGAACCACCCCACATTGGGGCAAAATAAGAAGTTATGGTTGATTCTTTTTGGAGCAAAAAGATTAAGAAAGATTCTATTACTTTCACTTGCATCAACCTTCTTGTGATAGTTTCAGATGGATCTTTATAGAAGCTCGAAACATCCCAAAGTGAAGAAGAGCATTCTTTTCCTCTACCCAAACACAATTATCCTTTGCTTAGCCCAATTGAGCCTTAAGCATGTTCATTTCAAAGCCCAAAATGATGATTATCTCCCCACATTGGGGTAACGCATATGATTTACCAAGGAAATTGAGAAATTGGTGAATATGTATAAAGTGTCTCGAGAGTCCAAAGAGCTCAAAAGATAAATATTAAGGGGCATGAAAAAGCAGTGTGCCTGGTAAAAGCAAGGCCGATGCCCATGAAAAAAATGTATCAAAGTCAAAAGCAAAAGCAAAAGCAAGAAAAAACAATATGCTTATGCTTAAAGCAAAATTTCTATTTGCAAAAAATGCTTAGAAAGAGCAAAGCTCTTATATTGCAAGAAAAAATGGACTCTCGAGACAGTTTGGTTTTCAAGAATCAAATGATGTCAGACTTGAATGATTTGGTAATGATGCCAAGATAATCATCATTCTTCTTTCAAACCCTTTCTATCAAATTTCAAGCCTTTTGAGCCTAACCCGAACCGACATTACAACCCTCTCCGAAGTCTCTTCCGATTGGGATGATTTGAGTTAATATAAAGTTTTCACAAAGGAACTACCGCTAGAAGGAGTTGAAGTAATCCTATCTTGTCTTATTTTCAAGGTTCTTGACTTGTAAACCCGCTGAAGATGTTGATAGTATGTTTCTTTTCTTGGCCTCAAAGCAAATACCCTTTGTGTAAGCCCTTGACCAAACCTACATTACGGTCCTTTTGAAAGACCTTTCTGATCAACCAATTGTATTCAATGTGAATGTTTCCGAAAACCTTTGACATAGGTTCGTGAGGCATCACCAGTGAGAATTGAATAGCTTTCCCACATCGATGAATGGGAATCAAAGTCTTTATGAGAGCCAGTGTGAAAGACCTTTTTGATTAGGTTATTTCCAATTTGGCATTTTTACCTAACCTCTTTAAGTGGTTATTCAAAGATTATTTTGTTAAAATTTCCTCTTAAGGATTTTGATAATCTCTGCCTTTCACCAAAAGTTGAAAAATTCCGTTTGTTGTTAAACAATCTCGGAACTTTTTTCAAAATATCTTTCCCCAATGGATCGGTTTTTGGTTAGCCTAAACCATAACTTTCATTTTCGGTTTTTGGTCAGCCTAAACCATAACTTTCATTTTCGGTTTTTGGTTAGCCTAAACCATAACTTTCATTTTCGGTTTTTGGTCATCCTAAACCATACCCTTGGTTTTTTGTTAGCCTAAACCATATCTTTCATTTTCGGTTTTTGATCATCCTAAACCATACCCTCGGTTTTTGGTTAGCCTAAACCATAACTTTCATTTTCGGTTTTTGGCCATCCTAAACCATAACTTTCATTTTCGGTTTTTGGCCATCCTAAACCATAACTTTCATCTTCGGTTTTTGGTCAACCTAAACCATAACCCCTTTGTCTTAGGTTCCTGGTCATCCTTAAACCTTACACTAGGTTCTAGGTCATCCTTAAACCTTGTCCTTAGGTTCTAGGTCATCCTTAAACCTTGTCCTTAGGTTCTAGGTCATCCTTAAACCTTGTCCTTTGGTTCTTGGTTTTCCTTAAACCATAGGTTTCCTACAAAATCATTTCTCTATCTTTTCTTCCTTCATTCCACCTCATGAGAGAGAGAAGAACACATGAATGGTCTGACAATCCAACGGTAAGTGCTTCAGGTAAAACTCTGATCAAATGTCTTTGTCTTTATTTTCTTTTTCCCAAGTGGAATCGACTAAAAATTTGCAGGTGCCAATTGGTCTTTGAGCGAAACCTCTTCGAACTCCCACTCAAAGAGGGGCAGCTGTTGACACCTAATTTTTAGCCGATGCGTCATTAAAAATAAAAATTTGAGATTATGGTTTCCGATCGCGACGGAGCCCGTTTCTTGAACAAAAAATGTCGTTTTTTAATTCCGTCTGTTGGTCTAGCTTTTGTAAGCGATTTTCTATTCATTTCATACAAAAACCCGAAAAGTCAAATGGTTGACTTTGGCGTTGACTTTTTGGTCAACCCTTTGACCAAAAGTCAACCCCAGGTCAAATTGGGGCTTTTTGCATAAAAAGATTCATTTCAAGTCCAATTTCACTTTAGAAGTGGAAATTTTAGAAAAATTCAAAGATTTGATCATAAAATCAAGCTCCTAGTGAAAAGTCAACTAGGGTTTGACTTTTGGTCAAACCTTTGACCAAAAATTTGAAAAATTCAAAAATCCAAAAATCATCTTATTTTACATTCAATTTACCTTTGGCATTTAAAATTTTACAAAAATCGATTTAGAATCAACTTTTTCCCAAATTGCGGAATTTGATTCAAATCGGCCAAAAATGAAATTACTTCATTTCTAGTCATTTTTTAGGTTAGTGTTCTTCACGACATTTGATCTAGAGGTCATCTTATATCCAATTTTTGAACCAATTTTGCAATTCCAAGCCAAACACAAAAACCCCAATTTTGGCCCTAATCAGTGATTTTGATCGATTCTTCATGATGTGCGAAATTGAGACACGATTGAACCTGATTTCTTATATGAAACCCAAATTCAAAATCAATTTTGGAAGAATCACATGAATTTGGGTCAATTTGATCAATTTAGTGATCCAATGATTAGGAAGTCTAAGAGTGATTGGTCTAATTAGTGCAATTTAACTTGACCCACTCTAGACTAATATTCAATTTGATGAATTGGGACTCAATTTGGTTAATTAGACCTCAATTAAACTTGTTAGTCTAGCTCGGTCATGCGATTACTCAAAATTCAGAGCTAATTGACTCAAATCGGTTTAATTCAAATTGAACTAATCCGATCGGACTAGTCATTTTCCGGTCGAAAATTGTGATAATTGATAATCCGGTCGGACCAACCAAGGTCAGTCACATCCTCTTGAGTACAAAAATGACAAAAATGCCCTTAATAAAAAATGACAAAAATGCCCCTAAGAGAAATGACCAAAATACCCTTCTTCAAGAATTAAGCAAATTAATTAGGGGATTAGCAAATCAATCATGGCCATTCATTTAGAATTGATCATGTCCATCCATGATGCCATGTCATCAATCCTTAGCCTCTAAGGAATATTCTTAATCATTAAGGATGCATTTTGGACCATTTGATCAATCTAAGGGCTAGAATTCAAAGTTGAAGGGGGTATATAGTGTTTTTCCCTCCAAAAATCAAAGGGGGTGTTCATTTTCAGATCTATTTTCTCTCTCCTCTCTCTCTCTCTCTCTCTCTCTCCCTCTCTCTCTCCCACGATCAACTCCCACGCTCTCTCTAGCTCTCTCTCTCGGCGACAGCCTTGCCGACCCCTTGCCGGCTGCTTTCCGGCGAACCACCGCCCCACCGACGTCCCCCATGGTGGCCTGAAGTCAATCGCAACATCAGCAACCTGCTGTGGTGGCCGGAGCATCTCCCTCCGGCGAGATCTTCTTCTCGGCAACATCACCGGCATTACCGTCGGTGATGTGTTCAGCCGGTTCAACCGGCTGAACCGGCTCTCCGGCGACTTCCTCCGGCGATCCAGACCTTCCGACTACATCCCTTGGCGTCCTTAAGTCGCTGTGGTGGCCGGCCTCGCACCGAACGGCCACCGGATCACATCATTTTCCTCAACTTTTACTGATTAGTCTATTCGTGTGAACAAGAGTTGAATCTCACATTATCTCGCGCAATCCATTGTTGTAGGTTGGCCGAGCTTTCCGAGGCCTCTCCGTGCTATTTCAGATCAGAATACGGAGGCCGGATCGCTCGCTTGAGCGTTGGATCATCGTGAGACAAGGTAAGAACGCTTAAACACAACTCTGTAAATTCGTGTTCAGTGGAACTTGTTGGCTTGAGATGCTGATTTGAGCTTGTTAACGTCGAAATCTGATGAAGTGATAAACTAGAGAGTCGTAGAGCTCGTCTTAAGCTTCAATTTGATATATCATATGCCTCGATCGGACTTCATTTGCTATGTCAAAACACTTTTAGAAGTTAGGATCAGAATCTGGAATATGTTGTATAATTCTGTTCTGATGTTTCCCTGACTGACGTTGTGCTGTTGGATGAATTTTATGATTTTTATGATCATTTTCTGGAAAAACTTCCTTCATGAGAATCGTAGAACACATCCTGATATATTCACCATAAAATTTTCATAAAATTTCGAGCATGTTAGCCTAGTACGATTTGCAACGTCATATGCATGTAAATCTGGTTTCATGCTAGTTTCAGCCGACCTTCGTGTGTTCTTCGATGTTCATAAATTCGCGTGTTCGAGATATGAAAAAATTTTCTTCACGAAAGTTCTTCCTGAGATCAAGATCTTTCAATTGATACTAATTTCATCAAAATCGAAGATCATTTGAATTTTCAAAAGGAATTCTTACGATTTGATCAGAATCTGTGTCCAGATCTGATTTTCATTCCTTTGGAATTCAAAAGATGTTTCTCCGAATTTGATAAAGTTAGGGTCCTTTTTTGTAAAAAATCAAAACTTCAAAGTTGTTCATTGGGGTCTCATTATGTCAACTGAAAATTTTGAGGACCTAATTGCAATTTTTGGAGGGTTGATTTGCTTGAAAAGTCTTTTCGGGTTAAATTTTCATTTGCAATTGAGTCCATCGCAAAAACCGAATTTTATAAAAATTTGGAGGCCTTTTTAGCAAAAACTCAAAACATAAAAGTTGTTGCACACAGGGAATCCTAACGGCACAAAAATTTTCGCACTGTTTTGATAAGGTTTGTTATTTTTCCCGCCTTTAATTTGAAATTCGTAACTGAATCGAGTCCAGCCTGTCATTGGATTTAATTCGATATTTTCGGGAAAATTGGCTAGGATTTAGGAAAAATGGTCTTCTTGACTTTTGATCCTCATGTTATAAGCTTTCTAATGACACCTGAATCACTTCATTTGGACGTCATTAGGATAGTTAATCATTCTTAAACAGATTCAATCCGAATTAGTCATTAATTGAATAAGTTGTCTTTTTATAAAGCCCACTTCTCATTGTTTGATTGATTTCGAAATAAAGCCCATGGGCTTGAATGCATGTTCATTTTATGTTTATGCATGTGTTTGTTAGATGAATGTTAGGCCCGGTGCATGTTCGGCGGGTAGCCCATTCTTGGTCATTAGAACCCGACTTTAGGGGTTAATTGATATGAGTTACCGTTTTGTGAATGCAAATGGTAGCCCATTATCATTAACCATTAATCAAACAATGTTATGTGATTAGATGGGTGATGAATCGAATCGCATGAAAAACAAAGGCCGATCCCGAGGCCCGTGCTTAATTAGTGAATTGATTGCATCATTGTTACGTTGTCTTTTCATAAATGAATGTATGAATGTAAACACCGACACCCGAGAGGCGGTCCAAGGAAGAATAATCCGGAATAGGAGACCAAGGTGATTGACCGATGTCCAATCCGGTCTCGATTTGTATTCATCTTGATGGTATCGAACCGATGTCCAATCCGGTTTCAATTTGTACTTAATTCATTCATCCCCGATCATGTCTCGGGTTTTCAATTTGTGTTGTAATAAACACCCGACGAGTTGCGGGTTTATACTTTTTTACTTTCTCGCACTTAGAATTAGCTCGTCTTTTCGATACTTCGAGTGTTTACTTTACGAAATGTCTTTCAATACAATTGATTGTTTCTTTCTTTTTCTAGACTAAGATAGGATTAGTTTAGAATCTTAAATGAAAATGCAAAAACAAGATGCATGATCACCTAGTGGACTAAGACTTTGGCATGAAAATGGTAAAAAACAAATGCATGACGATTTAGATAACAACCATGTTAAGTTTAGCGGTACCGAAAGGGCGTTAATAGAAATATTAACGTAAGCTAGTCCCCGAACCTTTGATCTCTGGTTTTCGTAGAAACCGAAACGAAATTCCCGCGTTTCGGTTGGGTATTCTAGCCGACCCCCGACCTAGGCTAGTGGCGACTCCTTAAAAAATAAAATCAATCCGCTGTCACGCGAGATATGGATTTAGGGAAAATCCACGTTCATGATCAATGAGTTATATGGCTAAACAAAAGATTTACACTTCAGTAAAATCATTTTAAAAAGTGCCATATGAACCATCTCATGAACACTTATCTCTAAACCCGCCTCATCCGAGCTCGGCCCTCGAGGGGGCAGGTCGCGACAACTTTACAAGGTAGTGTCTAAATCTTACGTAATACCCGACGAGAGTGTTACGAGATTTGACATGTAAAGTTGATCATATGCCTTATATCTCGTATTTTTAAGATCAAAATACTTCAAATTGCCATTGATTTTTCTTTTTCATTTAAATTCTCTCATCTTTTTTTTTTGGTAAAGGTAAATGTAGATATACTTTTCAAATCCAAATACAAACTAGAGCCCAAACCACCTCCTGACCTTATTCGGACAAAAGTGTCCACATAAGGTCTAAATTCTCTCATCTTGATAACCTTTTATTGCAAGATGTTTAAATCTAGATTTCTTTCTTTCTTTCTTTTTTTGTATATAATGGTTAGGTGGTATTTAAGTCAGCTTTCCTGTACCTTGATTAGTCCACCTCCCCTGACAAATTTTAAGGGCGCATACCCTACACATCGACCTCGTGAATTTAGCCATAGCAACTCTTTACTAGTTTCGGTTGCCGCAATAAATTCAGCTTCAGTTGTAAAAATTGCAACACACTTCTGCAACCTTGACTTCCATGACGCAACCCCACCGGCAATGGAAATCAAATAACCAAAAGTAAATTTACGAGTATCAATATCTCCAGCCAAGTTGGAATCTGTGTATCCAATTAACTCAAGTTTCCTAGTCCCGAAAACTGAGTTTCAAATTGGAAGTTCCCCGAAGATACCTTATGATCTTCTTTACTGCACTCCAATGCTCTCTTCTTGGATTTGACAAATAGCGACTAACAACGCCAATTGCATGCGCCAAGTTTGGTCGCGTATATACCAACGCATACATCAAGCTTCCCACAGCCAAGGCATATGAAACACTTTCCATGTCTTTCTTCTTTTTATTAGTTGTAGGACTTTGCTTCTTACTCAACTTAAAGTGGGCAGCAAGAGAAGTGCTAAACACTTTAGCCTTGTCCATATGAAATTTCTAAAGAACCTTCTCGAGGTACTCTCTTGTGACAAGAATAGCTTCTTAGCATTTTTGTCTAGGGTAATTCTAATGCCAAGCATCTGCTTTACCAGGCCCAAGTCTTCCATGGCGAAAGACTTGCTCAACTGTTTCTGCAACAATTCAATTCGCGAAGCATTCATGTCAATAATCAACATATCATCAACATAAAGCAAGAGAATAATAAAATCATCATCAGAAATTTTTTTACAAACACTCAGTTATCTGAGAAAGTCTTCTATTAGCCTTGCTCCATCATAACTGATGAACTTTTTGTATCACTGTCCCGATGCTTACTTTAGGCCATAAAGATTCTTCTTTAGCTTGCACACTTAGTCCTCTTTTTCTTTCACTTCGAAATCCTCTGGTTGTTCCATGTATATCTCTTCCTCCAAGTTACCATGTGGGACGGTTGTTTTGATATCTATATGCTTAATTTATAAGTCTAGGCTAGATGCCAAATCTAGAACCACACGGCTAGAAGACATTTTTATTGCCGGAGAAAATATATCGTCAAAGTCAATACCCTTTTTCTAACCAAATCCCTTAACAAGCATTTTAGCTTTATATCATGGTTGTAACATATCTTCAACGTGCTTCAACCGGTATACCCAGTTGTTCTCTAAAGTTTTTTTGCCTTTAAACAACTTCACCAGCTCAAAAGTATGATTATCATCAAGCGACTGTACCTGTATGGCATCAAACCATTTGCTTTTGCACTTATTGTCACGCCACGAACTCCATCGGGCACGTGACACCCTTACCTGGTCGATTTGTGCGACTTACCAGGAATGTCGCCGACCTCAAATAACCATCAGAGATTTAAAGCCACAGCGGAATTCACAATTAATCCCTGACAAATAAAACTGGGGAGAATTGGGAGAATATACATTTCCAATACTCGATCAAACTTATTCCACCATATTTACAATAAAACAAACCTTAGTTTACCAGTACACACATTCCTAAAACCTTTGAAAGTAAGAACAAAAATATACGACCTGGCATACTAACTTCCAAAAATGTTACCCTTTTGAAACCCACCGGAAACTCTGCCACATCGTACTCCGTATGCACTGGTATCCCAAAACGTACTAGTGGCGGTGGTGGAGGGTTCATGGGTCCTGTCGGGGTTCTGAAATTGTTGGTTGAAACAACCGTGAGAACACTTCTCAGTAAGTTTACCCCTAAACCCTACCTAGGCTATCACGTATCTCCAGACAATCACACAAACACACATGCATTCGGACACATCAAGTCATCACATCGCAGGCACATCAAATAATATAGTCAAACTCAAACATGCGTACACCCGTACTTAATCACAATCACGCCGTATGCAACACACGCATGTACCAAATCTCATTCCACTATTCCTTTCATTCTCATTTCCTCTTTCTCATTCCTCGCCAGTGACCCGCGTTGAAGTACACGCCTCAGGCACACTGCGACCATTCATCACCACACTTTCGGCCCGCGTACCCGTACACGCCTCAGGCCTCTCGATCGCGCCCCGAGCATCACACGCCTCGGTCTGATCCCACATTCCTACTCAATCGTGCCCCAAGCATCACACGCCTCGGTCCGATCCCACATTCACACTTTCCTTAGCCCGTGCCAAATGCGACAGGCCTACATGATCGAAACCCGAGCTTATAATGCCTCGATCCAATCTCGGTCTCACCCGAGCTGATCGTGCCTCGGACCGAATCTCATACTTGCCTTTTCAAGCCTCAGCCTGTGCCAAATGCAACAGACCTACATGACCGCTGCCCGAGTTTATGGTACTCTGCCTGATCCCATTCTCGCACTTACACACCTTCACATAACTTCTACAATCACATGCCACACCACTTTTCTTTCTTTCTCATGCACATGCTCATCAAGCATTTACCACACTCAACCGGCCCATCACACGCGGCCCGTGCATGCATCAATTAACACGTAAAACATGCTCACTCAGCATTCGACATGGCCAATTTCAACAATTACTTTAATCTGGCCCACGCGTGCACATAATCAAACACATTGCAATCCATCAATTACAGTTCAATAAACACACAAGGCCACTCATGGACCCACAAACACAGCCACGTTCATAGGCATACTTTCCACATTTCCGAGCATATTAAACACCACAATCTAGCCATAGTACCACACACCAAACCGACACCATTTGTCCTTAAATCGAGCCCTAAGCTCGCCAATTCCATCTCACAACATCCGACACTCTATTCAGTCTCACTCCAGCCTCGAAACATCCTCATTTCATCCTCAAGTTACCTCATATAACACACAAATAAACACTCAATTAAATCAACCCCATCTAGAATAATTCAATATGCCCAAAACACGTAAATTGCCAATTTTCTCCAACCAAATGGCGTCGAATTAATTCCAATCCTTCACGACACTATCTCGCCATTAAATAATGGTTCTAAAAACCCAACTTGTGTCCCGAACAAATCATCACAGCCCCGTGAACAGTAATTCACAGCTTGTGAACAGTAATTCGCAGCTTATAAACACACATATAACCATCACAATCGCGAGTAATTTCAATCACAAGGACCCTCACAATTTAGCCACGATATCACACAACAATTAGACACATATACACCCCAAATCAAGCCATAAACACATTATTCCGAACCACAAATTTCAGCATGTATACTTCTCGTAGGCAGCCCTTATTTACTCCCTAAATAACCCCCAAACCATCATAATTCCAGCCATAATTTCATCCAAGGTGAACTCGATAAATTCATCCATGAAACAAACCCCAAAATTTACCGAACACTAGTCCATTAATACCGAAATCATTATTTTTCTTCCACTAAACGATGTCAAATCGATTTCGGTCCTTCACGGGACTTTTTCACCATAATTTCTTGGTTCTAAAAATCCAACTTGCGTCCCGATCGGCCCATCACGGCCCCATGAACAGTAGATCACAGCCACTGTTATTTTCTAATTTCCAATAATTAATGCCCGAATTAAATCCCAAGGCCCGCCATAAAATTTCCACTACCAATTCATACAATTCCGCACCTAACTTTATACAGATTTCGCCCAAAATCGTCCGTCGATACCCGAAGTCCTAAATTGGGTTTAGAGCGCGACTTACCAGCGTTCTAGACTATCGCGGCTAGAACGGAAAGCGGCGGCCCTTAATCGAGAACGGCGGCGACGATGTAAGGCTCCCGGGTGGCGGCAATCGGCTTGGGTGGCGACGGCGCGGCTTGGGCGGTGGCCGGTGGGGCTCACAGCCAAAGGGGGACCGAGAGAGAGAGAGAGAGAGAGAGAGAGAGAGAGAGAGAGAGCGAGAAAACGGAGGGATGGGGGGTGGCGTGGTGCGGTTCGACGAGCGGACGGCAGCGGCTTGTTGACGTGACCGGCGATCGGTAGTCCGGCGGCGGCGACGGTGAAGAGAGAGAGAGAAATCGGTGGAGGGGGCTTCACGGCCAAAATGGGGGAGGGGATTTCACAATGGAGAGAGGGGAGAAATGGAGGAGAGAGAAAAGGTCTTCTTGACCTAAATAGTAATTTTTGACCCCTTTTGGCATTTTACCAAAATGCCCCTCTCTCTCAATTTTGATCCGACGGTCCAGATTCGATCTAATCTTGATCCGACGGCCGAGATCGATTCTTGCACAAAAATATCCAAGGGCATACTTGTAATTTTCCAAAAATCCAAGGGTAAAATTGTCCAATCAAAATTTTAAGGAAAAATTACCAAAATGCCCTTTACCCTTAATGCTTGTCCTTTAATAAATCCTAAGGGTATTTTGGTCACTTTCTCCGTTTCTTGTCCAAATCGAATTTTCCCGAAGGATTTGAGCGCACCAAAAATTCGCTCGTGTCACGTGCAACGTCGTCCTAACGTTCCGTCGTGACTTCCTAATTTTCCGGTGTCTAATTTGGGCAAAATTTCAATAAGTAAATTTTATTAAACGCAACTCGAGCGTTTCTCGAGCTAACGGGCGGCTTGCTGGGGAAATTCGCAGAATCGACTCATGACTGATACTGAATCGATTCACGTGTAAGTCCGTTCAGTGTGTGACGACCTCGGTTGTCATTAAAATTGCGAAGATCAATCACTTGATCCGAGGGGTACGATCGTTCGGTATAATTTCAGAATCATTCGTCAAGTCATTTCGTGGGCCAACGGAATCACCCGCGATCCACTACTAGGACAGTGGCGAATTGACCCCTAACTATCCTTGGATCGGCCAACCGTGGCTCAAAATATCACTTCCGTGATTTAATGGTCGAAATCCATTCACGATCGAATTTCCTTTAGTCGCGCGAATTTAATTTCCCCTATTAACCTTTCCCTAATGGTTAGCATTCCCAGGAATGATCAGTTCCGGGCAAGAACTGACTACGAGTACATTCATAAAATCTAGTATTTCATAAATCCCAAATGGACTAATTTTTTTTCAGGATGTCACACTTATCTTCTATTGCTTCTGCATAGCACTCTAGTTCACCTACATCAGTCAATAGTACAAACTCATCTGCAAAATATCTGGTAAAAGTTCGTCGGTCTCTGATGGATCTCCGGACCGGAACATCTAATAAAGCATCTAATGGATCCTCTCGTTTAGGAATGATATCACCTATCTCAACATCTTCTGAGATACGTACATTGTCTTTACTTCCTGCTGCACCTCATCAACCTGTGCAGGAACATATATGTGAGGAACTGGATCCAAGTCAATCAAATCATCACTCACTTGTGGTATTGAAATTATCTCTGATTTCTCAAGCTGTATTGTCTAATCTTCCATAAACATAATATCTCTAATTCTTACAACTTTCTTCTCAACTCGATCATAGAACTTGTAGCCAAACAAATCATGTCCATAGCCAATGAATATGCATTGTCGTGTTTTCACATCAAATTTAGACCTCTTTTCTTTGGGAATGTGCACAAATGCCTTGCACCCAAAGACACACAAATGATCATAGGAAACATCTTTACCTGTCCAAACTCTATCAAGAGCATCAAACTCTAAAGGAGCACATGGAGTAAGATTTAATATATGTGCAACTGTACTTAAAGCCTCACCCTAGAAGAATCTAGATAGCTTTACTTGTGAAAGCAAACATCTTACCCTTTCAACCAATGTATTGTTCATTCTCTCAGCTAAGCCATTTAACTGAGGTGTCTTTTAATGTTGAATATCTTGTTGTTTACAATATTCATCAAAAGGTCAAGTACACTCTCTCCCGTTATCAGTTCTGATGCATTTCAACTCTTTCCAGTTAGTCTCTCAACTGAAGCCCGAAATTGATTAAAAGTAATGCTTGATCTTTAGTTTTCAATGTATGAATCCAAAGTTTCCTTGAATAATCATCTATGAAAGCAACAAAATAAAGAGAGCCACCAAGTGATTTTATCGTCATTGGACCCAATTTTATCTTCATCGAACCACAAACATCAGGATGCACTAAATTAAGTATACTTGACTTTCTTGAAGTATTCTATTTTCTTGCTAAACAATGAGCACACTTCTTTAGTGCCGAACTTTTCATTTCTGAAATGAGTTTTTTCCTGGCCAATACCAACAAACTCTTCTCACTAATGTGACTGAGCCTCTTATGCCACACATTAACTATCTCTTGGTAGTCTACTGCATTAATTTTGTCTGTGGACAACTTTGCCTGTATAATGTATAATGAAGAACATTTCTTGCCTCTAACCACAACCCTAGAACCTTTAGTGAGCTTCCATTGACCATCACTGAAGGTGTTGCAATACCCTTCATCATCAAGCTTACTTGTGGAAATAAAATTCACATGAATATTAGGTATATGATTAACATTATACAATACTAACCTTGTGCCATTTGAGTTCTCTAGGCATACATCATCAATGCCTACAACGTCAATTAGCCTATTATTTCCCACCTTCACAGATCCAAAGTCACCTGACCTATACGATATAAAGAGATCCCTACGAGATGTAGCATGAATAGATGCACCACTATTGATTACCCAACTGGTTTCATGACATACAAGATTCATTGCATCACCATCAAAGACAATGTGAAAGTCTTATGAAAGTGCAGCAACACGATTGTCATCGCTGTTATTATTACTTTTCTCTTTCTATTTCTCTCTTTTCAACCGACGTTGATACCTCTGGATATGTCACTTTTGATGGTAATAATGGCACTCAACTTTTGCAAATTTATTGGATTTACCTTTGCTTTTATCTCGACTCTTATTTACATTCCTCAAACCTCGAGTCTCACTTCTTCCCCTTTTTCTCAACAACCACGGGATCATAATGTGAATAGGATCCTATGTCTTCCTTGTCATCTCTTCATTCAAAACACTACTCTTGGCCAAATCCATTGTAATAGACAAAAAAATTCGAAATGTCTCCCACTAGTACGACAAAGTACCAAGTAACCATAATGCCTAGATCTCATCATCAAAGTTGATTCTCGTTGCAGCTAGTTGATTTATAATTCCTTGAAAAGAGTTTAAATGATCAATCAAAGGAATACCATCTTGATATCTCAAAGCCATCATCTGTTTAATAAAAAAAACTTGTTATTCCTGATCTTTCGAGCATACAATTGTTCAAGCTTATTCCACACACCACATGCATGTGTTTCCTCAATGATATGGTTCAAAACATTATCATTCACCTACTGCCTAATGAAATCACACACTTGACGATGAAATATAGTCCATTTAGCATCAGTTTTATTCTCGGGTTTTTATCAGTAAATACGGGCAAATAATAATCAAAAGGTCTTCCATTTTCCCTTTCCAAACATGATTATTCGAACCATTTAATGTAATCAGTCTGCTTGGATTCATTTCAATTGTTTAACACAAGGCAAACAAATCAAACAAGAACCAATGCTTTGATACCAATTTGATGGGAGAACAATGACAACCTGAACAATATCGGATTAGCATAGTGGAACAAAACAATCTCCCCTCTTGTGCAAATCTAATAGGAAACAATATAATAGAGCAATATAAATACCAAGCACGCAAGCACAAGGCAATTTTATGTGAAACCCCCTTCCTCCTGATGTGTGGAGATCAAATACCATGGGACCGGAGTCCACCCAAAATCTTCACTATCAACAAAATTGTGTGAACAAAGTTCTTTCTAACTAATACTAGAGATACATAACAGTAGCAACATCAAAAACACCATTCTTGACGATACACATGAACTTCACAAGAGATCAAGGATAAATCTTACTAAAATGTAGGTTTGGTTTGACCCACGAAAAACTTGATGTAGGGAGCACGAATCGACCTCCGATCGTCAGCTAGATGAAAACCAGACAGCACCCTCTTTCCAGATTTTTTGTTCTCTCTTTCTCGTTTGCTACTATTTACATTAATCATTCTTTGCGGCTACCACGTAAATATAGAGAAACGCTATTTATTTAGGCCAAATATAGCCTTTCATTATTTCTCCATATGGATTATCATATGGGCTCAAGCCTTTGAGCTTATGTTTCATTGGACTTCCTCGACATGGGAGTGAACTCAGCCCAATAGACAGTTCAACGGGTTAGCTGGCCCATGACTCGCATCTCCTAGGAGAGGCTCCAAAATCTGTATGTTGTGCATCAGATTTGTCCTTGCACCCCTTTTCTTCTTGAGAAAGATATACGCAGATGCACAAAGAAAAATGGATGCGAGAAAATGACCGAAAGGTACATTGCCGGGGCATCCCATTTTGCTCTGGCAAAAGTACACTACAAGTGCCATAACTTGTGTACGGCGCTCACTTTAGTGCCATAACTTTTTTTTGGATCACTTTAGTGCTAAAATTTATGAAAAACGATCACTTAAGTGCTAAAATTTTTGAAAAACGATCACTTAAGTGCCAACTCCGGTGCCGTACACAATTTTTCGCCGGAAATCTGACGTGCCATTTTTTTTATTAATTTCTGAAGCTGACGTGGCTCGCCGGAGTCTCGCCGGAGATTGGCACTTAAGTGATCGTTTTTCAAAAATTTTAGCACTTAAATGATCGTTTTTCAAAAATTTTAGCACTTAAGTGATCATTTTTCAAACATTTTAGCACTAAAGTGATCCAAAAAAAGTTATGACACTTAAGTGATCGTTTTTCCTCCGACTTGACACTAAAGTGATCCGAAAAAAAGTTATGGCACCAAAGTGAGCGCCGTACACAAGTTATGGCACTTATAGTGTACTTTTGCCATTTTGCTCTATTAAGACGGCAAAACACAATGATCTCCTTGTCGACCTAGAAGAACAGATATGTATGTATATGGATAGTTTTTTAGCACGATACGGTTACTTATTTCTGTTCCGCGTTTATATGGTTGCTGGTAAAGAGGGAAGAAAAGGGAAGTGGGAGGTAAGGTAGGAAGATGACTATTCAAATCTCTCAAAGTCTTCTAATGTTGCATGAGTTCATGTAGAATATGACAACATATGACATGGTCTCAAAATTAAAGGAAAAAGAATCAAACGGAAAGCAAAGTGAGTGTGGTGTCCACTCAGCACGATCAGTACTATCGTCAAATAACAGGCGCTTCAATTTCACAAGGGATCCAATACTCTCTGAAAGTCTATATGGACTGAAGCAATCTCTCAAGTTGAGGATCACTTAGTCGGGAAGCCCAACCAATCATTCGCAACCATAGGCATCAAATTTTTTGACGGTACCAAATGGAAATAGTGTAGAGGCGTGAAATGAAGTTTTATTTGGCCAAAATAGAGAGCAGAAAAAGCATAGTATCAAAGCTATATCCTCTCTTTAGCCAATTCTGGGAAATCTCAGTTACTCCAACAACAGTGTTTCAATCCTGAAGCGCTTCGCTCCAAGTGGTGCGCTCTGCCAATCCCTATCTTCCCCTGCATCTATTGAGTTTTGGACTTTTGAAGAGAGCGCGAGACTCATGAAAATGAGTAGGTTAATTAATTTGTTGACTATATATAAGGAAGAGTAGCTTCCAATGCTACCTTCACCTACAACTACTTTCTACTCCTTATTTTCCCTTATTTTTTACACTGAAATCATATACTTCTTATGTACATGGCAACCATTGGCACAAGAAAAAAATTTATTGTGCTTATAAATGAGGTGCTAACGATAGGTATCGTTGGGTATCTATGGCGGATTGAGGAAAATTAGGATCTTATGGGAAAACTATTAACAGTTATTCTTAGTCTTAGTGACACGAGATTAATTGCAATCTGTATGTGCATGTTTATAAATTACATTAAGTACAATTTACAAGCCAAAATCATGATATTTATGAAAAAAAATTATAAGTAACATAACCAAAGTTTTGAGGAAAATTAGCATCCTTCAAGAAAAAGTTTACCATCGTTACACCCGATATAATATGCATTTCTAGCTGGAACCTAGTTGGTCATTTTTGTGGTCCTCTCATATTTAGTAGGTTGAACTTCCAATTCCATTCTACTGCAATGGCATCTATAACAAAGTATTCCGATCTAATTAAGCAACAGATCAAGAAAAGATGGGCATTCATGGATCCAAATCAGCTCTCAAACATTCCACAAGTGAACTATAGCGCCTGTTTTCATTACTATGATGGACAGCTCCCATTCATAAAGCACAACGCAATGCAATCGGCTTAAAGATCGTCCCTGTTGCATCCATTTCCTAGATATTTGGTTGGGATATCACACCGTTGCCAAAATTACAGTGAAGCTCCTGGTCATTCAAAGGATCAGAGGCATGAGAAGTTGTCATCGGCAAATGAAGAACGAACAGAAGGATGACAATTCGACATGTAAAGACACTGACCGATGGTACGAACATGTGAGATAAATATTGGCATGCAGAAAAAAAGTAAGAGCGGAACATGATTCCTGCCAGATTTTCCACTGTTGAGGATGTTACTTTCGACAGGATCAAGGCCGTAAATCTACCATAAGAGCAATCTACGGATTATCATCTCAATTCACAAGCAAAGTTGAATATAGATCCATGGAAATTCATCATCTCAACATAAGTGCCCGGGATTTGAGAAAACGTAAAAATCTTATAATGTGCCTCCAGTGGCTAATTAATCCATGATAGAATAAGTGGCTAAAAATGACTAAAACTGCAATCAAAACCACATATGCACGAGTAGTTTCCATGATCAATCAAATTGTTAAAAGTGTTATTCGACATTGGTTGAATAAAGAGTTTCATTTGGCCTTGCATCCATGCAGTCTTCCTCTAGCTAGAAGCTTAAGCGCTTTGATAGAATTTCTACCAACAAGTAATGAAGTTCTTCTTTTATTATGCATGAACGAATGGAAGAAACACATCATAAACATTCTGAGCTCAAGGAAACCAACCTCAATAGAAGTTGGAAAAAGGCAATACTTTGTTTGCATAAGAGCATATTCATATCATATCAAGGATGAAGAGTCTTACATTGCAACTGATGACGTATAATGACATTCCCATCAGGATCACAAGCCAGATGATGCTCAAGCATTGCATTCACTTTGTCACGCCCCGTGCCCCACGAAGCGCAAACATCCCTCACTGGTCGATTTTGGTGCAACGCTCCCACGATGCATTGCCGACCCAACCCAATCAAAGATCAAATACAAGCAGAAACCACGTATATATATATATATATATATATATATATACACCCATACACAAAAACATATGAAACCAAGGTAGAACAACCATCAACATAAGAGCATACATTTTCATTCCCAACTAAAACCTTTTACAATGTACTTGTACAGATCAAAAATTCACAACAAGACTACGACTATTAACAGCCACTAGATCAAAAAAGTACTATGGCTGGGAAAGGTGGGGTCAACTATAGGGATGATCGCAGTCAATAAGTTACTAACTTCCCTATAAAGAGTTAGGACCTAAGCTAGGGCTCCCAATCCATATCCGACGATTCCGAGGACTCCCCTGCTGAACTCTCTTGAGGCTCTGACTCTTCGGAATCCATATCCGTTGCTGCAGCCTCCTCGTCTTTGGTATCCGGCTCAAGCTCGGGGTCAAGGTAAAGTCCTAACTCATCATCGGGTCCTATCTCTACATCCGACCCTACCTCCGCTACTTCGCCGTGGTCTTCGTCAGAATCTAGATCCATGTCTTCCGGCTCGTCTTCTTCCTCGGCACTTTGGTCTTGATCTTCAGCTATCACTTGTGGCTCCCCCTTCATAGGCTCGTCAACGCCATCTACATCGTAGACATCCTGAGGATTGATCACCTCACCATCCGTATATATGGGTTCCATCAATCCATTTTGGCCGATTGGTACGTCAAAAGTTCTAAGGGGTCACCCTAGGTTTCCGTCAGCATCCCTCAGACACCAAGCTATGTACTCTTGAGTTTGATGGAAATACTCTCCCACGTCCACGGAAACCACTGATCTGTATCTTACATAGAACTCCCCATTTCCTGCTGGGAATGAAGTAGTATACTGCAGTGTCTGTACAGGTATTCCAAAAAGTGGCGGATTTGGCATCTTTATGGCTGAGGGTCTGAAAAGGTTGGTTATTGCAACCGTGAGACGAATCTCAATGAGTATAACCCCTAAACCTAGGCTAAGCTAACATGCAATCTCCTGACTGGAAACAAATATTTAAAACCATAATATAACAACAACCAAATAACTCTCTGACCCTGCAGGTTAGACAGTCCAATATATAATAATCACAGCACATACGTGGCACACATTATCACACGTACGCCAATTACATGCTCATGCACCGAGTCTCACACACTCGCATGCCAGTCCATGCATGTTCATGCATGCAAATGTTGTCGACATGTCACGTGCATTTCCCGGCCCACTGGCCCACACTGGCACACTGGCAATCGCCTAATTCATTATTTATTACGACTCGAGTCAACAACATTCACAGCCCGGTGCGTCTAGCCTACTTCAAAGTGCATGAGGCGCAGCAACCGATCTGGCCCAGTGTCTCTAGCCGGCTTTAAGGTGCATGAGGCGCAATATTGATCTCCTTACGAACCAGAGCCTACTTCAAAGTGCATGAGGATGGTCATCTTCCGGACGTACCGGGCATCGTCCTACTTCAAAGTGCATGAGGACGGTATCAACCCGAAGGTCACGACTCGAAGGTCCTTAGGTGATCACACAACTCATTATTATCTGAACCCAGCGTAAAACGCTTTAGGGTATTTTAGGTGATCACATGCTCATGGCAGGCACGCATTCTCGCACAATTTCATCACATGCCTCACTCTTTGCATACACAATGCGTGTCCATGTTATGCAATGCAATGCACCACAAGCACCAATATAATTCAAGCACTCAATGTCACCACACGTGCCTAATTGGCTTAATTGATACCGTGTGGCCTAACGTGCGATTCACAAATCAACAATTAATTTCAAACCAATCATTGGCCAATCGCACTCCACATAATTCAGCCACACGACATGCGACATGGCAGTACGAAATCAATCACAATTAAGCACAAATTACGTACAACTAGTCAACCCGAACATACCCGGTAATTTTCCAATGGGCTCCTAAGTTGGTCATTTAATCCAATTAATCTCCCCAAATAATTCTTATTAATCCATTAAATTTTCTCGATAATAATTTCTACCAATCAGTTCTAAACCCAGTCTGAAATATACACTAATACTACCTAAGCCAGTCCAAAATGCACCGATAATACCTAAACCAGTCCAGAAAAACGCATTATCAGTCCTTATTTGGGTTTAGGAATTTTACTCACTTAATCCAAGGTCACGACGACGGGGAACGGCGACCGATCACTGGTGAACAGTGAAACCGACGGCAGAATTCTCGGCGACGGCGTACGGACGACGGCCGGCGGTATACGGATGGCGACGTACGGACCTGTATAGACACACCCGTACGGACACTGTACGGACATGGGGAAACGGTGGCTGGCGCAACGGCCGTATGGACGGCAGACCGTACGGCGCTACAGTACCGACCGTACGGACAGGCACGGTCGGCGTCGTATAGCATGGTTGGATGGCTGGGTGGTGACGGAACGGCGATCCGAGCTCCGGCGCGGCGGCAGCGAGGCTCCGACGCGGCGGCGGTAATGCCCGGGAGAGAAAAAGAGAGAAAAAGGGAGAGAGAAAGGGGTCGGACAGAGGCAAGACTGAGGCTAGGGACTGTGGTGGTCGACGATGGGGCACGGCGGTCGGCGGCGGCGCTCCGGTGGCCGGCGATGTGCTCCGGCGAAGCCAAGCCGAGAGAGAAAATGAGGGAGAGAGAGTGATCGGGAGGAGAGGGAGCTGTTCTGGCCGAATGGGAGGTGAGGAGAGAGAGAGAGGATTAATTTCTGGTCAAAATAATAAGGGCTAGGGTGCCAAGTGTCGCCAATCCGCACAAAATGACCAAAATGCCCCTAATCCGAAGGTCTTGATTTAATCTTATCCAAAAATGAAGGGTAAAAGGGTCATTGAGTCCAATAATTGAGCTGATAACCCTTAATAATTATCCCAAATATTTTCCCAAAAATTCGGACCAAAAACAGCCCAAGGGCAAAATCGTCATTTTTCCGGTCCCGAGGCGAAATTTCAATTTTCTCACGTACCAACCCCAAATGTGCGTGGCCAACATAATATGGCGTCGGAATCGCGAAAATAGCTTCTTAAGCCCTCGAAAATCGACTGCGAAGTTCTGGAAATAAAATAATATTATTTTTTACTTCCGAGCCAAAATTCCAATTTTTGTCCAAAACAACTCCAAATATACGTGGCCACCCTAAAATGGCATCGGCCTCGAAAAATAACCTCATACGACCTCATAATCAATGTCGGGGTCCGGAGGGGCAAAATCGTAATTTTTGACTCCCGGGTCGAAATTCCATTTTTCGACCGGGCTAACTCTAATCGTATGTGGCCAGTATAATATGACGTCAAAATTGTGAAAATATTTGTGCAAGCCTTCGAAAATCGATACTGAAGTCCGGGCCCAATTTCGCGATCAAAACTCACTAAATTTTCAATTTCAGGGTCTCTGACTAACGGGCGGCTGTTTAGGACATACGCGTATCGACCTAGGGTTATCCAAGTCATGACGGTCCCGATCATTAAGAGAATGAGAAATTATCACTAGTCCCAGAGACCACGATCGTTCGGTTTAGTTTCAGGATTGGTTGGCCACATGTACTTTCGATCTTGCAGAATCACCTGCGATCCAATTATGCATTGTTGGCCTTGGCCAAACTCAATCCATCGCTTTTCCAAAGATCGGTCAACATCGGTTCAAAATATTCTTTCATCACTTCTCGTGATCGGTGTCCGCTTTACGATCGAGTCCCTGGTCCACGTACCATCTACTAATTAGCCATACCCTATTGGTTAGTATCCCGAGAGTGATCAGCTCTGGGCAAGACTTACTAAAATAAAATGCGAGATAATGTCAATTTTATTGATCCCGGAATTACATCGAAATTTGGGCTGTTACAACTCTTCCCTCCTTACAAAAATTTCGTCCTCGAAATTTGTAATCTACCCTTAGCTACTCAAACAACTGGGGATGCTGACGTCTCATAGCTTCTTCGCTTTCCCAAGTAGCACCTTCCGTCCCATGGTGCTCCCAAACCACTTTGACCATCGAAATCGTCTTATTCCTTAGCACACGATCTTTTCGATCTTTGATCCTAACTGGCCTTTCCACGTACGACACTCTGTCGTCTACATCGACACGTGAAAAACATTATGTACTTGGGACAAATTAGGCAGAAAGGCAAGTCGGTAAGCCATATCGCCAATCTTTTCCAATATCTCAAATGGTCCAACACACCTGGGACTGAGTTTTCCTTTCTTACCGAATCAGGACATTCCTTTCATAGGCGACACCTTGAGGAATACGTGATCTCCAACTTGAAACTCCAAAAGTCGTCGTCTCCGATCGGCATAACTCTTTTGGCGACTCTGCGCTGTCCTCAATCTGTCTCGGATGATCCCAGCGGCTTCCATTGATTGTTGTCCCAACTTCGGGCCTGTGATACTTCGTTCACCTACTTCATCCCAACATAAAGGCGTCCTACACGCCCTACCATACAAGGCCTCGAACGGTGCCATCTGAATACTTTGCTAATAGCTATTATTATAGGCAAACTCTATTAAATGTATCTGTTCCTCCCATTTGCCTTGAAAATCCAACACGCAAGCCCTCAGCATGTCCTCTAAGGTCTGAATTGTCCTTTGAGACTGGCCATCTGTCTACGGATGATAGGCTATACTAAACTGTAACTTAGTTCCCATGGCCACTTATAGACTTTTCCAAAAACTCGCTGTAAACCGCGGATCTCTATCCGATGTGATTGTTACGGGTACCCCATGGAGACGTACAATGTGTCGCACATACAACTCTGCATACCTTTCCAGCTAAAAATCCTTCCGAACTGCTAAGAAATGCGCTGACTTGGTCAGTCGGTCTACTATTACCCAAATCGAATCATGACCTCTCTGACTTCGGGGTAAACTTGATACGAAATCCATCGTGATATGTTCCCATTTCCACTCGGGAATCTCCAACGGTCTCAATAGTCCTCCAGGCTTAGAGTGTTGTGCCTTCACTTGTTGGCAAGTTAAGCACTTGGCCACATGCTTGGCCACATCTTTCTTCAGTCCATTCTACCAATAATGTTGCCTTAAATTCTGATATATCTTCGTACTACTTGGGTAGATACTATAATTACTGCGATGTACCTCACTTAAAATTTCTTCCTTAAGCTCAATCTCATCAGGCACACATAAACGTCCTTGGAACTTTAGGATTCCATCCTTACTCACTTGGAATTCTGGTTTCCTTGAAGTGGCATCCATTCCGATAATCTTTTGTATCTCTGGGTCCGTAGATTGAAGTGCCTTGATCCTTACCTGAATTTCCGATTTAATCCTCAAAGCAGCCATCAGGCTAGACATCTGACTCACCTCAAACTTAAACTCCGAGTCCCTGAACTTCTCCAGCAAGGTCCACTCTTTCACCAACATATACGCCATACTTGACTTACGACTTAGTGCATCCACTACTCGATTTGCTTTCCCTGGGTGGTACATGATATCGCAATGATAATCCTTTAAAAGTTCCATCCACCGACGCTGCCTCATATTCAATTCTTTCTGCGAAAACAAGTACTTGAGGCTTTGATGGTCCGTATAAATCTGAAACTTCTCTCCACACAAATAGTGCCTCCAAATCTTAAGGGAAAAAATAATTGCTGCCAATTCCAAATCACACGTCGGATAATTCATCTTGTGCGGCCTCAGCTGGTGCGATGCATAGGTGACTACCTTTCCATGCTGCATTAGCACACAACCAAGTCCTTTTAATGAAGCATCACTATAAACCTCAAATCCTCTTGGCCCAGATGGAATGGTCAACACTGGGGCAGTCGTAAGCCTATGCTTCAACTCCTGAAAACTCTTTTCACATTTATCGTTCTACTCAAACTTAGATTCCTTCTTCAACAATCGTGTCAACGGCATGGCTATCGAAGAAAATCCTTCTACAAAATGACGATAATAGCCAGCTAATCCCAAGAAACTCCAAATTTCTATCACTGAGGTCGATCTTGGCCATTTCATCACTGCCTTAATTTTCATTGGGTCCACAGAGATTCCATCTCCCGAAACTATATGACCACGGAGCGCCACTCTGCTTAACCAAAATTCACACTTACTGAACTTGGCAAAGAGTGCGTGTTCTCTTAATGTCCATAATACCTCAGTCAGATGTACCTCATGCTCTTCCAGGCTTTTCGAATACACCAAAATGTCGTCAATAAACACTATAACGAATCTATCCAAAAATTCCTTAAACACCCTGTTCATTAAATCCATAAAAGCAGTCGGGGCATTGGTTAATCCGAAGGGCATCACTGTAAACTCATAGTGCCCATACCGCGTCCTAAAAGCGGTCTTGGGTATGTCCTCCTTTCGGATCCTTAGTTGATGGTATCCGGTTCGCAAATCAATCTTAGAAAATACTGATGCTCCCTGCAACTGATCAAACAGATAGTCGATCCTCGGCAGAGGGTACTTGTTCCTAATCGTCGCTTGATTCAATTGCCGATAATCAATACACAATCTCAAAGTTCCATCCTTCTTCCTTACAAACAGTACTGGCGCTCCCCACGGAGACACACTAGGTCAAATAAAGCCTTTATCCAACAACTCCTGAATCTGCACCTTCAGTTCCTTCAATTCTGACAACGATATCCTATACGGTGCCTTAGAAATCGGTTTAGTTCCCGGTGCCAACTCAATCACAAATTCCACTTCTCACTCGGGCGGTAAACCAGGTAATTCCTCAGGAAAGACTTCAGAGAAATTATTTACTACTGGTAACTCTTCCAACTTAGGTTTCGCCATTGTTGGATCCATAATGTTTACTAAATATCCTTCACACCCATCATCCAACAATTTCATTACTTCGAGCGAAGAAATCCAAGGGATCGAGGTTTCTCCTCGGTTCCCCTGAAACTCAAACCTTGGACGTCCTATCGGATTAAACAGGATCATCCTACTACCGCAATCCATAACGGCCGTCTGGCTCATTAGCCAGTCCATATCAATTATCACATCGAAGTCGAACATGGCCAGCACTGCCAAGATACTTTCTTTACTACCCTCAATCACAATCTTACAATTAGGACATCCAAAAGACACTAACATTTTATCATTCAAAGGCATCGACACACTCAGCATAGTATCAAGCAATACTGGTTCCAACCCAACTAACTTAACAAATTGCTCCGAAATAAAAGAATGGGTCGCCCCCAGATCAAACAACGCTTAAGCAGCATGATCACAAAGAGAAATGGTACTTGTGACCACGTTCGGCGTATTTTCAGCTTCTCTGCGCGCCACGGCATAGACTCTTCCTTGTGCCGGTGGTCGTCCTTGATTGACCGGTGGGGGAGGTCCGGCTTGGTTTTCAGTTCGCGACGGTGGCAACCTGGGCGGTCCTGAAGGTTGCATCTGCGGGCAATCGCGGATCTGATGTCGCATGCTTCCACATTTAAAACATGCCCCAAATCTACTTGGTTGGGAATTCGGCTTTCCTATTGTCCGTCTGGCGGGTGGAACAAACCGCCTGTTTCCTATCATAGATCTCTTCCCCATACAGCGGTTGCCTTTGTTCTGAGCAAACCGCGATCCAAAAGCGATTGCTCTTTCTTGCTGATCTCACTCTATAATCTGTGCCCGCTCATACTTCTCCAAAGTCCTTAATGTTATGGGACAAAATCTGGCTCCGGAGATCCGACTTTAAACCATCTCGGAATCTCCGAACCTTGTCCCGCGGGTTCTCAACCATCATTGGTGCGAACTTGGCCAATCTTGCAAATTCTCTTTCGTACTGATCGACGGTCATCTGACCTTGGCGCAGTCGCATGAACTCCATCAATTTCCTCTCTTGAGCGACTTCCGAAAAATACTTTTCATAAAAACTTTCAACAAACATTGCCCAATTCAATTCTGTACCCTTTGGGAATACTCTACCCCTGGTGGCTCTCCACCAATCATTCGCACTACTTTGCAACTGATACGCTGCCAGCATCACTTTTTCCATATCGGTGCACCCCAATACCTCAAATGCCTTCTCTAATTCCTCTATCCAATCTGGGGCAGCTTCGGGGTCACCTTTACCATTGAACTTTGGCGGCTTCATCTTCAGAAATTGCTCCACCAATTGGGGCATCTGCCTGGCTATTGCTGGCTGGGCTTGCCCTGGCTGGGCTTGATTACCTTCATTGCCAGCAATCGGGGCGGCCTCAGCTGCCTGAGCATAAGCTGCGGCCCTTTCCTGAGCCTATAATCCCATAACACGCCCTATTGTTGACACCTAAATTTTGAAAATCCAATTAGTCATTCATTGCATAAAAATTAGGGATCGATCTCGGTCCTAGAAAAAAAAATTATTATTAATTAATTAGTTAAATTGCATATAGATATTAGGAGCATTTCATAGTTAACTAGGCCCATATAATTTGCATTGGACCAACAGTGGATGGACTTGAGTGAAATGATTCTGAGCCTAATTGGACTAAGCCCGCGGTAATGAAAATTTGACCTAGCCCATCAATCATTGGAGGAATCTGTCGAGTTTGGAGACTGATTTGTCTTGGGGAGCAATTAAAGAAAGGAAATTGCAGTCATGCAAGATTTGTCGGAATATGTGCTAAGCAAGATTGTGGACGAGTATATTTTATCTCAATGTTCAAAAGAAAAGTGTGGTCGATAATTCTGGGCATATCAAAAGCATGTATTAAATAAAAACAGCTGCCAAATTGAAGAAGGAAGAATTCGGTCAACAAATTGAAGAGAATATTTGATCAAAAGAAAAGGGAAGGAAAATATTCACTCGTCCCACAAGGAATCAGTGAAGAAATCTACATTCTCTGGACGTTGACATGCAAAAAAAAAAATCGTGAAGAGGGGGGAGGTCTCGGTCAAAGAAATAAAAGGAAGGGAGAGATTGAAGATACGACAGTATAGGGGGCAGAAGCAAAAAGGGAAGAAGCCCAAACGTGATATTTTAAAAAGATTCTCGGGTGGGTTTCTTTAAAAAGGGGGGCTTTGACTTCAGCCAGGAGTAGGAAGGCGTTAAAAAGAAACAGGATAGAGAGAATAGGCAAAAAACAATGAACACACGGCCACACAATTGAGAAAAAAATCGTGAGGAGCTTCGGAGATTCACGGCCACAGTTCTGAGAAGAGAAGAGTTCGTAAAAAGGGGGGGGCTTTTCTTTGGGGGGCACATACAAGCATTGACAGCCGAAGGGAAACGAGCGAGAGATACACGTGAGATCGAGAGTGAGAGGAAAAGACGGTAGCACGGGCCATCGCCGCCCGTGCCCAACGATCGCCTGCAACCGCCACTGCTACTCCCGCCTCTGATAACTGCTGCTGCCACTGTCCGCAAACACAAATTCGATCACCTCAAGTTGCCGTGCCTGCAGCCTCGACGAGTCAACTGATCCGAGTTTGTCCGACGTATTGTCACTCCCTCGCAAGACATCCCCGCTGCAATCACCGGCGTCATCCACTGCTCCAGATCAGACTCGCTTTGCCATTTTCCTTTGTCAGAGCTGTACCTTGTCTCTCGTCATTGCACAACCTGTGGTTGCACTTCCAGCCACGGTGTCTAGCCTAAAGCTTCCTTGGCTAATCCTTTGCATGCCAAAACAGCCCCGTGGTGTTCTTGATCGATCCTTTGCAAGTTTTCAGTGGAGTTCCAAGCTGTCCAGAGCAAACCAACGCTCCTGCGTCAATCCAAGCGAGCCTTTGGTGGCATTAGCTCAGCAACATCAGAGAAGCTTTGCAGATCCTTAGCTGTGTTCAGTTAAGCCCAACCGCGAGTCATTCCCGACGTGTCCTTGCCACGAGACGCCCCGTGAGCATCACCACTACGAGCTACCGGTCCCAAACCGTGCACCGCCGCCGCCGCCATTCCCGATGTTGCGCCGCCGCTCCCGACGCACCACCAGTCACCATCCCGATCCGCAATCCCGATCCGCTGCAAATTCAAATTTGGAAAGAAATCTGTAAATCAGGTAATTATCTTATCCTGATTTGATTTGAATATTTTGTTACCTAATTCGTGCTTATTGATATCTAACTTTGCATATTTAAATAATAGGTATTATCTCAATTAGGATTTATTCCCTTTTTTTTTTTGAAATCTTGGATATCTGTTACTTATCAAATTTGGATAGAATTAGAATTTTCAAATCCTGTGAATATATCCAAAATATTTGAGATATCAAAATCTTTTCAAGATGTGATCAATTAGGAAAATTTCCTAATCCGCAATCGTACACGTGGAAATAAATGTATCTATCAGGCTTTAGATAGAGTTATTTCCATAGCGGGTATTTCGAATTTTAGGATCGATCTATCAGGCTTCAGATCGAAACTTAATTCGAAAGATTTAGCGGTTTTTTTTTACTTGATTTTAATTTCGAATTTCGATTAAAAAAATACCAAAAAGATTGCTCTGGAATAGGTTAATTTCTTTAGTTTAAAATTGCATGCTTAGATAATTAGCTTTTTTTTTAAATTTCGAATTTCATCAAAAAAAATACAAAAAATAATATACCTGTCATTAGAAATAGGTCACGTCGTCGCACGACATATAGTTTGCATGTTAGGTTGCATTAATCGCATGTCAATTTTTGCACGTCATTACATATAGGTTAGTTTTCATTTAAATAAATAAAAAACCAAAAAAAAAAAAGAAAATTTCTGCATCTTTGAACTCTAAGTCAATTTTTATCAAAATTGTCAAATTGAGTATTTTTCCTGAAATTGGTACCGAAAGGGCGTTAAGGAATATAGCGTAATCAAGTCCCCAAATTCATAATTTCTGGTTCGCAGAAATAAAATAGTACTCCCGCTATTTTATTTAGGTTTTCTAATCAACCTACCTTAAATGATTAGTGGCGACTCCCATTAAAAATATTTGCATGCTCACAATTGGATCAAAGTTGCGATTTGGTAGAGTTTGGGAGAACTCGAGCTAGGTTAGTTAATTTAATTGATCTAGTAATCCATTAGCCTAAGATCGGAAAACACGATTTTTTTAGGTCGCGACACCTATCTCCCTTAGGGTATTCATCACATCGTCAAACCTTGGGTCTCTAGCCTCACGTGCTCCCTTATTAGTCTAAGCTTGGGGCTCCTTTCCCCTTCTCCTACTTAGGGTTTGAATGATGTCCTCTAATCGGTAGTCTCGGGCCTCCTGAATTCGATGGACCTTGGGGTTCCTTTCCCTTCCTTCTATTCATCCTCACCACTCAGCTACTCCACTACCTGCTATAATTTACTAAGGGATTAAAGACTTAAACCAATCTATCTCAATTTAAGTCCTAGGCAGGTATCAAACAACACTCAAACAATCAGCATGCGGCCTAACAATTATCCAACACATCATCCAAGGGATTCGTATACTCACCTCGGGTCCTGCCGCACCTGCACTGCAAGGGTCAAATCGATAAACACGCAAGCAGTACACAACTGTCAGGAGATGCATGTAGCACACGAGGTCACCCTACTGGCTACCCATGGTCTCATCGCTCCTTATTACTCTAAGCTTTGACCTGATTGCATCGAGATGACCTTGCTCTGATACCAATTCAAATGGGGATGTCATGCCCCGTGCCCCACGAAGCGCAAACATCCCTCACTGGTAGATTTTGGTGCAATGCTCCCAGGATGCATCGCCGACCCAACCCAATCAGAGATCAGATACAAGCGGAAACCACGTATAAATATATATACACCCATACACAAAAACACATGAGACCAAGGTAGAACAACCATCAACATAAGAGCATACATTTTCATTCCCAACTAAAACCTTTTACAACATACTTATACAGATCAAAAATTCACAGCAAGACTACGACTATTAACAGCCACTAGATCAAAAAGGTACTATGGCTGGGAAAGGTGGGGTCAACTACAGGGATGATCGCAGTCAAAAAGTTTCTAACTTCTCTATAAAGAGTTAGGACCTAAGCTAGGGCTCCCAATCCGGATCCGACGATTCCGAGGACTCCCCTGCTAAACTCTCTTGAGGCTTTGACTCTTCGGAATTCATATCCGTTGCTGCAGCCTCCTTGTCTTCATTATCGGGCTCAAGCTCGGGGTCAAGGTAAAGTCCTAACTCATCATCGGGTCCTATCTCTACATCCGACCCTACCTCTGCTACTTCGCCGTGGTCTTCATCAGAATCTAGATCCATGTCTTCCGGCTCGTCTTCTTCCTCGGCACTTTGGTCTTGATTTTCAGCTATCACCTGTGGCTCCTGTGGCTCCCCCTATATAGGCTCGTCAACGCCATTTACATCGTAGACATCCTGAGGATTGATCACCTCACCATCCGCATATATGGGTTCCATCAATCCATTTTGGCTGATTGGTACGTCAAAAGTTCTAAGGGGTCGCCCTAGGTTTCCGTCAGCATCCCTCAGACACCAAGCTATGTACTCCTGAGTTTGATGGAAATACTCTCCCACGTCCACGGAAACCACTGATCTATATCTCACATATAACTCCCAATTTCCTGCTGGGAATGAAGTAGTATACTGCAGTATCTGTACAGGTATTCCAAAAAGTGGCGGATTTGGCATCTTTATGGTTGGAGGTCTGAAAATGTGGGTTATTGCAACCGTGAGACGAATCTCAATGAGTGTAACTTCTAAACCTAGGCTAGGCTAACATGCAATCTCCTGACTGGAAACAAATATTTAAAACCATAATATAACAACAACCAAATAACTCTCTGACCCTGCAGGCTAGACAGTTCAATATATACTAATCACGGCATATACGTGGCACACATTATCACACGTACGCCAATCACATGCTCATGCACCGAGTCTCACACACTCGCATGCCAGTTCATGCATGTTCATGCATGCAAATGTCGTCGACATGTCACGTGCATTTCCCGGCCCACTGGCCCACACTGGCACACTGGCAATCGCCCAATTTATTATTTATTATGACTCGAGTCAACAATATTCACGGCCCGGCGCGTCTAGCCTGCTTCAAAGTGCATGAGGCACTGCAACCGATCTGGCCTAGTGTCTCTAGCCCGCTTCAAAGTGCATGAGGCGCAACACTGATCTCCTTACGAACCAGAGCCTGCTTCAAAGTGCATGAGAATGGTCGTCTTCCGGACGTACCGGGCATCGTCCTGCTTCAAAGTGCATGAGGATGGTATCGACCCGAAGGTCACGATCCGAAGGTCCTTAGGTGATCACACAACTCATTATTATCTGAACCCAGCATAAAACGCTTTAGGGTATTTTAAGTGATCACATGCTTATGGCAGGCACGCATTCTCGCACAATTTCATCACATGCCTCACTCTTTGCATACATAATGCATGCACATGTTATGCAATGCAATGCACCACAAGCACCAATATAATTCAAACACTCAATGTCACAACACGTGCCTAATTGGCTCAATTGATACCGTGTGGCCTAACGTGCGATTCACAAATCAACAATTAATTTCAAACCAATCATTGGCCAATCGCACTCCACATAATTCAGTCAGACGACATGCGACATGGCAGTACGAAATCAATCACAATTAAGCACAAATTACGTACAACTAGTCAACCCGGACATACCCGGTAAGTTTTCAATGGGCTCCTAAGTTGGTCATTTAATCCAAGTAATCTCCCCAAATAATTCTCATTAATCCACTAAATTTTCCCGATAATAATTTCTACCAATCAGTTCTCAACCCAGTCTGAAATATACACTGATACTACCTAAGCCAGTCCAAAATGCACCGATAATACCTAAACCAGTCCAGAAAAACGCACTATCAATCCTAATCCGGGTTTAGGAATTTTACTCACTTAATCCAAGGTCACGACGACGGGAAACGGCGGCCGATCACTAGTGAATAGTGAAACCGACGGCGGAATTCCCGGCGATGGCGTACGGACGGCGGGCGGCGGTGTACGGACGGTGACGTACGGACCTGTACGGACACACCCGTATGGACACTGCACCGACAGGGGGAAACGGTGGCCGGCGAGGTGGCGGTGGCCGGCGCGACGACCGTACGGACGGCGGACCGTACGACGCTACAGTACCGACCCTACGAACAGGTATGGTCGGCGTCGTACAGCGTGGCTGGACAGCTGGGTGGCGACGGAATGGCGATCCGAGCTCCGGCGCGGCGGCGGCGAGGCTCCGACGCGGCGGCTGTAATGCCCGAGAGAGAAAGGGAGAGAGAAAGGGGTCGGACAGAGGCAAGACTGAGGCCAGGGACTGTGGTGGTCGACGGTGGGGCACGGCGGCAGGCGGCGGCGGTGTGCTCCGGCGAAGCCAAGCCGAGAGAGAAAATGAGGGAGAGAGAGTGATCGGGAGGAGAGGGAGCTGTTCTGGCCGAATGGGAGGTGAGGAGAGAGAGAGAGGATTAATTTCTGGTCAAAATAATAGGGGCTAGGGCGCCAAGTGTCGCCAATCCGCACAAAATGACCAAAATGCCCCTAACCTAAGGTCTTGATTTAATCTTATCCAAAAATGAAGGGTAAAAAGGTCATTGAGTCCAATAATTGAGCTGATAACCCTTAATAATTATCCCAAATATTTTTCCAAAAATTCGGACCAAAAACAGCCCAAGGGCAAAATCGTCATTTTTCCGGTCCCGAGGCGAAATTTCAATTTTCTCACGTACCAACCCCAAATGTGCGTGGCCAACATAATATGGCGTCGGAATCGCGAAAATAGCTTCTTAAGCCCTCGAAAATCGACTGCGAAGTTCTGGAAATAAAATAATATTATTTTTCACTTCCGAGCCAAAATTCCAATTTTTGTCCAAAACAACTCCAAATATACGTGGCCACCCTAAAACGGCATCGGCCTCGAAAAATAACCTCATACGACCTCATAATCAATGTCGGGGTCCGGAGGGGCAAAATCGTAATTTTTGACTCCCGGGTCGAAATTCTATTTTTCGACCGGGCTAACTCTAATCGTATGTGGCTAGTATAATATGACGTCAAAATCGTGAAAATAGTCGTGCAAGCCTTCGAAAATCGATACTTAAGTCCGGGCTCAATTTCGCGACCAAAACTTATTAAATTTTCAATTTCAGGGTCTCTGACTAACGGGCGGCTGTTTAGGACATACGCGTATCGACCTAGGGTTATCCAAGTCATGACGGTCCCGATCATTGAGAGAATGAGAAATTATCACTAGTCCCAAAGGCCACGATCGTTCGGTTTAGTTTCAGGACTGGTTGGCCACGTGTACTTTCGGTCTTGCAGAATCAGCTGCGATCCAATTGTACATCGTTAGCCTTGGCCAAACTCAATCCATCGCTTTTTCAAAGATCGGTCCACATCGGTTCAAAATATTCTCTCATCACTTCTCGTGATCGGTGTCCGCTTTACGATCGGATCCCTGGTCCACGTACCATCTACTAATTAGCCATACCCTATTGGTTAGTATCTCGAGAGTGATCAGCTCTGGGCGAGACTTATTAAAATGAAATGCAAGATAATGTCAATTTTATTGATCCTGGAATTATATCGAAATTCGGGCTGTTACCCACTTGGTCGACCAATTTCCCCGAGATTCCTTGAAATTTGATAGAAAACGATAAGACATTACAAGGAAAAGGCCCACGACAAATTGAAAATACTAATGTGAAGTAGGTACTCTCAATTAAAAATTATATTTGTTATATTTACTTTTACTAGGTAACATGGATGATCTCCAGAATCAGATCTTTGTCGTGCTGCCGCCATGCAAATATTCTTCATAATTCCACAGGGGGCATATGTGTTGTCCATCATTCTAGTATTCTTATTGTGTAAATTGTAATAAAAGAACACCCCTTATCTCATCAGGATTCAAAGACACACATCAAACTTTTGAGCAAACGATAGTAAAAGAACATGACTAGTATCTTCCAAGTCAATTTGCACTCACAATGTTGGCAATGAACTATTCCTATGTCAAAAGTACACATGCAGTTGGATGTCCTTGCTTCTGATGCTGTACCAATAAAGCTCTCCATAAACAGCTGGGTTATACTCGAGCTTCGAAGATTATTTTAACCCCGCCATCAGCCTAGCGAGTCTGAAACCACAACCGGTTATTTCAGGAGTGAATTTCCAATTCCATTCAGTGGCAGCCGTAACAAAACACTCTGATTTGAGCAGTAGTTCTAGAGAAGATGGCATTTGGAGATCTACATCAGCTCTCAAACATTCATGGACTGAAGCAAATCACCTTTCTGGCTACCAATTGATTACTTGTCATTTTTATCCAAAAGACTTGGAAGCAATGTGGTTGACTTAAGGACTTCCTCCATCTTCCTGGTTTGGGTCTGACACCGTTATGCACAACACGGGGAACATCCTCTGTCCATTAAAACCCTCTGAGGCGTAGAAATTGTTATCACCAAACAGTGAATGAACTGAGGAAGAAATTGCAAATGATATTAAGGTAAGAATTTGCGAGATGATTAATCAAGGGATAAGTAAAACAAGGAAAGAGTGGCCACATGATTTTTACCGGGTTTTCTACCGTTGATGACAATACTTTCGGCATGATCAATGCCATATATCTACCTTCAGATAGAGCAATCTTCATTTTGGCATATCAAGCGACGAACAAAGTTTTGTATAGATCCATTGAGATTCTTCAACTTGACATTATTGTCCTGGCTTTGAGAAAATCCAAAACACATATTATGGTACCTTCACTGCCTACTTCCATGACAAAATAACAATTGCTAAAATGCAATCAAAATCACATATCCAAGGGCCGTATCCAGAATCCATCAGATGGTAAATTTCTTTTCTTCATCCTGCTGCATAGAAAGGACAACCACATAGCGCAAGAAAACCAACTTTAACAGAAGTTGGAGAAAAGTATTACTTTATTTACACAAGTGCAGATAGATACCATGTGTAGGATGAAGAATCTCTTACTATTTGACTTAAGATATCTAATATACTTTTGGAGGCATTCTGATATTTTTTATTCGTATCATGGTCAGGAGCCAGATAACACTGAAGCATTACAATTTACTTGCTCCAACAACTTCCCCCAGTTCCCGGAATTAAGATGGAAAATAATAACACGTCAAAGAAAATCGCCATGCAAACTTAAAATACTAACGAAAGCAAGTAATCTCCACAGAAAAGCGGCGGTTTACTGCTATATTTACATTTAGAAGGAGACTTCAGCAATCTCCAGAATCAGACCTTTGTCGTGCTGCCATAATTTCCATCTTCTTCACAATTCTTTCATGCAGCGCAGTGTCCTCAGCCCAATCTTTTTTGGTGTCGCTACCAATGAATTGTATACAGTACTATCAAATGTAACATCTAACTTTAACCTGTGAACCTTAGTCAGCTTTTTTGCTGCTCTTTCCCTCTGGAATCATGACCTTTCACGTGCTAAAGAGGCTGATGATTTGTGACTGACACCCATCCGTATCAAAGCGTTCCAGGGATTTTATACTATTATGGAAGTCGATTTTATCTAAGCTCTTGCAATTATTAACAATCAATTGCTTCAGACCCTTCGAATTTGAAAGGTCCAGTTGTCGAATGTGCTTGCGTGCAGAGATATCCACAACTTCCAGGGATTTCAATTGGCCAAGGCCTCCTATCGCATGGAGATGATCCACCTTTCCATCTTAGCTTTGCAGGTCCAAGTATCTCAACGACTCTAAATCTTCAAAGTCGTCGAGGTTGGACAACTCTGTGCTTGTGGATACGTCGAGCTTTCTTAGGGATTTTAAACCTTCCAGACCATCCAATTTCTTCAGCCCATAGCATTGCACTAGCTCTAATTCCGACAAAAATTCCAAATCGGAAAGATTTGACAGAGTTTCCAAATTGGGACATTTCCAAACGCGAAGCTTCCGTATGCAGGGGGGAAGCGCTGTTATGCTTTGAAGAGACATGCAAGAGTGCAGGGTGAGCTTCTTTAGATGCCTCAGGTGAGAGAGCGATGGAAGCTCGTGGCTCCGACAGGTGAGCTGCACGAATGACAAGCTAAATGGAGGTTCTGGCAGTGACTGAAGTTCACTGCAGTAGAGTAAATCGAGATGGTCGAGAGTATAAAGCTCACAGAGTTTTTCAGGCAAGAGGGAAATTTTTGCTCTACCTAAACGAAGGGTCTTTAGAGAAGATGATCCACCTATATCTTCAGGAATTTGTCCTTCCAGTTTATGGCAGCCTGAGGCCTCTTACTCTTGGAGGCTTTCCAATTATCCAATGGCGCTTGGTAACTTTTCTATCTCGCTATGAGAAACCCTCGGAATTTCCAATTTCTTCAATTTCTCGGTGGATTCGGGTAATTCCTTGATCCTTGTAGATGACAAGTCCAGCTCAACCAAATCCTTCAACTCCCCAATTGAAGAAGGGATCTGTTTTAACATATAGCAGCGCTCTAACGACAAGTGCTGCAATTTCCCAAGGGCCTCAAAGGAGTCCGGAAGTTCTTGTAATTTTTTATAGGTGTTCAATTTCAAGGTCGACAAACTTGCCAGATGGCTTATTGATATGGGAACTCGAGTCAGTAGATGACAACCCACAGCACTAAGCGTCTTCAGCTTCTACCGAGATCCTATACATGAAGGGATTTCTTGTATATCCGGCTCATTTACGACAAGTTCCTCCAGTTCTATTAATTCGTCAAGTTTTGCCGGTAAGTACCTCAAGTTCAAGGAAACGAGGCGTTTGACATCTCCAATGGAAGGGTTGATTCTCTCCAAATTCTCACAATTTTCCAGGATTAGCTGCTCTAAATTTTCAAATCCAGAGAGATTAGGGCTGCTGGTTAAATCTGAGCACCTCGATAGAGTGAGAACTTTCAATTTCTCCATCTATGAGAAAGAAACATGGTCCGAGATTAGTCGTTGGAAATAGAATGATTTATCATTGAAATGTAAAAAAAGAGAAAGAGTTTCTCATCTTTACCTTGATTGAACGCCATCCTCCCCAATTTTGACCAATATAACCACCCGATAAATCAAGTATGAGTAAGTTCTCCAAATGAACATTGGTCGCCTTGAAAGAGTTAGGACATCTCTTCCACTTAAGCCATCTTAATCCCGAAAGTGATTTCTTGAAATCTCCATCAAAATCCACTGCTTTCACATGAAGGAAATTCAGTTCACGCAGTCTTTTAAAGCTCTCTTGCTTCATGAATTTGCTTAAGCCATTTTCGTCCAGACAGAGCGCCTCGATAGTTTCATTAACCTCCTAAAAAAAATTGAGGATCGTAAATATCAGCCCAAAGTATTCCCGATCTTGACAAGAATAGCATACTACCGACCACCTTTTGTTAGATTAGATTTCTCAAATATATAGGTGACCTTTTTCTATTTACATAATCACGTAATAAGTCACTTTCCATATGTATGTCACAAATTTTGATGACAAATGTAAAATTCCTACATAAAAGAAATTGTCTAGGTAAACATATATAAAGAAATGGAGCTTTGTGATTGAGCCACATCATCTCAAAGCTCCATTCTCTTCCACTTCTCTTAATACTCATTAAACACATTGTTAATACATTAAATAACAGCATAAAATTGCGGAAAGATGTTAAAACAACAAAAAAACAATATAGGTACGGTTAACAATACACATTTTTAATAGCCCTTTTCCAAGCCTCATAATATTTATGTCATATGCATCAGGAGATGACCTTTTGAATAGTCTCGAGTGCAAACAACACGTGGAGAATGATCAAAGATCTAGAGAAATAGAACAATAACAATAATAATACCAGGGACTACCAACTTAATTGTTACCTTCCGTCCTAGAATTTTCACGGCTCCCTTGTCCCATAGCCTGGTATGATGCCATGGCTTCTTATCCGCTTCATAGGCGATTTCTTTGCCTAGATCTCTTAATTGATCATGCATTCTGAACTCATCGTTATCATCAAATTCTATTAATGAAAGTTCAATCATTCTTTCCAATCCGGATATTGGGTACAAATTGAGATCTTCCCATAGGTAGATGGCAATTTTTTTGTCAGTTCCTGCGAAAAAAGCATGCTATGTCTAGAAACATTTGTTTTCCCTTATATTCTAATGCATTGTAACTTACCTCCAACTTTTGTTGTACTTCCTTTTCAGGTGCATTACTCAATTTTTCCAGATTCTCTTTCCATACTTTCGGATTGCCTTTTCCTCTGAGAAGTGAACCCATAACCCTAAGAGCTAAGGGATGCCCTGACGCAGCACAAAGCGTATAAGGAACGATAACACGCAAAATGTATAGGAAATCTCAAATTTTAATATCTAAAATTCTGTCATCTCAAACATGAATAAACACCTTTTATATGAGGTGTTAACCCTAACCCTACTAGGACTCTAGCAAATCCAAAATTACAAAATTGCCACTACTAGCAAAAAAATAAAGCCCAAAAGAAAATACTAAAAAAATTGAAAAATCTATCTAAACGACCCCGCATTGCCAAAATTCATCATTAGTCATGGCCAAAGGCGTGAGAATTGATCAGGAGGCCGTTTCGCTACAATCGACTGAATTTGAGTTCCAAACTCGTCGACCTCCGAGTCCGCTAGTCCTAGGAGCATCTTCCTCCCTTCGACTTTTGTTGGGATTTCTGTCTATCCAATCGGCCCAAAAACGCACTGCTAATACTCTCCACATCATTCTCCTCCACTTGAGAAAAACTCGTCCTCAAGTTAGAATTAGGATCTGGATACAAAGGCTCAATGGATTCATAAACGGTGACAAATTAGCAACATTGAAAGTATTGGAAATGCCCATGCTATGTGGAAGGTCTATAACATAAGCATTATCGTTGATTTTCCTGCTGACAGTGTAAGGTCCGTACTTCTTTGGCTGCAACTTGCTGTAAGAACCAATGAGAAACATCTCCTTACGAAGAAACACCATGACTTGGTCGCCTACTGCAAACACCAGCTTTCGCCTGTGTTTATCTGCTGCAACCTTATACTTCTGATTAGCCTCTTCCAACTTTTGTTTGACTTCCTGATGCACCTCTACAATATGCTTCTGCTACACTCTTGTTTACTTGTTTGAGCAATTGACCCAAATCCAGGTTATGCAGAGGTGCCTTTGTATAAACGACTGAAAATAGTGACTTACCAGTAGAACAGTGAACTGCATTGTTGTAAGCAAACTCTGCCTGCGATAAAGCAATATCCCACTACTTCGGTTTGTCACCACAAATACTTCGAATTAAATTATCTAGAGTTCTATTGACCACCTCTATTTGCCCATCAGTCTGCGGGTGAGCTGTGCTACAGAAGTTCAAAGATGAATCAAATAGCTTCCACAAGGTCCGCCAAAAATGCCCCAAAAATTTGTTGTCCCTATCCGAGGTAATAGACTTAGGTATGCCATGCAAACGAACCACTTCCTTAAAGAATAATCTTGCCACACTTACTGCATCAGAAGTCTTCCTGCAAGGAATGAAGTGCTCCATCTTGAAAAATTTGTCAACCACAACAAAAATAGAACCACGCCTCTTTGGGTTCGTGGCAAACCAAATACAAAATCCATGGACAGATCTTCCCATATATTTTCAGGGACAGATAAGGCATATACAGACCCGTATTTTTAGATTGCCCTTTTGCAGTTTGGTAAACATAACACTTCTGCATATACCGGCTGACATCTCTACGTAATTGGGGCCAGTAAAACCGTTCCCAGACTGCAGCAGTAGTTTTGTCACGTCCCAGATGTGCAACTAACCTACCATTATGTAAATCACGAATTACCTTCTCTCGTAATGATGTTCGAGGAAGGCAAAGCTTATTGCCACGCATCATATAACCATCTAGAATATAGAACTCCTGCACAGGTTGACCGGCAGCACACGTCTCCCAAATCTACCCAAAATCATCATCGCTTGCATAACAGTCTTTCAGCTACTCGAACCCAGAATATCCTGGCTCAATGTAATCAATAAGCCAGCCCTCCCGCTTAACGCATCCGCTACAACATTATGCACACCTGATTTGTTCTGTAACCTGAAAGGGAATCCTTACTGATCCTCTTCTGACTATTCAAATATTTCAAAGCTTCATGATCAGAATAAAGTACAAATTCTTTGCCAATCAAATAGTGCTCCCACGTCTTCAAAACCCTTACAACAGAATAAAATTCTTTGTCATAAGTACTCTACTTCTGCCTCGCCTCGCTAAGCTTCTCACTGAAATAGCAAATTGGTCTGCGCTCTTGAGACAAAACAGCTCCTATACCCACTCCACTGGCATCACAATCTACCTCAAACAGCTTATTAAAATTAGGTAAAGCAAGAACAGGCACAGTACATAACTTTTCCTTCAGAATAGCAAAACTATTCTCAACTTTCTCTCCCCACAAAAATTTACCTTTCTTCATACATTCTGTAATTAGGTTGCTATAGTGCTAAAATCCTTAATGAATCGCCTATAAAAAGTAGCCAACCCAAGAAAATTCCTAACTTCAAAAATCGTTTTAGGTGTAGGTCACTTCCTGATTGCTTTCACCTTCACCTCATCCAACTCTATTCCCTCAGCAGTAATAATAAATCCCAAGAAAAGCAGCTTGTTAGTTAAAAAACTACACTTCTTAAGATTTATATACAGTTTATTAGCTTGCAATGATGTTAACACCTCCCTCAAGTGCTTCAAATGATCCTCCTCGGTCTTGCTATAAATCAGGATATCATCAAAATAAACTACAACAAATTTGCCAATAAAAGATTTCAAAACCTGATTCATAAGCCTCATGAAAGTACTTAGAGCATTGGAAAGTCCGAAAGGCATTACCAACCATTCGTACGACCTCTCCTTTATTTTCAAAGCTGTCTTTCACTCATCTCCAGGCCGAATCCGAATCTGATGGTACCCATTCTTCAAATCCAGTTTCGAGAACCACTTAGCACCGTACAACTTATCTAGCATGTCATCCAATCTCGGAATTGGAAACTTATAGCCCACAGTTATTTTGTTGATGGCTCTGCTGTCTATACAAGTCCTCCAACTCCCATCTTTCTTAGGATTCAACAAAGTAGGAATGGCACATGGGCTCATACTATTCTGAATGTGTCCTTTTTGCAGTAGCTCCTCCACCTTCTTTTTTAGAATCTCGCTCTCCTTAGGACTCATCCTGTAGTACGGTAAAATAGGCAGATTAGCATTAGGGATTAAGTCTATATGGTGCTAAATATCGCGTATAGGCAACAACCCATCTGGAATCTCCATAGGCATCATCTCACTAAACTTCTTCAATAAAAGTTTAACTAATTCGGATTGCTCCTTCACTTGTAATTCAGTCTTTGTCTCGAACGTATGTTTCGCTATTAGCGTGTGAATCTATCGGGGTCTCCTTAATCTCAGCTTCAAATTTCCTTGTAAGGGTAAGGAAATTATTTTCAGTAGCTTGTTTTCCTTTGTTCTTCAGTGGCAGCAACGTATACTTCACTCCACCTCTCGCCATAGTATATTGATTGCTTCTCCCCGAATGCTGTGCATCTACATCATATTGCCATGGCCTTCCAAATAACGCGTGGCATACATCCATGTCTATCACATCACAATACAGCTCATCATGATATTTACCAATGGAGAATGGAATTTTGCATCGTTCAGTCACCTAAATCTTTTCGCTCCAGATTTAATTCATCTTAATGTATATGGGTTAATATGTTTCTCCACAGGTATCCCCGGCTTCTTTATTGCCTTGATCCTGATAATATTCTCCATGCTACCACTATCAATGATCACCACAAAGATCTTACCCAGAATGGTGCACCTGGTTCAGAATAATTGATGGCGCTGCGAATCATCTTCTTGTTTTGGGGCTAATATTATCGTGTGCACTATGCAAGTTATCTCCCCCTCTTTCTCATCTTTGAGATCTTCTTCCTCACCATCCGGTTCACAGCAATATTCATCTTTCTCCTCTTCTCTCGTCGCCATGTTTGCTGTCTTCCTTTGAGGGCATTCATTGGATTGGTGCCCTGGCTGATTACACCTGTAACACTTTATCGCCGCCGGTTTAGCATAAGGATTTGGGTTTGCATTTTTCTGTGCTTGCTTCCCCTTGTCTTTCACTTCATTCATAGGATGCTTTCCTACCGTCTTATCTTCCTGATTTCACCCTGCGTTAAAGCAATCGTTGAAACTGCTCTTTTCTATTAAACTGCTTAAATTGCTACCTCTATAATTTTTGTAGCCTCTTTTACCCATTTCTTGCTGCATCAATTCTGCTTTTATCACCATATTCTTCGCTTCGGATAGATTCCGCAGAACCTACACTTCGATTTTATCTCGAATGAAGGGCTTCAATCCATCGAGATATCTAGCCACCTGCTGTCCCTCCGTCTCCGACATATTATTTCGCTCCGCCAATCTCATAAATTTTGCCGTATACTCATATATAATTCGATTACCCTGTTGGCAATGTTGGTACTGCTGGAATATAATCTGCTCATAATCGGATAGAAGGAACTCCTGCTTCAGCAACCTCTTCATTCTGTGCCAAGTTCGAACTCTCTCTTTTCCTTCACAATCCCTCCTATTCTGCAATCTCTCCCACCATGCGGACGCACCCCCCTTCAACCTACAGGCCACTAATCACACCCGTTTCTCACTAGGGGTCTCCATATAATCGAAGAATTTATCAATATCAGCAACCTAATCCAGAAAATCTTCTATTCCTAGACCTCCATTAAAATAAGGTATATCGATTTTTAATTTAAAGTCGTTACCTTCACGATCATCATAACGTCGTCTTCCATTATATCCCCTCCGAAGTCTCCTATAGCGATGTCTGCCTCCATAGCTAGCGGGCTCTTCGTCAGCAGACTCGTCTTCCTCTTCTTCCGAACTCTCTGAAAATAAAAGGATTATACTACATGTGGACAGGAACAGGTTTATTGACAGGATCACCACGAGCAACATCTGTACCCGGCCTTCTGCCATGCTGCCTATTCCGGTTCACATTAATGCCGAGAGCTTCAAATTGATCTGCTATTTCATCAAATCGTTCTTCGATACGATGAAGTTTGTGATCAATTCGTTGATCTAGGAGTTCCATTAAACGCTGCTCCAAATGTTGCAGCGCATCATCCCCAAGGATCGGGGCTCCGGTCTCCTGAGCATCGTCACAAAGACCACCGCTTCCTCCACCAGTCGCCATTGGCTCTAATACCACCTAACGCAGCGCAAAGCGTATAAGGAACGATAACAAGCAAAATGTATAGCAAATCTCAAATTTTAATATCTAAAATTCTGTCGTCTCAAACATGAATAAACACCTTTTATATGAGGTGTTAACCCTAACCCTGCTAGGACTCTAGCAAACCCAAAATTACAAAATTGCCACTAGTAGCAAAAAAATAAAGCCCAAAAGAAAATACTAAAAAAATTGAAAAATCCATCTAAACAACTCCGCATCACCAAAATTCATCATTAGTCACGGCCAAAGGCATGAGAATTGATCAGGAGGCCGTTTTGCTACAACCGATCGAATTTGAATTCCAAACTCGTCGACCTCCGAGTCCGCCGGTCCTAAGAGCATCTTCCTCCCTTCGACTTCCATTAGGATTTCTACCTGTCCAATCGACCCAAAAATGCACTGCTAATACTCTCCATATCATGCCCCCTTGTGGTGGCAACAATCTCACGAGAAAGAGTCGCAAGTTGTGCTGGAGGTGTAGTTTTCCCTTCAAACGCATATATGCAAAATAGACTTAAAGAGTCTTTTATTCCTTTGAGTTTATGCACATATTTTGTCACGCCCCGAATCTCTCGAAGCGCGAGCATCCCACGCATAGGTCAAATTTTGTTGCGACGTCCCAGGACGCGTCGCCGACCCAATGCCCAACAATCAGATAAACATCTCACATGCAAAAGCGACGTATATAAATATATATATATATACACCTGTACACAAACATGATAACCAAGGATAGCACAGTACTAAAACCATCATATCAAAAATATATACATTTCATTACTATCAAACTATATACAATATTCATGTCTATCCCAAATACATTTATAAGAGCCAAAACAGGCCAACAACCACCAATCAAAAGAGGGTACGAGGCACGACGGTCAACACCATATTTAGCCGGGGCTCCTACCAAAACGAATCGGCACACCTGCCATCCTCAAAGCCGGGGGTCTGAAAAGGTGGGTTATTACAACCGTGAGACGAATCTCAATGAGTATAACCCCTAAACCTAGGCTAGGCTAGCATGCATTCTCCCGACAGACATACACAATCAGCATAACTATACAATTCACAATCATTCTTAGCCCTAGGTCCTCAGCCCATATCACTTACCTGGCTGCCCCTACATGTTAGCATTTCAATATAATCCTCAGCTCACATACACGAGCACGCTAATCATACATACGTCATACGCATGCTCATGCTTATTAGTGTTCGAATCACATACCATTCACCGAGTCTCGCACATTCGCATACGGCCCATGCATTCTTATGCATGCTTATGTTATTCCTGTGCCAAAATCACATCTCGGCCCACTGGCCCACACAAGCATACTGGCAAATGCTCAATTTATTATTACGACCCAAAGGCCACGATCCGAAGGCCCACAATTGTTAATCCGACCTGAAGGCCCACAACTCTCCACGACCAGCGTAAAAACGCATCACATGGCCCAGTGTCTCTAGCCTGCTACAAAGTGCATGAGGCGCAACACCGATCTCCTTACGAACCAAAACTTGCTACAAAGTGCATGAGACTGGTCGTCTTCCAGACGTACCGGGCATCATCCTGCTACAAAATGCATAAGGACGGCACGACCCGAAGGCCTTAAGTGATCACACGATACACTGCCAATTTTTATCTGAACCCAGTGTAAAACGCATCGGGTAATTAGGTGATCACATGCTCATGGCAGGCACGCATTCTGGCACAATTTCGTCACACGCCTCATTCTCGGCATACTCAATGCGTGACCATGACATGCAACACGGTGAAATATGAGCATCAATAAATCACAGGCACTCAGTCAAATCAAAGCCACCACACAGTGCCCAATTTATAAATAACATGCTCACTTGGCCAATTAATACCGTGCGGCCCAATTCCAAATACACAATTCAAGCCATCAATTAGCCAATCACACTCCGCACAATTCAGCCACACGAGCACGCAACATGGTATTTCACAATTAAGCACAATTAATCACCAATCAATTAACAGCCAATTACTCTGGGTAATCCCGGCCATTCAGCCAACAATTCTTGTTGTCCACTATAATCCGGTACATTCCTCAAAAATGCGGACAACCACTATTACCTCAATCCGGGCCCAATAATTATCTATAATAATCCCACCAAATTCCTCGGATTTTATTTCCACCAATCAGTCTTCAATCCAGTCCGAAATATACACTGATACTACCTAAACCAATCCAAAATACACCGATAATACCTAAGCCAGTCCAGAAAAATGCACTATTAGTCCTAATCCGGGTTTAGGAGGTATACTCACTTAATGTTGGACCACCACGACGACGAGGAACGGCGGCCGATCACCGATGAATAGTGGAACCGGCGGCGGCGTTCCCGACGTACGGGCGTACGGACGTCGTACGGATTGTACGGATGTCGTACGGACACCGTACGAAACGGCGGAGGGCGGTGGCCGGCGAGGCGGCGGTGACTAGCGCGGCGGCCATATAATGGCGTATGGACTGTACGGGACGCGGAGAGCGAGTGAGAGAAAGAGAGGATGGTGGGGATAAGGTTGAGGCTGAGGCGACGGCACGGCGGCGCGACTGGACAGGCGGCGGCGCGTGCGGCGGCGACGAGCTCCGGCGGCCGGCGAGGAAAACCAGCGGAGGAGGAGGGGCTGTTCTGGGGTGTTCTGGCCGAAAATGAGGGAGGAGAGAGAGAGGCTGGTCAGATCTGGTCAAATATAGCAGCCCAAAAGTGCCACGTGTCGCCGATCCGGGCCATTTGACCAAAATACCCCTAATCCTACGGCTCTAATTCATCCTAATCTAATAATGAATGGGCAAAAAGGTCAATAGCCCCAATAATTCAGCTGATAAGCACTCTTAAATATCCCAAATAATTTTCCAAAAATTCGGACCCGAAAATAGTCCAGGGGCAAAATGGTCATTTTTCCGGTCCCGGGGCGAAATTTCAATTTTCGACCAGACTAACTCCAAACATGTGTGGCCAGCATAATATGATGTCTGAATCGTGAAAATAGCTGTACAAGCCTTCGAAAATTGGCACCGAAGTCTGAGTCTAATTTCGTGACCAAAACTCACTAATTTTCAAATTTCAGGGTCTCTCACTAACGGGCGGCTGTTTAGGACATACGCGTATCGACCTAGGGTTATCTAAGTCATGATGGTCCCGATCATTGAGAGAATGAGAAATTATTACTAGTTCCAGAGGTCGCGATCATTCGGTTCAAGCTTGGAACTGGTTGGCCACGTGCACTCTTGGACTTGCGGAATCACCCGCGATCCGATTGTACATCGTTGGCCTTGGCCAAATCAAATCCGTCACTTTTTCTAAGATCGGCCCACATTAGCCCAAAATATTCCCTCATCATTCCTCAAGATCGGTATCTAATTCGCGATCGGGTCCATGATCCACGTACCATCTTTCTAGTTAGCCATACCTCTTTTGGTTAGTATCCCTAGAGTGATCAGCTCTGAGCGAGACTTACTAAAATGAAATGCGAAATAATGATCAATTTTATTGATCGCGGAATTACATCGAAATTCGGGTCGTTACATATTTAGACTCCAAAATGGCCTTATCTCGACATGTAACAATGATTTTACTTCCTGACATGAAACTACTACCATCTCCAATCAAAGTCTTCAGGTGGTCTTTCTTATCCACATCGTCAAGAAGAATGAGTACCTTCTTTTCTTTGCAATTGGATTTGATTTGCCAAATACCTGTATGAGAATTAGGCACTTGATAGTCACGGATTTTTAGTATATCCGAGATGAGTCAAGATTGCACATGCTCAATACCCCAACAATTAATTGTTTCTCTAATATCCATAAGAAAGCTCCAGCACTCAAATTTGTCAAAAAGTTTGTCATATATGATTTTCGCTAGAGTTGTCTTACCAATGCCGCCTATCCTGTAAATCCCAATAATTCGAGTATTGGTGTAAGCAATGTCCACCAATCTCATTACTTCAGCCACATCATCATCAATTCCAACCAAATTCTTGTGAAGAGTTAACTGAAAATCTTCTCGCTGCTGGAGCATTACAGTTGCTACAAGTTTATCTACTAATTTCACTTCACTCCTGTCAAACAATACAGCACATGAGGACTTAATAATGGCTCCACAAAACAAGGATTAAGGATGAAAAGTAGAAACATTCTTCTTCCAACAAGGATCTGTTAGAACAAGGTGAGCGAAAGTACCCATTAGCAAATTTCTCTGGTTCGAATACTCTAACGTCAACTACTTTTTCAAGCACTTTCAGCCCTTCCTGCATGACACTCTCCCTAAAACGTTCCTTACAGGATTCGAAGGCCTCTCCAAACTTTCCCTTTAAGTGTCGCACCTCGTAGGGTTTCACCTTGTAAAGCATGGGCAAAACTTTTTGTCCTCTCTTTTCCTTGCACTTCATTATATGAACAAGCTCCAGGAGGCACCATTCGCTAGAAGTATAGCTTGGCGAGATGACTGGAATTGAAACCTTAGAGTGCTTGATTGCACTGATAAGAGTTGCAACAATGGGGTCGCCATACTTGATTTTCTCATCATCTTTGAACGCGAAACTTGAATCAAACCTACCCACCTGCGTATAACCGAGTTGGTGGTCACTTTCCTTCCCTCCTCAGAGGTTCTGGGTTCGAATCCCCGCTCGGTTCCGTAATTTAAGTGGGGGGCCCTGGTGGTGGATTGCTAGGCTAGTCGCCCTCGAGGTATAGTCGCCCGATTACCCGCGCGGGCTTGTCCCCGGGGAATGGTGGTGGATCCTCGGTTACCAAAAAAAAAAAATTTGAATCAAACCTTAGGCCCACAGCTTCAAGTCTATTGGAGAGGTGATCGATGAAGCCATCGCGAGTATCAGGGCCTCTAAAGCTTAAGAAGATGTGGTCATTGTTTCCTATCACAAAGGTGGACGAAGCAGATGGGCCAAAATCACTTCGTTCTGGTGAGGTGGTGGAACAAGTGGCTCCAGCATCGTCGTGTTGTCCGTCAGAAGTTGTACATGTGTGCTACATGATAAGTTGTAGAGGCTGCAGCATCCTCCGATTTTTCTTCTTAACAAAGAAGTACCCAGCCACAAAGAAAAGAATGGATGTGAAATTAAGCCAGAAAAGTGTCAACCAAGAGGATTACTGGACTATTATGTATATTTTAATCTCTTAGAGCAAGCTTAATTTCGTAACAGAGGTGGCAAAACGGCCAGAAATCTCTCTTTCTCTCTCGTGACCACGCATAGACAATGAATTGCACAAGGAAACGAAGAGAGAGAGAGAGAGAGAGAGAGAGAGAGAGAGAGATCCCCCTCGAAATTCACCTGTTGCTGTTGATCGACGACCATGACAGACTTCCCCTTCACATGTTGGTGGAAGCAGATGGCCTAGAATCACTTCGTTTTCGTGAGGTCGAGGAATTAGAGGCTCTAGCATCCTCATGTTCTCCGCCAGAAACTGTATATTGCTCCCTCATCCTGGTCCTTAGGGAGTTCATCCGCATGAAGAAAAACAGCGCCGTGAGCACGAATGCCACCGACGTCAAGAACCCAGTGACCAAGAGGCCAATGGTGAGCGCCGCTGGGATGAGCACTGGGCTGAAGAGGACGAAGAGTGGGGCTGTGACAGCGAGCCCGATGAGGGTGGCCACTAGGGTGAGGCCCACCAGGAGAAGGAGGACACCACCGAGCAGGACGAGCATGAGGATCCTGAGGACCTGGGCTGTCGAGGTGCCCCTCATGGAGGAGAGGCCCCTCAGTGTTAGGAATGCGCAGCAAAAACCCGATACCTTCATCTGAGGATATCGTCAAGAGGGAGTTCAAGTCCGAGCTTGTCAACATATATAATTGGACCCACATTTACTCAAAAAGCTTAAGCCAATAAGTTATAGGCCAACTACGATATATTAACTGTTTAACACCACATCAATTATCCGATGTTGGACTTTTCTAACACAACTCACATGTGTATCTCAACACTGAGCTCTTGGGTTGTGGCAGCCTGGGGTTGCTAGTGGGGTTGGTCCTCCATTTGGTTGCAATGGTTCTAGGAGTTGTTTTGAGAGATTGATCGATAGTGATTGTATGGTGCAGGAGATTAGTAAGTAGAAGAGGCGAGACGGGGAGCTACCATTGGACAATGTTAGCCTAAAGGTGCATTTTGAGCCTCTAATATCACTTTAAAAGCGACAGGCTACAGGACATTTGATTAATTAATAATTCAGCTTAATTAGTAGAAGATTGCAGGCATTTTACGGAAGAGGGAAATGAACAATTCTGTTTAATTCAATAACTTTAAATTGATATTAAATCTATTTCATATGAGACAACTTCAAGCTCGTGTAACAAATTTCAAAAGCAAATTCTAACTCCCAAATAAAAAATTAATGGTACATAACAATACACAGAAGAAGGAAAGAAAATATAGGCGACACAAAGAATATACACTATGGACTTACGTACCTCTTGCTTTTTTTTTTTGTGCATCAACGTACACAACAATAAAAAAAACTATTATTTACACTTCGAAATACAAAGTTAATATCTTTTCATAAAGAAAAAGTTTACCGGTTTCTCTTAATTTTATCGGTCTCTTTTGACTCGACTACACAATGATAAAATGATAAGCAATTACTTGATGTAAATCTAGGAGTCATCTATCTATATTAATGCGAACTTTTACTTTCTAAATGCAATGGCGATATAAAAAAGTTTCTCCACAAATAAAGTTAAGATATTTACACACATTCGAGATTTAATTATGAAAACTATATTCATTTTGTTAAATTATGGATACTAACAAAGACACCACCGCCCGCAGCGGCTGCGTTGGCTTGCGCTCTGGTCCCCCCACGAAGGGATCAGAGTTCAAACCTCAGCCTAGTCATTAGGGATTCTTAAGTGTGACGCCGTGGTGGTGGGTCCTGCGCTAACGTCACTCGAGGACTAGTCGTGCATCACCGCTGGTTTATAGCTGAGTCATCGCTTGCCGGTCGCGCGGACACCTCGATTATAAAAAAAAAAAAAAAAACAAAGACACCGCCGCCCGCAGCGGCTACGTTGGTTTGCGCTCTGGTCCCCCCACGAAGGGATCAGAGTTCAAACCCCAGCGTAGTCGTTAGGGATTCTTAAGTGTGACGCCGTGGTGGTGGATCCTGCGCTAGCGTCACTCGAGGACTAGTCGTGCATCACCGCCGGTTTATAGCTGAGCCATCGCTTACCGATCGCGCGGACACCTCGATTATCCAAAAAAAAAAAAATAAAGACAAAAAATGCTTCCTCCGAACAAAAAAAAATATAAAAGCAACACATTGTTTCTTAATTATTTTTTGATACAGGACAATGACGTATTGTAAATGAAATATATAGGAACCGAGGATTCCCCACTCGGTGTGATTTGCAGCAAATCCCACCGAGTGGAAATGAGTGACACCGTTTACTTTGGGAACAATGCAGTCAGCTTCTCATTTTCCTTTCTCATGCATCCCCTCACGATCTCACACTGAACTACGTGTAAACCAGTTCCATGCCTCCGCTTCTCTACCCTGTTTAAATGGTGAAAAATGAGAAGCTGACTGCACCGTTATAGTCACATTTAAAAAAAAATTATATAGACATTCCTGCTCTAATTTATTTATGGACTTCCTGTTTTCCCGGGTTACCGGTTGGGACCATAGAGAAAAAAAAGAAAAAGAAAATGACTCTGGCATTTTGCCTTTTCCCCAGTGGATCAATATTTGGAATTAAAAAATGGGTTTGAAGACATTTAACGCGGACACATGATTGAATTAGACTTACTAGTCAAATTGTTTTATCTTACTGAATGAGTTTGGATGCATGTAGATGAACGGTTTGATTAATTGTTCCTAGAGAATCATTAATCTTTCCCAAGCCAAATTATTCCTCTGGACTTTGGGGAAACATATATATATATATATATGGGGAAACACACACACACACACACACACATATATATATATATATATATAAAAAGCGAGATGCTGGTGTACTGTGTAGATTTAAAACTAGATTTGTTATATTATTCTAAGTATTTGATGTCGACCTGAATTTTTTGCAAGAAAATTTAATGCTTAGAAAATTATAACAAAATAAATATTTATATCAATCAAATTCTCTGCTAGCATTTACGTGGAGTTTTATTTTCATATAGATTTATTCTTCTATTAAAATAACACATAAGACATAAAATTGTAATGTTTGTTGACTCATAATGTCAGTCATGCAATGTTTCGAGCACCTAAATTGATATAAACTAACAAGAAACATGAAAGGATAAAGTAAGAACGATATTTGCCCTCTATTCATCTCCTAATTTCATATATTTCAGTTTCTTATTTCTTGGAAGTTCTCTCTTTTCTCTTTGGTAACCATGTTATGTCTATCTTTTTGTTTTGACAAGAGTTGATTGTTTCTCATTAACCATGACAATAATATCACATAGAGAATGATAGGAAACTTACAAAGATATGTTATGTCTATCATTAACCTCGGCCCTCGATTTGCAGTCAACAAATGCTTAATCACTTGATGCCTTTTGCGGATTGCTGTAATAAGGTATCAATCGGAACTACTTAACACGAACATTACTGGTGGCAGTTCTATCTTGGTGCTGGACGGAGTCAACTGACATGGGTGATTTCGGTCCTAAACATCTAAACCTTCTATTGATCTAATGTAATTGTACACCTTTGCATGAAGATCTAATCAAGCCCTCCCAGCCATTTGTAGCATGAAATTGTTGATATAGCGATTCAGTCATTACCGGCCATCTCATGCGGGATATGATGTGGACAACTTTACTCTCTTCTTGTCCTCAACAAGCATCCTCCACGCCCAGCCAGCTCGTGGTTGTCGAGATCTCGGCGAGCTCGACAGCAATGGGTAGAGACTCCAGATCTCGGCGAGCTTGGCCACTCCTTTAAATCTCAGCGAGCCCCTTTCTTTTGTTTGTTATTCTCTTTATAAATTGTCTTCTGCGAGCAAATTCAAGAGACTTTTTAGAGAACTAAATAAGGAGCCGTGCCTGCAGTTGTAGTTGCAAACCCTTGATTGTGCCCCATGCATCCATGGATTGTGGGAGTTCAGCAGTTCGTCGAAATGCCGTCAGTGTAATTTCACCTCATGCTTCGACAGCGAGGGGTAAGAACTCTAGGTTTGTCGGTGTCAGAGATCCAATGGTGAATTCACATGAGAGCTCCTCTGATTTTGGCCACTCCTCTAGATGAATAATAACCAGAAAGAAAAGAAAAGAGGAACATTAGAAAATGTAAAAATTATGCAAAACTACATGGTTCAGAGTAAAATTGTCGACGATAGATTGCGGGCCGTGATATGTAGGATGGCCGGTGATGACTGCATTGCCACATCAGCATTTTTGGTGAGATTATGTCGGAAGGATTTGATTACATTTTCAGTCAAAGGTTTTAGGATTATACCTGATTGATTGAACGATTTATGATTGAATTGGAGTCCGCATAATTGTTTACAACTAAAATAGCAATTTTCCTGTAATCACTTACGTACCCACAGTAAAATTAGTTCAGTATGCATAGGATGATTGTTTGACATTTGTATTGTAGTAATTTTTCTCCACGATGTTAATATTGGTTTTACAAGCAAGGAAAAAAAGAAATAAAATAAGGAAAAAGCTATATTGCAAGTATATTATAGGGACAAGTACATTGGAAGTCGTAAAACTTGTTACGAAAGTACAGTTGAGTCATAAAATTTTCAAAAAGTACAATCAAGTCTTAAAACTTGTCAAATTTGTCCAATCAAGTCCTTCCATTGATTGTACTTTTCAAAAATTATATGACTTAATTTCACTTTGGTGACAAGTTTTAAAATTTGATTACATTTTTTTTAAAGTTTTAGAACTTTATTGCATTTTCGTCACAAGTTTTAAAACTTCTTATCCCATTAACCTATAAATCCTCTTCACGGGCAAAAGACTTGCAAAATAGATTACGGGAAATATATTCAACTAGTGGTTGATTATTTCCATTTACTGCTTCCTAGTGGCCTCAACAACCGGCCCATCATCACAACTAATTAACTCAATTGATGTAATTAGAAAAATAAACTGGTCAGTTGACCTGGACTTAGCAAAGTCGTCGCTTTGTAGGCAAAAGGCCTTATCCGGTGAAAAGATCGTTCCATTCGCTGCTCCAACCTTTTCTTTTGCACTTCTCGTAGTCTTCCTCTGCTGCGCGTGCTTTATGGTCATTGCCTTCCGGGCATTATCCCGCGTATGGAGTCAACCGACATGATCTGATTTTTTTTTATCATTTGTTCACCAGCAGTTTAGTCAGCCGTGCCGGGAGCATGTCTTAAGGTTCATGTTGTTGTCCTTTCTGGCCGCAACATTAATATTGCTATCCAGAAGCAAGGTCAACAGAAAGATAAGAAGGTGCTAGCTACCTATCGACCCGGTGAAGAACTAACATAAAAAGATCCCGCTTGCGGTATAGCATGTGCAATTTGGTGAAGAACTAATATAAAAGGACCTTGACCCTTATAACTGTTTTTTTCATTGGAGTTAATCATTGGCTAAATGACTCGAATGGTCCCAGAACTTTGACCCTATATGCAATGTGATCCATGAACTTTAAATTTATTTAATGTGGTCCATAAACCTTTGGTACATATTCAATTAGTCCCCGGACTGTATGAAAAATGTCAATATTGTCCTTTCATTAATTTAAGTTCAGAAACAATAATAAACATTTTTGGACTAAATTAAACATATACTAAAATTTAGGAACCTCATTGAACAAATTAAAAGTTAAGGAATGCTATTGCATATTGAGCTAAAGTTCAGGGACCACATTGAACAAATTTAAAGTTCAAGGACCACATTGCACATTGCACATTGAGCCAGGCCAAAATTTAGGAGATCATTTGTATTATTATCCCTTATTGATTCCATCATTGCCATAACTTACTCCCATCTATATTTAACCCTGCTCGAAATGCTTTAGAGAAGACTCACAATTGGTAAAAGAAGTTGATGATAAAACCATACGACCAGTCTTGCAACTGAAATAAGTGGAAAACACTAGTAGTTGCTTAAGTTGTCCAATTGGACCCACATATTTCACGACATTATTCACCCTGCAACTTCTATCAAACCTTCACATGGACAATCTTATTGTCTCTTGAAATCATGTAAAAAGAATTGGACAAAAGGCGACCCATTACAATGACCATAGATACCGGTTGATTTGTATAACCGGGACAAAAGGCAATCTAGTCGTATGGGTAGAGTATTTGGGTTCACTAAAAAAAAAGAGAGAGAGAAGAAAGAGGTCGATTTTTTGTGTTTCGATCTTCATGGGTCAATCAGGTTCCACTTTTAATCCACCACAAGCCATGGATTTTAATCCAGACTAAAGTCTTTCAAACCCATAGTAAGATGTAACTATGTACATTATTCAAAGTCACTACCCATTTAGCCTTCTTTGCACTCGAAGGCTTAGGTTGCGCATGACAACTTGCCAAACAGTGTTTGATTCTGTTCTTTTGTTCCCAGAATCAGTTTGGGAACAGAAATGCGTTTGTTTAATTTCTTGATTCTAAGCACAATTTTGTCAAAAATTGTTCCCAGAATCAGTTTTCAAGAATAAAAAAAAAGTAGCTTCTTGATTCTGGGAACAATTTTGAGAATCAATTTTTTTTCTTTCTTCCTTTTCTTGATTTTTAATGTAGCTTCTAATGTCTGGCTCGAGGACCGCCCTCACCGGATCTGATAAGAATAAAATATTTTAATAAAAAATATTATTATTAAAAAATATTTTACTGACCATGGCCGGTGACCAGGCCATGGCCAAAAAAAAGAAAAATATATATTTTTAATAAAAAAAATTATTAATAAAAAAAATATTTTACCTGCCATGACCGGTGACCAGGCCATGGCAAAAAAAGAAAATATATATATTTTTAATAAAAATATTTTAATAAAAAATATTATTAATAAAAAATTATTTTACCGGCTATGGCCGGCAACCAGGCCATGGCCAAAAAAAATAAAAATATATATTTTTAATAAAAATATTTTAATAAAAAATATTATTAATAAAAAAATATTTTACCTGTGACATTCCGAAATTTCCTCCAATTGGAAATTATGAAATAACTGAGTTTTATGAAATGTGCTCGCAGTAAATTCTCGCTCGGAACTGATCATTCCTGGAATGCTTATCATTCCTGAAATGCTAATCATTAGGGAAAGGCTAATAGGGGAAATTAAATTCACGCGACTAAAGGAAATTCAATCGTGAATGGATTTCGATAATTAAATCGCGGAAGTGATATTTTGAGCCATTGTTAGCCGATCCAAGGATAGTTAAGGGTCGGTTCACCACTGTCATAGTAGTGGATCGCGGGTGATTCTGCTGGACCACAAAACGACTTGACGAATAATCCTGAACCTATACCGAACGATCGTACCCCTCGGATCAAGTGGTTGATCTTCGCGATTTTAATGACAACCGAGGTCATCACATACCGAACGGACTTGCACGTGACTCGATTTAGTATCAGTCATGAGTCGACTTCACGAATTTCCTCAGCAAGCCACCCGTTAGCTTGAGAAACGCTCGAGTTGCGTTTAATAGAATTTAATTATTGAAATTTTGCCCAAATTGGACACCGGAAAATTAGGAAGTCACGAAGGAACGCTAGGACGACGTTGCACGTGACACGTGTGAATTTTTGGTGCGCTTAATTCCTTCGGAAAAATTCGATTTGGACAAGAAACGGAGAAAGTGACCAAAATACCCCTAGGATTAATTAAAGGGTATGTTTTAAGGGTAAAGGGCATTTTGGTAATTTTGTCCCAAAATTTTGATTGGACAATTTTACCCTTGGATATTTTGGAAATTACAAGTATACCCTTGGATATTTTTGTGCAAGAATCGATCTCGACCGTCAGATCAAGATATGATCGAATCGGGACCGTCGGATTAAAAATAATAAAAAAGGGTATTATGGTCATTTCCACCTTTGGTCCAAGGGCACTATTTAGGTCAAGAAGACCCATTTCTCTCTCTCATTTCTCTCCCCCTTTGCCGTGAGTTCTCTCCCCCCACCGTAGACTCTCTCTCTTTCTCTTTCTCTTTACCGATCGCCGCACAAGCCGCGCCGTCGCCGCCCAAGCCGATCGCCGCCACCCGGGAGCCTTACACCGTCGCCGCCGTCCCCGATTAAGTGCCGCCGCTCTCCGTTCTAGCCACGATAGTCTAGAACGCGGGTAAGTCGCAATCTAAAATCAATTTAGGATTTCGGGTATCGACAGGCGATTTTGGGCGAAACCAGGAATAGATTAGGTGCGGAATGGCATGATTTAGAGGTGGGATTAGGTGGCGGACCTTAGAATTGAAACAAAAAAATTTTTATTGGAAAATTCAGAGTAATAGGGGCTGCGAATTACTGTTCACGAGCTGTGATTTACTGTTCATGGGCTGTGATGGGCCGATCGGGTTGCAAGTTGGATTTTTAGAATCGAGAATTTATGGCGAGAAAGTCTCATGAAGGACCCGAATCGATTTGAGGCCATTTGGTTAGAGAAAAATAGCAATTTCCGTGTTTTCGTGTGTTGAAATTATAATTAAGTTGGGATGGTGAAATTTACAATATGCAGGTGCGAAATATTGGGGTTTATGATTGGAAATGTTTGGTGGGCCTTGAGGATTATTTTTGGAATTTTTGGAGGACAATTTGAGGTGAATTATAAGCTGCGAGTTACTGTTCACAAGCTGCGAATTACTGTTCACGGGGCTGTGATGATTTGTTCGGGACGCAAGTTAGATCTTTAGAATCATTATTTAATGGCGAGAAAGTGTCGTGAAGGATCGGAATTAATCCGATGCCACTTGGTTGGAGAAAATTGGCAATTTACGTGTTTTGGGCATGTTTGAATTATTCTGGATGGGGTTAATTTAATTGAGTGTTTATTTGTGTGTTATATGAGGTAACTTGAGGATGAAATGAGGATGTTTCGAGGCTGGAGTGAGACTGAATAGAGTGTCGGATGTTGTGGGATGGAATTGGCGAGCTTAGGGCTCGATTTAAGGACAAATGGTATCGGTTTGGTGTGTGTGGTAATATGACTGGATTGTGGTGTTTAATATGCTTGGAAATGTTGAAATTATGCCTATGAACGTGGCTGTATTTGTGGGCCCATGAGTGGCCTTGTGTGTTTATTGAACCGTGATTTGATGGGTTGATATGTGCTTGATTATGTGCACGCGTGGGCTAGACTAATTTAATTATTGAAATTGGCCAGATCGAATGTTGTGTGAGCACGAAAATGCTAGTGAGTTGTTGCGTGCACAGGTCACGTGTGACTGGCAAATTGAATGGCATGTGATTGTTGAACATGCGAGTGAACAAGTGATTGTGTGTGGCATGCCATGTGTGATTGTGGAAATTGTGCCGTCCTGAGGCGTGTACTTTAACGCGGGACGATGCCCGGTTTTACTGGAGGACTGCCAGCCTGAGGCGTGTACTTCAACGCGGGTTGCACAGTAGGTGGTAGGTGTTGAGCCTGAGGCGTGTACGTTTACGCGGGCAAGATACATGGTCTAAGGCGTGTACGTTTACGCGGGCCTGAAGTGTTGTGATGAGTGGTCACAGTGTGCCTGAGGCGTGTACTTCAACACGAGTCACTGGCGAGTGATGTGGGAAGTGATGAGTGATCGCAGTTTGCCTGAGGCGTGTAATTCAACGGGAGTCACTGGCGGGGAATGTGAAAGAGGAAATGAGAACGGAATGGATACATGGAATGAGAATTGAACATGCGTGTGTTTGCATACGACGTTATTGTGATTAAGTGCAGGTTGAACGCATGATTGAGTCTGGCAAAAGTGACTGATGTGCCTGCTATGTGATGATTTAATGCATGTGAATGTGTATGTTTGTGTGATTGTCTAGAGGTACGTGATAGCCTAGGTAGGGTTTAGGTTGCAACTTATTGAGAAGTGTCTCATGGTTGTATAAATCAAACCATTTCAGATAACCCGCCTGAGCAAGGAATCAGTCGCCACCGCAACCGCCAGAATGTTTGGTACAGTCATGCACACCGAGGATAATTTCGTGGAGTACACTCTAAATGGACGCTGTGTCGAGGACGCAAGGACTAATGAGGAGGCGATGAGTTAATGTTCATGTAGTACAGTTTTGGTAGATAGGGCGTCTACCTTTTTGGTGTATGATTTTTAAGGTAATCGTAGTGGGTGTACATATAGATTTTATGGACTCAAGTAATGGCGGACGGGTATAGGTGTACTTGCACATGGATGTTGCAAATTTATGTGGTAATGTAAGGTTTGTAATTTTTGGTGGTTGGGCGTGCTAGTTAATTCTGATGTTCTCCAATTTATTTGTCTGGATTTAATTATTTGTTTCTGCTACAATTGACTCTGATGCGAAACCATTGAGTCGGCGACGTACTCCTGGGATGTCGCATCGTTCGACTCATGGAAGTGAGGTGTGGAAAGCATTGGATTTGAGTCGGGGCGTGACATTACCGGTCATAGCCAGCAACTAGGCCATGGCCAAAAAAAGAAAAAATACTTTTAATAAAAATATTATTAATAAAAAATATTTTACCGGTCATGACCGGCGAGCAGGCCATGGCCAAGAAGGAGGAAAAGAAAAAAAGAAAAGAAAAAAAAAGAAAAAAATATTAAAATATTTAAAAATATTATTAATAAAAATAATTTTGTGACGTTACCAAACGCATTTCTGTTCTTTTTCTATTCCAGGGATGGAATTTTGGGCCGTTAACAAAATCCTTAAAATGCTCATAATCAATTCTGGGCATAGAATCAAAAGAATCATTTCTGAGTATAATCTATTCCCGAACACAAAATCGTTGTCATGCGCAACCTTAATCTCTAAAATTAGTATAAACATATTTGCTCGCAATTTCTTTGTTTCAATTGCATCTTCGATCCTGTTAATGTGCATCTTCGATCCTGTTAATGTGCATCTTTGATCCGTGTCAACTCTCCGTAGGGGGGAAAATTACCAAAAAAGTCCTAAACCTTTTACAATTGTGCCAATTCAGTTCTAAACCTTTTTTTTTTACCAATTCAGTCCTAAACCTTTTACAAATAAGCCAATTCAGTCCATTTAGCCGGCCGGTGCTGACGTGGCCGCCGGCCGGCTGACGTGGCGCCGGCCGGCGACCACATGGCAATATTTTAATATTTTTTTAATATTTTCGAATTTTTTTCCTTTTTTTTTTCTTTTCCTTCTCCCCCCGGCCAGGGGGGAGGCTCGCCGGCGAGGGCCCAGCTCCGGCGAGGCGAGCTGGGCCCTCGCCGCCGCTGGGCGAGCTCGCCCAGCCAAGGCGAGCTCTGCCTCGCCGGAGCTGGGCGAGCTCGCCATGGCAGGGCGAGCTCCGCCTCGCCGGAGCTGGGCGAGCTCGCCCAGCTGCAGCGAGGGCCCAGCTCGCCTCGCCGGAGCTGGGCCCTCGCCGGCGAGCGTCCCCCCTGGCCGGACAGGCCAGGGGGGAGAAGGAAAAGAAAAAAAAAGAAAAAAGAAAAAAATTCGAAAATATTAAAAAAATATTAAAATATTGTCACGTGGTCGCCGGCCGGCGCCACGTCAGCTGGCCGGCGGCCACGTCAGCGCCGGCCGGCCAAATGGACTGAATTGACTTATTTGTAAAAGGTTTAGGACTGAATTGGCAAAAAAAAAGGTTTAGGACTGAATTGGCACCATTGTAAAAGGTTTAGGACTTTTTTAGTAATTTTCCCTCCGTAGGGCCCCGCGTGTCTTCTTACGTCCCCCATTTATTCTGCTTTCTAATATCAACATACATTTCACTCATGCAAAGTGCCACATGTCAGCCATCCATAGAAAGTGTTGTGGAGCACCACTTTTACATTTATCGAATAAGATAGATTCATTGTAACTATATATACATGAGACATTTAATATTATAAGCTTAATTCTAAGCTCTAAGAAATTGTACTTTTTGTTTTGCACAATCACATCAATAATTTATCACAAGTGTAGCAGTTTTGGATTTTTGGTAGTCAAAAAATTAATTTGGGGTAAATTCGTTACATGTGTATCAATTTGAGATTTTTTATCGTATTAACCCAAGCTTTTATTTTGTTTACTAGCAGTAAAAGCAATTGATCTAGATGATGGTGCATATAAAGTTTTTTTATTTACCAAATAGAATTGTTCCATGAGCTTGGTTCATTTTTCTTTTATTATAACCCAAGGGCATGGATGTGAATTCTCGACTATTTGGACACCCTCAGAACACATTACAAATCTCATGAACCAATTAAATTCAAATCTTTGACCTATGCAGGTAGCCCTGACCTAGTTGTAGCTGCACGCATTTAATGAGATTCGGATGGGTGATCTCAAAGTTCCTAAGCTGCAAATCCTCTAATAAACAATCAACCATGGTTAAATTTTTCACATGTCAAACATCATATTACCGCACTAATACATCATCGAATCTCTGATTTTTTTTCTTTAACCAAATAAATCCAGCCTCTGTTGGCTAGGGCCTATTGATAAAGATGAAAAGGATGGCTTTTAGAATTTCTTATTATGGCAAATGAATGACTTTCGGAGTTTTCTTGTTTGGCCATTGACTTTTGGAGTTTAAGAATCGGTTTTAGAATATTGAACGTGAACCCACGGTCGTTCCTGGAAGTCTCCTATCCAATTTAATTTATCTCAAATACACCAACTGGGCTGCTGGGGAAACGCCATCTCGAGGATTAAAATGGAGTTTTCGTTCTTGGTGGAATGATAAATTTTGCTAAGCAAACTGTCTTAAATTTCCTTCTCGGAGTTCTACAAATCTGAAAGGGATGCGGTTCGGTGGTTAAGTTGCCGTGTTTGTGCGAATCCAACAAACTTCCCAGAATTGATCTGATGGAAGATCCTGGGCAAATGTAAAGATTTTCTTTCCTTTGCTCAGTTTCTGAAACAGAATTTGCTTAAATCCGAGATCTGCGAAGAAAGTGCATGCATTGCACGTTGACTTTTTTCTGCTAAAACATCTTATCATTCTGTTGGTTTCCTGAGTTGCAGATTCAGCAATGGATTATATTTGGCAAAATTGGCTGTGTCAACCAATATTCTTATAGATTCATGGAATGTGATATCTGAATACCAAGGGAAGAACCCCGATATCATCACTCGTAAACATCAAGACTACAATATCATTGCCTTCGTCAGCTCACCGGTCCATACGAGTGTTCTTCAACGAGAAAGTGGTTTGGTTCCCATATCGGAGATCTCTGAGTTTCAGTTCCTACGCTTCGATGCTCTTCCATCTTTTTCAATAAATAAAGCTGCTGTTTCTCAGTTTAACTCTCTCCGTGGCGAGTTCTCCGAACTACAAGAAAAGGTACCCTGTTTATTTATTCTCTCAAGTTATCCATTATAGCTAGCTATTAGTTGCTCAGAGGTCTAAAAGTAATTCTCAGATCTAGGAATTTTCTCTTAAAGATATTGCCTCAGAAGTACGCGTGCTAATGGTTGGCCCCTTACGATTTTCGACTTGTTTCTGTTTGTCGGATGAGACGTGATGGCGTTGCTTTGCTAGAGAAGTATGCTTTTTTAGCATAGTTGTGATCGTAAATCAGTGTCTTTATTCTGTGATTGTGAATCGAATAATGTCATAAAATTGTTGGTGCAGCACACGTGAAATATGTTGGTTATGATGCAAAGCAACATATATATTTTAGTACGCCGAAGAATGAGAGATTTTTCATAATATTAGTAGTGAATATAGCCTAAGTGGCACTTCATTTGATGATTTTGTACATGTTGCTCTTTTCAAATGCACAACACATATAAACACGAGAAATTGATCAACCATTTTTCATGTCGATTACATTATAAGGTACAAAAGATGGTGAAATTAATGGCATTTGATAGGTAAAAGTACAACGAATGATGCGTTATCAAATCAGTAGGTTCATGCTCAATTGGTAGAATCAGCAGGGTTTCGCGGATTAGTGTGAGAGTCAATGGACTTGATCAATTATATGAGTGCATGTTCATCAGAGCGGAATGACTCTCTTGGGGTACATATAAGCATTGAAAATTTCATTTGCTCCCAGACTTTGCATTGATGCTCATTCTGCTTCAATGCAGGTTAAAACTTCTTTCAAGTCGCCAGAAAATAATAAAAAAAGAGAACCATATCCCCTATATTATCACAGGACATTGTCTGAATGGATCCATTGCCTCACTTTTTACATTGTCACTTCTAAACACGCTTGATCCAACCAAATACAACCTCCCCCTTTGCATCACTTTTGGTTCGCCCCTCCTCGGGGACCCCCTCTTCCGACAAGCCATATCACGCCATCGGACATGCAATTCTTGCTTCTTGCATGTGGTTCACAAGGATGATTGTGTCCCGAGATTATTCCTTGTTCATCCCACCACTGGCCAGAGCTCATACGAGCCTTTCGGTACATTCCTTTTGTGCTCTGAATCGGGTTGAGCATGTTTCCAAGCTCCTGACTCTGTAATCGAGTTGCTCAAATACAAGAGCCTGGAAATTGTTGCTGGAAAACAAGAGATCCGAACTTCAGATTATAAGAACTTTATTGAACGTCTTGAGAAAATACCTTTTAAGAGGAATGTTTCTAGCTTTCTCGGGCATGAAGCAGACTCATATAAAGCTGGGATTACTGCTCAAGTCACAGCAGTGGGCCTCTGGCAAAGTCAGGTAGCTCATCTTGACAATGTTAATGTCCGGTTTGAGCCCTTGTTCTGGCTTTGGTATTTTAAGCGGAGAAATCGCGATTCCGTTCTAATTTTGGACCGTAAATAAATAATTAATATTTAACTATTAACTGTTAGTAAAATAACAAGTACTGCGTTAGTAACTTGAATATCCCGATACTCATCATGATTGATTATTGTATACATTGTCAAACTACTCTTTGCAACTAATTATTATAGTAAGTTAATAGAGTAACTCTGAACTGTTATTGTGTGTATTATGTTAACTTATCTAAATGAATATAATATTAATTACTTTTATATGCACCGACACCATTGCTGATTTCTGTAGGAATTCTGAAAGTTGATAATGTTAATATGCTATAAAATATCACTATAGCTGTAATTATATAACTATTATCGTTTCTGACATAATTTATTGTTAAGCTTATTTACGGTTTATCCTAATTATTGAACTATTATAAATTCTGACCAAAAAAACCTATTATAAATTAAATTAGGGGAATGATATTTCCACAGCCAATATATCTTGTTTCACAACTTTTTCAAGTTCTATATTTTTATTGGACTCATTTGCCCTTAAAGCTCAGCCAAATCCTCCTTGAATATTCTCGAAAAGTATGAAAAAATTAACATCTACCAAATTAGGCAATAATCGAAGAAGCTAACTTATCTTTTTTTGTTTCAACTATTTCCTATGTTTTGTGTTTTGATTATTAATTTTTTATAGTCTTCAAGTAACATGATCTATCTCTATATTAACGTCATAAGCAATTATTAATTTTTAAAAAAGAAAGCTGCGTTTTTTGTTTCATTTTAAATTAAACATAAATAATTCAGAATAAAATATAAACTACCAACTAATATATATGTTATAACATTTATTAATAAACATATTGTCTATTAAATTTGATTAAATGTATTTATTAGCTGCAATTTACTCTATTAGTTACATAAGCTACGAATGATTTTCTTTGAGATATATTGTTTTAGATTTTTTTTCTTGATTTTTTTCATCTTAATTTAATAACATATGTCATGTTAATATATTCAGTTCTTATCGTTACTTACTTTTCCATTAAGAACGTAATTATTTAGTGCAACTTATTCCCTTAATTAAATAAGTTATTATACTCAAAGTACAAATAAATTGTTTGGCTATAAATAGTCTTATTTTCCGTTTTACTTTATTTATATACATATTATTTGTTTTTTCAATGTTTTTTTTTTTGGTAAAAGTAAGAATATGTATAACTTTCCAAAACACCATATACAAACTAACGCCAAGGCCAACCCTCGAACCAAGTAGGACAAAGAGATGTCCGAATGGGGTCAAGGAAGGCCTAGCAAAGGCTATACATCAAGTCTAAGAAAGGCTACCGAGAACCACTAAGGGAGCACCAACATTAAGAGACCGACCCAATCGCATCGAAGATTGAAGGAGATAATCCCCACTTCCGTTGCAATTTCCGGTTCCTAGGTTTTTTCAATGTTTAATTTTGCTATAATACAAAAATGGAAGTGAAATTATTTGTATTCAGCCAAACTTGTTCATGTTATGAAGTAGGGTTTAACTCAAATTGCAACTAATCTACTTATAAATTAAATCTCATATTTTATTTCACTTTATATTTTAATTTGATTTCACGCTAACATTTGGAACAACGAGCTATGGATGTATTGTATTACACCCTTTGAGCGCTTGCATTCCTGGGACGCAGAGTCTTTCAATTCACAAAATTCAACCATGATTAGATGACAAATAAATCATCTATAGACGCCCGATTTAAGACCGGGTTTTTGTAAACAGCTCATACACGTATGCACCCTCTCTCAAGAGTAAAATTGAACAACAAAGGCCCTTTGTTGTGAATTGATCTTCCCCTCATGGGCTTTTAACTGGTAGAACTTTCATTATCATGACAGCAGCAGGATGAGGGCACCTCTTCTCTGATTGAAAACATAGGAGCGCACGAACGAATCGTCACCAAGCGACTGAGAGAGGAACTTGATATTGCAGAACTGGGTGAAATGAAAGTGTACCTGGCTTTTTTTGAGTGGTACATGGGAAATGCAGAGCTAACGGCGAGGGTCCCGGTTACTATGGCAGCTTCAAGAATGCACGGGAACGGCGTGACAATGGAGTTGATAAGTACAAGACATACCTGATGGTCTATTGGGAGAAGGTGGCTGAAGATGCAGAGAAGCAGCCTCAACTACCGCGTGCGCCACTGCGGGACCGGTGGCTTTTTGCTGGGAATAATTACCGGAAGATAGTCGAACCGCTAGACATAGCAGAATATTATAGAAGGGGCCGGAAGGATTACTTAACTCGAGGAAGATCCGATCACTACAAGCTGCTACAAAAATGGCTGGAAGATCGCCCAAAAAAGGAGGAGGAAAAGGATGGTCCTACTAAACCAAAAGGGGAAAATGCGATGGAGGATTCGTGCTTTTGGGCACATGTGGAGGAGGCGATCCGGTCATGCAGGCGGCTGGACAGAGCCTCTTCAGAACAACAGAAGTTAACAAAGTTTGAGGAGTATGTTATGGATTTGATCAAGAAGCACAAGGTTTCTTCCGACATTTTTTTGGAGAAAAGCAGCTATATGCAGTGGTGGAGGGAGTATCAGGACAAGGTTTCTCACCAGTCACCCCTCGTCAATTATGAAAGAAGGCGAGATCGAAGACAAGGGGAAATAGCTCTAGGAGAAATTTTGTGTATATTTCTCTGTATTGCTCAATACATGATGTACAAATATATAATACAAAGTATCAATAAATAAAGGAAAAGAAATATTTTACAAATCAAATATAATCCACCAGATCTTTGCATATCGCATATCAAATCAAATCGCATATCTGCCAACACTCCCCCTCAAGCTGATGGCTTGTAGATGTCCAAGACATTTAGCTTGCTCAGTAGATATGCGTGCTGTTTCTGACAAAGAGGTTTGGTGAAGACGTCCGCGGGTTGTTCTGCAGTCCCTATTCCTCTTGTTTCAATTATCCCTTCTTGAATCTTTTCTCGTGTGAAGTGACAATCTACTTCTATGTGTTTCGTTCTCTCATGTACCATAGGATTAGTCGCAAGCTTGATAGCGGCATCATTGTCACAAAAAAGTCTGGTTGGGCCATTGATTTGTACCCCAAGATCTTGCAGCAATCCTCGTAGCCATACTATTTCGCAGGTAGTTTTTGCCATTGCCCGATATTCCGCTTCTGCTGAAGATAGTGAAACAGTCGGCTGTTTTTTTGTCTTCCATGAGAGCAATGAGTCTCCAAGCTTAATGCAAAAACCTGTAACGGATCTTCTACTCATTGGACAGGTTGCATAATCTGCATCACAATAAGCCGTCATTTCCATGTTGCATCTTCTAGAAAGAAGTATTCCAAGTCCTGGGCATTTCTTTAAATACTTGACAATCTTCAGTGCAGCATTCATGTGGGACTCTTTTGGTTTGTGCATAAATTGACTGAGTGTCTGTACCGCATAACATATGTCTGGCCTGGTCATGGTCAAGTATATGAGTTTCCCAACAAGTTTCTGGTAGCTTGTTGGATCTTTGAGTATGGGATCATCTTCTTGAGAAGATCCTTCGTCATATTCCGTCGTGGTCAGCTTGATATTTTGTTCGATTGGAACAACAGCTGGCTTGCAACCTGATAGCCCTGCTTCTGATATAATTTCCAATACAAATTTCCGTTGACTGAGGGAAATTCCTTGATCGGATCGGGCAATTTCAATTCCCAGAAAGTACTTGGGTGATCCCAGGTCTTTTATATGGAATGTGGAATGCAGATACTGCTTGAAGCTCTTTATGGCATTTTCATCATTGCCCATAATGAGTATATCATCAACATATATCATTAAATAAATGGATGACATACCTTTTGTCCATGTAAAAAGGGCATAGTCAAAACGAGATTGCTTGAATCCTGCAGCTATGAGTGCATTCGCAAATTTGGCATACCATTGCCGAGAGGCTTGTTTAAGACCATATAGGGATTTACGGAGACGACATACTTTATCCTCCCCCTGTCTTCGAAAGCCCTGGGGAACCTCCATATAAATTTCCTCATCCAAATCACCATGAAGGAAAGCATTATGTACATCCATTTGGTGTAAATTCCAATTTTGGAATGCCGCAACCGACAGGAAAGATCGGACGGTGACATCCTTGGCTACTGGGGAAAAGGTTTCGTGATAATCAAAACCTTCCCGTTGTGTAAAACCTTTAGCCACCAAACGAGCCTTGTATCGTTCAATGGATCCGTCTGATCGATATTTGATCTTGTATACCCATTTGCACCCAATTGGCTTCCGATGAGGGGGAAGTGGCACAAGTTCCCATGTGTTGTTGTCGATCAAGGCTTGCAACTCAGTTGCCATAGCCTTTTGCCATCGTGGATTAGCGCATGCTTCATCATAGTTGGAAGGTTCCCGATCTTCAGATATTCGGCTAATGCAGCATCTATGTTCCGACGAGAGTTTATTGAAGGAAACATAAGCTGAGGTGGGATATCGAATACCTGGTGAATTGTGGGTAGCACAGACATAGTCTCTGGTCCATGTGGGTGGACGTGTCATTCTCCCAGAACGTCGTGGTTGATCTCGTGGAGGTGAAGGTGAGGTGTCCTCTATAACAGGTGATAATTCTTCAGCATGTGAAAAATCTTCAAGGGCCTCATCGTCTTCTATTGGTTCCAATGTTGATAATGGAGAAGTACCTTCAATGGGAAATGTGTCAGGTACTGGAGATCCTTGAATAGTCGGAACATATGGGGGATCCCTGAAACTTTCTTCTTCAGTGGAAAAATTAGGAGGAGTTTTTGTTGTCCCTACATCTTCCTTGGAAGAGTCATCTTCAAAGGGAAAGGTGTTTTCGTGAAAAACGACATCCCTGCTTACGAAAAATTCCCTTGTAGATGTGTCAAAAAGACGATAACCCTTTTGGAGATTCGGATATCCCATGAATATACATCGCCGAGCACGAGGACCCATCTTGTCCCGAGGACCTGTAGAGGTGGCGTAACACAAGCATCCAAAAACTCTCAAGTGGTCCAGATCTGGTTCCTTTTCAAAGAGGAGCTCAAATGGTGATTGTCCATTGAGTACCTTCGATGGCATTCGATTAATCAAGTAAGCCGCTGTTATCACACAATCCCCCCAAAAATTGTCTGGGACAGAAGCTTGAAACTTTAATGCACGTGCTACTTCCAAGAGATGTCGATGTTTTCTTTCAACCACCCCATTCTGTTGCGGGGTATAAATACATGAGCTTTCATGTAAAATTCCATGAGATGAGAAAAAATTATCGCATTCATGGTTGAAGAATTCCCTTCCATTATCTGTTCGAATGCGTCGAATGGATTTTCCGAACTGTGTCTTTGATAAAGAAAAGAAAGTCTTCAAGTTATGGAAAACTTGAGCTTTAGACTGCATAAGGAAAACCCATGTAGCTCTGGAATAATCATCCACAATAGTAAGAAAGAAACGAGATCCATCATGGTTTGGTGTGTGATATGGCCCCCATACATCAATGTGAATTAGAGAAAAAATATCGGTAGAACGACTCTTGCTAAGGGAAAAAGGTAAACGGGATTGTTTTGCAAGTGGACAAATATGGCACTGAGAATAAGGAAATAGGGCACTATGTCCCATTCTAGAATGCATAAGGAAATTTTTATCATTGGCAGTTGAATTACACAATGACCTTTTATTGAAAGGAATGCATGATAAATCGAAATTTCTGGGAAAGCTGGTCCAAAAATATAATCCTTGAGAGAGATTACCCAAGCCCATCAGTCTGCCAGTCGAAAGGGCCTGAAAGAAACAAGTATCAGAATCGAAAAAAATTCGACAGGAATTTTCTTCACAGGCTCTAGACACAGATATGAGGTTGAAGCGGAAGTCTGGGACATAAAGGACATTTTTTAGGGTGATTTGTGAGCTAAGATTTACTGTCCCTGTCGTAGTGACCTGAGTAACATTCCCATTTGGTAATTTCACAGAAATAGGAATGCTTAATTCTCTATGAATAATGGAGAATAATCCCTTATCACAGATAATATGATCACTTGCCCCTGAGTCAATTATCCAAGCATCTCTGGATATAGAATTTACCAGGCAACGAGTAATACCTGAAAAATTACTTCCTTTGCTAGAAGTGTCTAATTTTTGTAAAGCCTGCATAATTTGCTGATATTGTCCATATGTGATGGGTTGATCATCATTTGGACCAGTGACTTGATAAGCCGCAGCCGAGGATTCCTTTCCCTTTTTTTCTTTTTCCAGGGGTTTACCATGCAATTTCCAGCAGTTGTCAATTGTGTGATGGGGTCGCCTGCAATATTCACAAAATTTTTTTCCTTTTAAATTTGGCCCGAAAAATTTTTGTATACCCGAAAAAGCTGGATCGTTGGATGTCCTTGGATAGACCCGCTGCCCACCGTCCGATTCCTTGATGGAATCGGTGCTTTTCCAGCCTTCTGATCGCGTGACCCGATCCACACCATCCATTCCGCTTCCTTTATTTCGCTGCTGTGAGTCACTCCCTTCAAACCCTCGCCGCTCCTTTTCTCCATCTAGGGTTCTGGAAACCATACCGCGACGCTCGCCGCGAGCCGCGAGGGCGATGCTTTCTGCTCCCCTTGCGTGTTCCGGCGATACAAGTCGTTGGCTCTCCTCCTGTACCGCTAGTTGGAAGATGCGTCCGAGCGGTGGTACCGGGTCCATGGCGAGGATCTGCGATCTAAAGGTGAGATAAGATTCGTTCAAAATCAAGAGAAATCGCGTGACTTTCTCCCTTTCTTTGATCGCCTTGTACTGTTGTAGCGTGGTTTCGGGCCCCTCGAGTTTTTCTTCGACTGATTCTAGCTCATTCCAGAGGGCTGACAGTTTGTTGAAGCAAGCGGTGATGCTCATATTTCCTTGCTTTAGCTCTGAAAGCTCCTGAGTGAGAGAGAAAATCCTCGCACGGTCTAATTTCCCGTACATTTCTCGTATATTTTCCCACATCTTCCTTGCATCTTCTGTGGGTGGAAGTCCAATGGCTATTTCTGGGCTAATACAGTTCCCGATCCATGTTCTAACGAGCTGGTTGCATTTTCTCCATTGTCTTGCCATCCTTTCTTCAGTCGGTATCGGAACAGACCCGTCTATGAAAGCGTCTTTGTCCTTCGTCACGAGAGCTCGTCGGAAATCTTGTGCCCAGATTGAATAATTCGCAGATCCCGTGAGAAGGTGGCTGATGAGCCGCAACTCCGGTCCATCGGCGGCGGAGACGTAGAGGACGTCGCCGGGTTCTGGTCGACCGGTGATGGACGCCGTCGGGTACGGCAAGTAACCGGGCGGCAGAACCGGGTAGGGATTCTGACCCAAACCCGGATTTCCTGACCCGCTTGATACCCCCGCATTGATCGTTCCAGATCCTTCAGTTGGGCCCGCTCCGCTTGCGGCTGGTGGGCCGCTGTTGGGCTGGGCATTTTCTTGGCTTCCCTCGGGCAATGATGCATTTGGGTTCGGCCCAAGATACCATGGATTCGGTATCCATTGGAAAGGGTGGCCCCCGATTGGCTGGCCCATGATGGGTGGGCCCGGTAGAGGCTGCCCTGTATTTGTCTGAGCCTGATAAGGTTGCCAGAAGATGGGCTGGGCCTGGCCTCCCGAAAAAAGAGTTTGCGAAATTTGTGGGACAGCTTCTGCCCGGACATCCTCCGAGGCATGTTGATTTGTAACATCCTCCGAGGCGTCCTGATTCGTAACATCTTCTGGGAAGGATGAATCTGAAGATGATTGTTTCTGACTCATGGTGAAGGTAAGTGTGTAGCCTTTCTTCGATCTTGCTTAAAAAACTGATTCCTTCGCCGGAAGGGTACCTTGTTTTCACAGGTCCAAATTCACGGCAGGCAATCGTTGGGGACTTTTGCGGAAGCTAAATCAAGAGCGTAGCAGCTCTGATACCATGAAAGAAGGCGAGATCGAAGACAAGGGGAAATAGCTCTAGGAGAAATTTTGTGTATATTTCTCTGTATTGCTCAATACATGATGTACAAATATATAATACAAAGTATCAATAAATAAAGGAAAAGAAATATTTTACAAATCAAATATAATCCACCAGATCTTTGCATATCGCATATCAAATCAAATCGCATATCTTCCAACAAATTACATGAAGAACCGCCACTATATAAATTCTGGTGACGGTTCCCCGACCGATTCAAATGAGAATCCGTCTGATACCTCACGTTCTGGTCCTTCGACTTCTGGAGATCCTCACGGCTCCCAGCGGGTTTCATGAGGAATGGCCAACATGAAAGTTATGCTGAAGGTATCCTGACCAATCCAAATGCTGAAGGCTATGTTGATAAGTACACATTTGCCAGTCCCATGTCTGTATTATTAAGCATTTCGCCATATTTCGAAACATGGTAAGAATACGACATTTATCCAGGCCTATAGGATTAATATTGGCTACTGCTCATAGCCACTGTGGCCCTCGTGATAAGGACAGAAGTCACCATTTCGCATCAGTATGGAATCAATCTGCTTTCTCCGCTGATTGACCCGAATTATAGGACACTGCTATGAGAAATGTATGCATTCCCATAGGCTCCAAGTTTGACAATCTATGCAGTCAGAATTGTCCGATACCAATAGGTAGATCAATTATCCATGCAAACTCTAGTAGATACTCATTCCACATTAAAGAAAAAATTTGTGTGGCAAATCGGTAGGTGATTGAGATCTAGCTTAATTGATGGGATTCTTGTTAGATGCGGAACCATGGCAATAGTACTATAAGAAAGTTGTAATAGGCGATGACGCTCTTAAACTTCCCTTAATTTATAAGTTATTGTAAAAAACCATTCTTCCCGAAATACACGTGTACCAAAATATGTTACAGGTATGATGTACAAATAAAATGTCGTCTCAAACCCCTAATGCACAAACTATTTGTGAACAGCAAAAGCTCAATCAGTATTGCAATTTATTTTCTCAATTCACTAATAAAACACTAGGGGAAAACTAACTCATACAAACACACACTTCACTCTTTTATTTCTCTCACTCCCGGACGAGCAACTCTCTCTTTTCTCTCCGTTTGGGAAGCTCTCTCAACTTAAAGTCATGAGGCTTTCCAAAGCCCTATTTATAGCCTCCAATCTAGCGCTCAGATGGAGACTATCAGTGCTCCACTTGAGGTAATAGGGAAAATTATCAAAACAGTCCTCAACCTATTATAATTATGCCAATTCAGTCCTAAACCTTTTTTTTGCCAATTCAGTCATAAACTTTTTGTTTTTGTGCCAATTCAGTCCATCCGGTTAATTTTGGCTAGTCGGCACTAACGTAGACGCCAACCGTCCGGCCGATACCGACATGGCAATTTTTAATTTTTTTAAAAAAATTTCTCAAATTTTTTTCGAATTTATTTTTATTTTTTTGTTTTTTTTGCTTTCCTTCTTCCCCTGGTCGATCCGATGATGGGCCAGGGGCTAGGGCCGGAGAGGTTGAGTGACCTCACCGGCCACTAGTCTGGCCATGGCGAGGGCGAGCTCACCTCACCGTCACTAGGTGAGCTCGTCGCCCCGCCATGGCCGACCTCGCCCACGACAGTGAGTTCGCCCAACCATGGCCAGATTTGGGCTAGGCTAGCTCAACCTCGACCAAATCTAGCCATGGCTGGCGACCTCACTGTAGCGGGAGAGGTCGGCCATGGCGGGACGACGACCTTGCCTAACGACAACGAGGTGAGCTAGCCTGCGACTACATGCTCGGCTAGCCATGGCCAAACTAGTTGTTGGCAAGGTCATCTCGACCTCGCCGACCCTAGCCCCTAGCCGGTCACCGGCCAGGGGAAGAAGGAAAGCAAAAAAAAAACAAAATAAGGAAAAAAATTCGAAAAAAATTTGAAA